>CM055975.1:12722500-13060000 GCA_029531755.1 Holothuria leucospilota
TAACATGAACTAAGCTGACAAGTATGAACCGCAGGGCCTCTAAGGGCCATAGGAATTCCACCCCTAACTTTTTAGCAGCTGTGTAATTATCTGTTTTACAAAAGTTGTGACTCCAAACATACAGGTTGCAAGACATCATTAAAATCGACTAAATAATTATATTTCGGCACAAAGGACCGATTACCAATTAATGCTTGTGATTGTTAGACAATTAAAATATTTGAACTTCCAAAATGTGGTTTCAAAAATATCGCTTCTCAAATAATGCGTCTATAAACAGATAAAGAGAAAATTTCTAATATAAATTATGAACTTTTGCAAATTTTACGTGATCTCACTTGCTACAAATGGGGTGATCGCCTCAGTCCATTGTCACCATTAAAACTGCAACAATCTTCTTGAATAAACTGATTTTTACGGCAGACAATTTTATGTGTGTGTGTGGGTGAGGGTATGTGGGAGTGTGTAAGGAGCAATGTGCGAGCAGACCTCATTTCAAGGCTTTGTTTCGCTTCTTTGTGCGCAACCCTTATAGCCAATGCCGGATGCAGAACAAATTCAAACGGGATTGCTCTGAAAGGAGGGATCGAGGTGGGCTAGCTTGGGCAGACTGGGATCAGAAAAGGGAAACCCAAATAACGATTTAGAAAGCAGAAACTGCACTCTAAGACAAATTTCAAGCGGGTAGGGGGTACCGACCGCCTTAAATACGGCACTGTATATAGTTTCAATAATGTAAAAACTTGTAGGGACAAAAGGAAAAGATCACACACAAAATAATTTTGTAGTAAAATTTACGGTTAACATTGCATTCAGATTTTTAAAGCTTCACTTAGAGTACAATGTTCGTATACTTTGTTCTCCAATATTTGGTTTTTGAAACAATAAATGCCAGTCGACATGCTTCGGAATAAATTTCCTTTATAAGGCTGGTACATACAGGTGTGACACTTAATCCATCACATCAAAAACCCAGTCCAGAAGAGAAGAAAAGTGGTGAAGAGTGAAAGCGTGAGAGAGAAAAGCGAAGAAACCCTAAAACGCTTTATACCCCAACCTAACTCTCATCCTAACACTGACCTTCACGTAGTCTTGTAGGAAAATAGAGATGTCTGAAAAAAAGAGAAGCCGGAACAGAGAACAGTTCCCTTTCCACTCAGTATTTAAACTCCAATGGGTCACTTTCTTCTACTTTTTTGACAATGTATCCCTGTAGCCTCTTTTAAATGATGATGGAACTTGACTACTAAACTGCATATCATTGAAGCCAATAAGTGATAAGTTACTTTCAGGCTGAACTTCATAGCCCTGTGATTTTCAGAACAAGAGCTTCAAATGTGTTAGGTATTATGCAGTTACTCCTGGACTAGCCTTTCCACTAGACGAGTTACAGTAAAAGTAAAACACAAAACTCAACAGCAAGTTAACGATATAAATATTACTGCATTAAAAGACTAAATAATGATTATGAAACATGCATAGGTATCATTCAATATAAGAAAAATCAGTGATAACAGTAACAAATCATGACAAAATTAAACCAGAAAGCCAAAAGGCTTAGTGATTTCTTGCCATATGGATATATATTGTAACAAACATGAATCACCCACATGACAAAAATGTGATCCCTCATAGTTATCCTACTTAAGATATCATGTTAATAAGGTCAAAAGCTTTCGAAATCTTGTGACCCAAAATGACCTACATGCTAAATATAAACAATCCACTGGCTAAGAATGAGATCCCTCATAGTTACCCTCCTTTAAAATATGATGTTTACTAGGTTTAGACCTTTTGTGACCTCAAATGACCTTTGACCTGCACAAAAAATAATACTGATCATCTTCTCAATATGGTCAATACACAAGGTAAGTATGTGATCCCTCACAGTTACCCTTCTTGAGATATCATGTTTACAAGTTTTTTGACCTTTTTACCTCTGGTGACCCCAAATGACCTTTGAACTCCACCAAAAACAATAGGGATCATCTACTCAATATGGGCAATCCACATGCTAATTATGAGATCACTCACAGTTACCCTTCTTGAAATATCGTGTTTACAAGGTTTTAACCTTTTGACCTCTGGTGACCCCAAATGACCTTTCACCTCCACCAAAAACTGTAAGGATCATCTACTCATTACAAGCAATCCTCATATTGAGTATGAGATCCCTCACTGTTACCCTCATTGAGATATAGTGTTTATTAGGTTTTGACCTTTTGACCTCTGGTGACCCCAAATGACCTTTGACCTCCACCAAAAACAATAGGGATCATCTACTCAATATGGGCAATCCACATGGTAAGTATGAGATCCCTCACATTTATCCTTCTGGAGATATCGTGTTTACAAGCAATTTCCAGCATATTTACTATTTGACCCCTTGTGACCCCAAATGACCTTTCACCTCCACCAAAAAGAATAGGAATCATCTACTCACTATGGGCAACCTCTCTGCCAAGTACAAGATCCCTCGGAGTTACCCTTCTTGAGATATCGTGTTTACAAGGTTTTGACCTTTTGACCTCTTGTGACCCCAAATGACCTTTGACCTCCACCAAAAACAATAGGGATCATCTACTCAATATGGGCAATGTACGTGCTGAGTATGAGATCCCTCGGAGTTACCCTTCTTGAGATATCGTGTTTACAAGCAAAGCGTCACATACACACACACCCACACCCTCACACACACACACACACACACGACATCACCATCGCATAGATTCCTTCGGCCTTCGGCAAGGAATCAAAAAACGTAACAATAAGCTTTACAAAAAAAACTCTCAAATTCCTGAGATGTACAACATGGTCCATGAAACATCACCAACCTACACCAAAGATACAGAGATGTAAGTGAAGTAGAAGTCCATTTTCTGAAATTGTGTTGTCTGGGATTGCTGGCCTCAGGGAAGCCAGGTCTAAGGGGAGGGCTCCCCTTTGAGAAACTCTTCACATCAGGAGGAGGCCAAGGTGCAAAATGGTGCTATCTTTTTTTCAAATATGTTCATGCAGTAGAAATTTACATTATTTTGTAAAGTGATTTCAAAAAAAACAAACTTTACCCACCCTTCGCCATTTCACCCACCAAGACCACTGCAGAACTTTTTGGCTAGTAAAATGGATTTCCCGAGAATTTTGAAAAAGGAACTTTTTTCTAAAAAAGGACATTTCCTGAACTCTTACATCTTTGCAGATATCATCATACCTCCAGAGTGTCCTTAGCCATGCCATTATGGTTGAAGTCAAACAGACATAATCCTCGTCCCTATTCTCATTATACCTATCAAGATATTTTGTTTACTCCTCCAGCAAAGGAACACTATTACACTGCTCATGTGTGGTATAGGGGAATTAAATGGATTGCATAGGTTTCAAATCTTGCAGATACCTGGTGTTAGTTCTGGTCATTAATGGCGGAGAAGGGGATAAATATGGTAGCAGAAAAGACTCTGGCATGTTTAATTGATTATGATTGGAAGATAAAAATGGCCCTAATAATAAGTCTTTTTTATCCTGGTCAGGAAACTCTGAGAGAAATACTGACTAGAATTGCTACAGATTGGTCACAAACTATCATTCATCTCATTTTGGTAATACCAAGTCAAATAATAATATTTAAAGTTATGGTGACATGCCACCAATAAGAGCTGTTTTTACTTGGCAGTTAAAGAATATAATCCCCCCAAGATTCATTGAAATTATTTCAATATCTTTTACCATTCTCAAGATATAACCCTTTCCAAAGTCTGATGATTTGAGTAACTCCCCCCATGCAAAAACTCCCCCACCCCCCATGCAAAAATAATGATGTGCAGTGTTGCACAGTGTTAGCATTTCTTTTGTTAACCTACATCAATTATCTCTTAATTAATCCATTAGATAGGTAACAGTTTGGTGAGTGATATCAGTATTTTTCGAGAAAACATGTTTAACTTCCAAGATAAATTCCTCAGGGGATACAAATGCTTCCAGGGTCCTTGAAATGAAGCCTGGAAAAACAAAGGATAACAATGGCCATATTAAGTGAGTCCATCTTTCAAAGTCACAAATTTACATACTTAGCTCATGTTTGTTCATGATAAAAGTGTAAAATAGAAATTACTCTGTAAAATGGTCAATATTCGATGCATTCTGATGGAAATTACAACTATTTTCTGGATTTTTATTGCTTTTTTCATCAAATAACCAACTATGTAACTTAAATGTCACCAGACTTTTAACTGATGCACCTTACAAAAATTTGAGACTTCTTGTTACAGGTCAATAAATATCACGGACCAGTTTTATATGGCCAGTGAGAGTTATGCAGAAACGCCCAGATAACTGTCTGGGCTGCACAAATTTCTTCAATTCTCACACCCACTAATAAAGAAAGTTTACTATAAATTCTATAACAATATTACTGCAGTTTCATGACTTTTTTATAATTTATCAAAACAATAACACATTTTCATACCTAATTCTTTTTTCATACAGCTTTTAATTTTGCACAGACATTGATGAATACAATTTGCTGAACATGGTTCTAAAGGGCCCTAGCTGTGACTTTAAACAGAATGTGGTTTCCTTTTTGGCTTGTAACAGTGACATTTGGCAGTGATGTCATTTCTTTTGGCTTGTAACAGTGACATTTAGCAGTGATGCCTTACTTTTGGCTTTGTAACAGTGACATTTGGCAGTGATGTCTTTACTTTTGGCTTGAAATGGTGACACTTGGCAGTGATGCCATTACATTTGGCATGCTACAGAGACTTTGGCAGTGATGTGATTACTTTCTGGCATGTAACTGTGACATTTGGCAGGATTTGGACTGTTTCTGTTCATGATGACTATTCTTTCTCATACTTTTACAACTTTAACTATTTTGTGACCTTCTTAATATACTATGTATCCTTAAGTCTTTTTTTTTTGGTCATGTTTTACCAAAATTTTACAAATTTTGTATCTTGGTGTAAATGGCTCTTCGAACACAAAACAAACAAGAAACTAGAAAGTGCTTTTCCTTCCTTTCTGGTCCATACTTTTGGCATTTTGGGGTTTATTCTACAAGGTCTGGTGGGGATCCTTGAGATTTCAATGGATCAGCTTAATGTTAGTAGGCTTACAGTAGGCTACCTAAAAGGCTGTGGAGATATTGCTGTTACTTTAGCAAGAGGTATGTCAGCTGTCCTCACAACAAATGTTTAGTAATATAAAGAATGGAACACACTTTCCTGAGTATTGGTGAAGGTGTGTCGGAAGTAAGCTATCGTTGTTAAGCAGGAAGTGTGGAGATTAAGGGCACACTAACATAGTTTCCATGAATTGGCACCTGTCAATGATGTGAACCTGCTGGATTTCAAAGAAAAGTATAATACTGACATTTATGTCCAATAATAATGACACATTCTTCCTGCTATGTGCATTCTTATGTTCATTTGAAAGATTTCAAAGGAACATAAAAGAAAAGTCCACAGTCACTGTCCACAACCCAATTCATTTTGTTTATTGCTTTTATTTTTTTTTGGGGGGGGGGGAAGGGGATGGGGGAATGTGTTTAAGAGGGAATTAATGTAAGGCCACAATGTCCTCATCCCAGGCTACTAAAATTCTCCCAGCAAAGTTTGCTTCTGCCCTCCACCAAAATTTAAGGAAACACCTGTCTTCAGCATCTCTAGGACAAAGGTATGCAGTTTAATTGTTCTTTAACACATTCTGCTGAGTACTCTACTGTTTTTTATTATTATTTTAAATTGACACTCCTCCCATCTGCTGTGCAATGGTTACACTGTGCATCTCAAAGTTCACCAATCTGTGTCAATCATGAAAAATCAGAATGGCGCATTGTTGAAGGCAGAACTTATATTTCAACTCTTTACAGCCAGTCAATTTACAGTCACCACTTGTGAATGAAAGTTGCCCCAAACCTAAACTATATTTAAAGAATGTCCACCTTTAATTTAAGCACTATAGTGAAACTTTGAATCGTATATCCATGTTCCATTCTCACTACACTACACTAGCAGCTAATGTAATAACAAGTTCTACTTTCAAAATGGAATTTCTATCATTATCTAAAAAGTTCTTAATGCACAATATTAAACATTTCTACAGCAGTTTTGTGTACATGCTGTATACTGCATTTGCAACTAATCAGACATAATTGGGAAAAATTGGCATTTTCAGCTTTTGTCCCAAATGAAACAGATAGGAGTGATTCGTGAATATAATGAAAAAATACATGGATTTTAGAAATCCACTTTGAAATCAGAATGTGTTTTATCATATTTTCTACCAAAAGTAAATTTGAAGCAAGCAGATGTTATTGTCACAGCTTCACAATAATGTCATAGCAACATTTTACTTCACTTCATTTTACACTCTTTTGTTTACACCTTGGAGTTAGTTAGTTAGATAAGATTTAACAACACACCAACCTTGGATGAAATACGACTGCTACTTCTTCAAAAGGTACATGCAGTTTCAAAAATTGCAGTGTCCAAGATGCATACACAGTATGAAGGCACCATATTTTTGAAGTATAAAAATCTAATGTATATTTTCAAGAAATGATAAACACTGGACGTAAGAATAGAGCCAAGACAGCACAACTGCTTGTGTACAGTGATAGCCTGGAAAGATCATTTTCATGAAGAATACTGCCAACTACAGAGATTTGTCGCAAGAGACAATTACTGCTATTGACATCTTCAAGTTACATGTATTTTTAAGTTAAATGGCTGGTAAATTCTGTTCGTAATTTGTGCGCATTATTCATGAAATTGATCCACATGTAGATCAATGTGGTCCCCATGCCATCACAGCGGATTTTAATACGTACATGGTATTAGGAGTGTGCACTCTAGTTCCTATATCCTACTCTATGCGTTTAACTTACAACTACAAATATATATACAAAATATAATGTTGTTGACAATGTTTATGTAAAGTGTTTTTTTCTCCTTTTTTTTAATGGTTTTCTACAAAACAAAAAAATGCACAGTTGATATACACTTCCACTGATAAGTGTGACCAATTTGTCAAGGCATTTAAACTGAATTTGCACCACTGGTTACACACTTAGACTCTAACTTTTGTTCTATCAGTATTTTGTATGTTCCTTATATGCATTCTGTTATAATACTTTAATGGATGTCTTTTGGCATACACTTCTAACAAATCTATTCTACTTACGATGAATACAACAATACAAATTGTCCCGAAAATAAACCTGACTGATATAAAATCAGACTTGGCACAATGGCTAAAATCACAAAAAACTTTGATACACTTTAGGCAGTTACCATAAAAAAGTAGTCACCATGATCTAAATTTACATACCTGGGTATGCTTCACTGCATATACTTTTCTTTAATGCAGTTACCATGATCTAAATTTTCATACCTCCGAATGCCTCAATGTATATGTTTTTTCTTTTTAATGCAGTTTCAATGATCTAAATTTACATACCTGGGCATGCTTCATTGTGTATGGTTCTTTCAATGCAGTCGCCATGATCTAAATTTACATACCTGGAAAGGCTTCACTGTGAATGGTCCTTTTAAATGCAGTCACCATGATCTGACTTTACATACTTGGGTATACTTCATTGTGCCTGGTTCTTTTAAAGCAGTCACCATGATTTAAATTTACATACCTGGGCATGCTTCATTATGCATGGTTCTTTTCAATGCAGTCACCATGATCTAAATTTACCTACCTCCATATGCTTCATTGTGTATGGTTCTTTTAATGCAGTCGCCATGATCTAAATTTACATACCTGAAAATGCTTCATTGTGAATGGTCCGTTTAAATGCAGTCACCATGATCTGATTTTACATACTTGGGTATACTTCATTGTCAATAGTTCTTTTAAAGCAGTCACCATGATCTGAATTTATTTACCTGGGTATGCATCATTGTGTATGGTTCATTTTATCACACAACAAACTTTCTGGTCTCTGAATAATTAATGGGGAAAACCCCTTAATTTACCAGCAATATGCATTATAACTTATGTTGTGAAATCATAAAATACTTGCAAGTGAATGAGAAGTTCAACTATGTTTCAAAGCAAGACTGGAAGACTGTGAATCAATCCCCACTCATGAAATTTAAATTCTCTCTTTCACTTACAAGTTTGTAACATATAAAGGAAGCAAATAATTCAGCATCCAGTTACAGTGATGGTGTACAAACTGTTGATAATATTTTTGGTGTGCAATTTCCCCCCAAAATGGTTAATGATTGTATCACTTATCACTTGCCAAATTTTCAGTTCTTTAAAAAATTCTTGTGACTTTGTCAATCCATCACAGTTACAAGTCACCACTTACAATGTTTGGTTTCTCATGCTTACAAGTACCCCTTTCAAAGTACAGTAGGTTCACAACACTTGTCAATGTCCAACAGTAGTAACTAACAACATGCAAACTGTATTCACAATACTTACACATCTGTGTCCCAAAGGTAACACCATAACTACCGTACATTTATTTACAAACTGATCCTTTGTAAAAACTTAATCAACGTTAAAATCTACCCTACGTACTTCTATAGATTTAATTATATGTTGAAACTTTAAAAACAAAATATGAAATTTTTAACAATTTTAATTAACTTGATACAACTACTGTGATATCTACATGTTTTGCCAAATCTCTCTCACAATCAGCCAGGTACAGTTTAATATGTAAAGGATGCAACATACTGTATCTGTAACCCAATGGTTTGTAACTGCTTCAGAAATCCAAAATTCCATGATGGGTTTTTCAAAGTTCCTTTTTCATCTGTGTACCCTAGTAGTATACATGACCCATGGTGTGCACCCCAAAGGAGAATATTTCTCTCTCCCTATATTTGCGAAAAGAATATTTCTTTTTGCAAATATAACACAGCACTGTCAAAACTTTAATGTCACCTCTTGTTTTTGCTGACCACATGCAGTTGCCCCCCCCCCCACCATTTTCCACCAAAATACATGTTTGGCATGGATGTTTGGGTAACCCTAACAAAGATTCTGCATACCAGGAGGAATCGGGTACCTGAGATCAAAAACCTGTTCTATTCTAACATGACAGACTTATTACTACCACACTGATTTTACATCTAACTTTTGTCAAAAACATGAATTACTGTCTGTTATTTTAATACTATATATACAAGTGATACAGTATAAAAGTGAATTGAGAATTGATCACATCACATTTTTAGAAGGTAACATTTTCAAAGTTTGTACGAAAAGATGTTTGTGCTTTTAAGAAAATCCCAAAGTTGACCATTGATTTCTCATTTTGATACCCTAAAGAAGAAGAACAAAATAATTTGTTTGTGGGTGTATTTTGTACAGAGGTAAACAGAGCATACTTCTCTGCCTGAGACTGTTTTGTGACCCTTTAGGGAAGTTTATTCCAAATATAATAGAAGATTTGTTAATTTTACATGGAATATAAAAAAATGCATACAAGGCAAGGGAACTATGATGGTTCCAGGGGACATTTATACTACCAACCTTTTATAAAGTGGTTTCTGTGGAGCAGAGAGTTAAACCAAGAAGGGGTGTAGATGCTGGGAGAGTAGCCCCAGGGTCTGCAGTATCCTTTGCAGTACTACCTGCTTCAACAGGCTGTGTTGGTTGTAGCCCTGCTTCAGGATGGTGGTCTCCATGGGTGAGTCGATAAGGTTGGGGAGTGAAATCAGATGGTAAGTAACCAGCGTACTTCCTGTGTGCATCAAGCGCTGGTCCCCACCTGGGATGGGGCAATGATGCTCTGTAAAAGTACTAAATATACAAAAGGAAGAGAAAAGAGGGAAAGTCTGAAAAGAGGTCTAAATACAGGTGCATAGCTATGGGGGGACCGGGGGGGGGGCTGGGCCCCCAGATGTTTGCTAGGCCCTCCCAAAAACTGTGTGTCCGAATAAAATGTGTAAGAATTAAGGACAGTGATCAATGCCATAACCCCCCATTTCATGCCTAGGCCCCCCCTAAAAATTTCATCCTAGCTACTCGCCTGTCTAAATAAAATACATCACCATTCTAAAAGTAACTTCAGACTTGTACACTTGTATTGAAAAAGAAGATCACACAGTTTTCAAAGAGGAAGAAATAGTTTTCAAGTACATCAAAGTGTTTCTAGTATTTCTCACAAGCATCAAATACTTGGGCAAAACAAAACCTTAATTATGACAGTTTCAGACTCCAGTCTGGAAAATCAAACATGTTTGTTTTTCCCCACTGAAGGTGGAGCCACTTAAAACTGGTCTTAAAACTGCAAGGATGGGGAACCATGCATACTACAAGACTATTGGTGACACCATGGTTGAGTTAAAATGTATGGAAGATTGGAAAATTGAAAACTTTTTAACAAATTTTACCACTTAAAGGGGACCTTACATTGAAAATCTGAAAACTATATCAGAGAGAATGAAATCTGACATTACTGCTCCAACTCTCAATTAAATGCTAAAACTTATTCACCAAGTCTAAAATGGTAGATTGTGCAATATTTTGTTATGTCATTCTTGCACTACTCACACTATATACTGTAATAGTCACGTGAGTTGCTTTATAGCTTATGTTCTCTGAAGCCCGGTTCATAACTCCAAATTTTTATGTGCTATAAAGTTATAAGAACCATATATGGTCATCTCTTGCTCTTAAAAGCCAATCACAGACATATCTCAAAGTTGAACAGTGTTCACCTTTCATAGCATTATATCACTTTACTGAAGTATGAACCGGCCTTCACACAAATAGAATTCCAACCTAAGCTAGCATTCTGAGTATCACATGTCAGACTTGAATATACTCAAGTCAAATTGTTTGTTCCAGCAGGAAGCATATGTAGGAATACATGTGCTGCAGCAGCCTAATATAAAAAGCACAGCTCACATGTTGCCCTATGCATACTGACACCCAAATACTTTATGCCTTAAATTTGTAACTGACTAGTAAGTGTGACAAGCATAGGCCTACAAAGACTCAGGGAGGTCTGCCTTTTAAGTGATCAATTTAATGGAAGTAAGCTTTATAGTTTAATTTGCATACAAGGTTGGATACGGGTCTCATTTTTGTATATATGAATAAATTTTTGTACAGAGTGCTTCTGTTCTAACTTGATATTTTGATATTTCTAAGAATATTTTTAAAAAGGTTCAGAGAGTTGAAGGGCACAAAGCAAAACCATCTGCGAAACTGCTCACATCTTCCAGCCTGTTTTACTTTGGTGTTCATCAGACCTGCCCTACTACAATCTTCCTCAGTTTTAGATATGTCTGTTTTCTGTTAACATTAAAATACCTAAATATCCTTAAAAAAGAACCGTATCATATAAAAAAGATTAAGAGAACTGAACTAATAAAGACAAAATGTTGTACGGCAATGAGCAAATTTTTCAAAAAGTTGCAGTGATTTTAGGAAACAGTTTGGAACAAAGGCTAAATCTGAGTACTTACAGTGATATCAAATATCACTAAACAGTCTATTATTTTTTAAATTGAGTGAATTAATTTCTACATTTTGTATCTAAAGAGAGAAATGTATTACAAAGATGGGAGATGAAACCTAAAGTTTCTTTTCAAACCTTTAATATGTAACAAGTCACTAACTAGACTTACAATTCCATTTATAATACATGTTAAAACCTGTGAATACTTACATCAGTAAAATAAGTGTTTATGTGTATGTGTTGGTAAGCTTCATGAAGAGCTCCTAAAATAAACCCAACACCCAAGACTAGTAGGCTGAGACCAAACACAATCCATACACGCATTGTCAAAAACTCATAGCTGACTATTATTCTGTAAAGTATGGCAACCTGAAAGGGAAAATTAAAAAGTAATGTTAGATCAGGTCTACTCGCATTTAATAGGAATAACAAGAAGCTACAAAATTATTTTGAAACATCAAGTATATCTTTCAAATTAAATTTCCTCTAATTTACATTATAAGTATCTTATGTTTCATACCATCAATTTAAGCTTGTAGCTATCTTCCATGATTTTAAAATTCAATTACAAATATTTTCACATTTTTGGGAAAGAAAGATACAAATAGGACAAGGGGTATACCCATTAGCTCAGAGTGGTGACATTTGCCACTTCGAGGTGCAATTTACAAAGAAGTTTTTTTCTCTCACAAGGGTTATAATTTCATCTACCCATGGAAGGTTTAGTATACATTTGGAAAGATCAGACAATATGGGGGAGCTCTTTGTGTGGTGCCAAGGGGGTTTCAAATTTGGTGTCCAAAATGTTTTCTCTTGTCATTTTGTAAAGGAATTCCTGCTCAAGGAGTTGTCTGCTTGGATCAGGTCTTTAATTGGCAAAGTTGATAAGCAGGTCAAAGGTCCTCTATCCCCCTTCTCCCACCTGCCCTTGTGAAAATGACTTAACACTAGCTGGGAGAGATAAAATGGTTGTCCAAGCAGTATAATTGAGACTGCCCATTGCACACCTGACTAATAGCCACCAGAGTACTAGCAAAAAAAAAAGGAGAAATTTTACATATGATTACCCTCTTACAAACTGTCTACTCTCCCTGGTGCTCATCAGTGATTAACTTCAGGGGTCACTGACAACCTTAAGACTGGCAAACTCATGCAGAATTAACTAACCACAAAGTTTACTTCGGGTAGGGTTTTAAAAATACCACATAAAGTGAAGGTGATCTGGCATGCTTAGAAGCCCATAATATATGACATTCATGTAAAAAGATACATTCCTCATGTTGAAAGATACAATGATGCAACAAAACATGAGATGTACTAAATGTAACTTTACATAAAAATGTAGTAAAACTAAAAGTCATCATGGTAAAATCATGATAGAGTGACCATCCAATTAATGCTCTCGTCACTATCCAAATGCTCGCAATGTGCTGTACATCTGAAAAAGCAAGATGTCCAAAAACTTGCAATTTTGTTCACCTCACATTTTGTTTCCTTTTTGGTGCACTCTGTGTGCCATATCAGGCAAGCCTTTTGGGGAGACCCATGCCAAAAGGCTCATGAATCACAGCCATGATACAAAATATATAATGCATTAACTTTTTATGATGATGAACAAACTTAACATAATGATACAAAAATTTATATGATCCTGTATGAATGCTGTAAGATCATTATATTGAAACACACAATTACCATACATATTTTTGGAAAATTATGTCCTACAGTGATCATGTATGCTTACAATTACAACTACATATATATATAGAAGTATTGTGACAGGGAGTAAAGACGTTGTTAATTTGCTTAAGTTTCTTCTTACTTTATGTTTACAAGATGTGGGGATGATTCCAAATACTGTAATGTGGATTTCTCTAGCAAAAGTGCACCAGAGACATGTCTCCCATCAAAAGCAAGTGTCCCACCAGTCTCATACTAATTCATAGTCACGAGGGTGGCTTTGCTAGGGAGAGTTTGTGTAGAGGGAAATTTTATGACAGTTAGAGCTCCCTCACAAATGACTAAATAGTCACACTTAAGGTGGGTTTCAGCATGCAGTATGTAATCCTGGGGTTCAGTATTGCCAGTTGAGGAATCCGCATAAGCACCACCATCCATGAACAAACTGAATACACTTAATGTAGTCCCCCACTGTGAACCCCATAATGTAATCCTGGGGTTCACAAGTGCCAGGCAGAGGAACCTTCATAAGCTCCACCATTCATGAACAAACTGAACAAACTTAATGTAATCCCCCACTGTGAACCCTATAATGTAATCCAGGGGTTCTTTACTGCCAGGCAGAGGAATGCTCATAATCTCCACCATCCATGAACAAACTGAACAAACTTAATGTAGTCCTGCATTGTGAACCCTATAATGTAATCCAGAGGTTCCAGGCAGAGGATCCCCATAAGTACCACCTTCCTTGAACAAACTGAACAAACTTATTCCTATTAACAATGGTACTAGTCCCTTAAAAAAGATAGTTTGAAAACATGATTGTGTGACTTTCTGACATAATCATGTACTTGTAAAGTACATCATATATTTTTGTATCATGGCAATGTGCTGTAAATAATTTCACAAGTGTGGGTCTTGCTAGAAGGCTTGCCTGATATGGTACACCCAAAGAGTATTAAACAATACATGGTGATCATAAGCTTTAAGATGTATACGACATCCATTCATCAAGAATACATCTTGCTTTTTTAATAACATAATGGTCATGTAGTTTAACAACATCATAACTTAAAATTACATTATGATCATGAACAGTTTCCAAGTACATATTATCATATCTTTTTCAATCATGGCCACATTGTGGGCCTTTTGGCATTCCATATGTGGGCAAATTTAAGCATTACATTTTCCATCCTTAAACACTAAACACCTAATCTCCCAGCTTTGTCATTTGTATAAGAGAAAAAAACTTCACTATTATGAACAACTGGTTTTGACACCTTGAGAAAACTTGAAATGCTTTAACCAACCACATCACTTTAACTTTTAGAACTTTCTTGAAGTCCCCATAAAGCCTGCCACACACTTCTTGACTTGTCAGTGGCTTTGGTCATCATCCAGCAATATAGTCTTACTTGCCAAGGAGCCCACCAATTTGTATTTGCCAGTTTTAAGTTACGCTGGGTTCAGTCTGGCCCATCCAAAATGTGAGGTCAGCCAGACCATAGCAGAATGACGTAAAACTGACACACACTTGAGTGGTCTTGATGTATGTGCATGCCAAGACGAGCCCACATTGAGACTTGAACGTTATATTCTCGGACAGTGTTACATTCTCGGACTAAGGTAAACAAAACTGACCGCAGAACACAAAAGCAGCCTCACACTGTCACACAAGTAATGGGCTGTTTGCTTGTAACCTCCTCCATGCAGTCTACAATATAAACGAGGCCATAGTACTGCATGTACACACTCACACAACACGACAACAAAAAATTACGCCACAGGTCATTCACTAGTAAATCTTAAGGGAGTCCGGGTGTGAAAGAAAACAGCCTGTTTCTATTCTTCTGCACCTGCAGATGTAGTGAGTCATCACGATCAAGTGCAATCGTGCATGAAATGATGATTCAACTCGTTCTTGTGCTTTGACTTCTCATGTGACTATCCAGTTCAGATGTATTGGAGTTGATCAAGTGGTCTGTGACTTCCATGTTTAGATACTTTTTAGACACATGGTAAGTCTAAAGTATCCTCTTCCTCATTTTCTACAGGAGGTGTACTGAAACAGTTGTGTGGATGAATAAGTGGCAATTGAAACATTAACTACAAAGCAAATTCCTTTGTCACTTCTTTTGAGAAACTACTTCAATTTTTATCAGTGTTGCAGTCAAGGCCACTGTTCCTGGGGGGTTTGAGGTTGGAGTCCACACCCTTTGATGAGGCTGAGGCATACACTCAGATGTGGATGTCAAAGCCACACCCTTTGAGGCAGAGAATGACAAAGAGACCAAGGCCACCTTCCTGTGACAGTATGATTAACAATGCGCTATACCTGGGCTTGATCATGTCCATTTATGCCATAGCCTGTTGAACTTAATGTCATACCATGGGGCAGATATGATGAGAAACATATACAATACTGCAAACAAGAAAGGAGTGCTATTAAAATAAAACTTTGGATCTTTGAATGGGATTTTCAAAAGTTCAGCAAGTAACATTTAACAGACGATCTACAATCGCTCTCAAACACATCCCAGCTCAATTTCAGATCCTAAGGCATTACTGCACAAAGCCAGAGGTCTCAAATCAGCAATTAACTTCAGTTTCTTTAGCTCCAAAGTTAGTGTTCTGATCGGACACACCAAAATTTTTATGTACTCTATTTCACAGGATCAAAGCTTCTTACTCGTCTTCAATTGTTAGTTGTCTGTTACAACAATAAACGATTAAATGTTACAATATAGTTACCGCTAACAGCAACGGCACAATTAGTCCCCACAGCGAGGTGAACATGACGTCGAAAAATGCGGGAAAGAATCCCACCATTATTTCGATGTCTCTGCCGAAACGAAGCAGTTGGAAATTCTGATTGCCCCCTGAAACAGTGAAAACAATATAAAAACATTTTCCAACTTTGAGTATACAACCAGCTTTCTATAGGAAGACGAAGACAGCCATATTCCTTTTTATTGCTGCAGTTTTCTTACTACGTTTTAAGTCTAAAGCAAACATTATCTTGACCTCCTTGCAATCGTATGATATAATGAGAGAGCCTAAAGCTTAGAGGATTTCTTGTCCACTGCAAATATTTTTTTCAGTCGTGGTTTCAATTTACTCTCTCCCTTTGAATTTACTGAGTTTGCTCTTCTAAGGAACAGACTGTGTTCATGGATACGGGCATTGATCAAATAGATCAAATAGATTGATGTCATGGTAACATGGTCAGGAACTGATCAGCTTCCTGCATTAAAAAGCATATTCTAGTGCCAAATTTGATATTTCCAAAAAATGCAATTAAATTTTCTGTATTACATTCTGTGGCCTTGAGTATTAAACCTGGAGGGATTTACTGACAAAAGTAACTAATCTTAAATAAGTAATTGTAGTAAAGTTTTAGCCATAGGCATATGGGGGTCAATATTTCTGGAGGGCAGTGGTCAATATTTCTGGAGGGCAGGGATCATTTTTGCCTGAATTTAGAATTTTGGACCAAGTTGCCCGAAAGAAAAAGGGCATAATTTATTTTTTCAGCTGTCTCATTTGCCCGAATGGATCCACTATTTTTGCCTGAATTGGGAGGGCATATGCCCCCCTGCCCCTCCCCTGGCCTCATACACTTATGGTTTTAGCAAACTGTGAAATGTGCATGCAATGAGACTACAATATATAGTAGGCATGGGAAACTCCAACATTTTTGAAGACAGGTACCCGTGGCCATATTAGTTGCCACTCTGAAGGAGTTGCAACTCCTACAAAGATATCATAACTGATGCAGGAACGTGATACCTCAGGAGCTGTAAACTGCCAACTACTAGCCTACAATGTGTACACACCTTATGCATTGATATCACGCGACATCATTTTGGAGGCAAAACAATGAAGCACACTGCACATATGATACAGACATCGCATGTGCCTGTAGTTGGCTTGTGCGCACATCCAATTGGTTCACAAATCAGGTGCCTACATTTGTTTGTGTAACTTGCATTGACATGCACTTGTCTCCAAACGAGGAAGCACTTTCTCCTCTGTGACATCATATACATAAGGTCTATTAGTGCTTCTCATTGGCTGAGATACCTAACAAAATATGTCAGAGAATTGTTGTGATAAACTGAAGGGAAAATTTATGACTGAATGGTAAAAAAGATCAAAAGGATCACTTGTAATATAACATTTTATTAAAACCTGTGACATCTGAACTCCCAAAAATAATTTTGGACACGTTTCTGACATTAAAAATTATCCAGGAGCCGCGATTCCAGGTAGAGTGGTGTCCCTTACTCCACTCCCAGCCAGAAGTCACAACTCCAGAGTTGGGTAACTCCCCCCAAACTACTATTGAGTATTTTCACTTACTTTTCAAACTTTACCCCAATAGCCTGACAACGGTAAAGGTTTTCACAGTATAGCTGTGGTGGCATCAAATTGGCCTTTCCCTCTACCTTGAGCACTAGGACTGTCCTACTCAATATGAGACATACATATGCCAAGTACAAGATCCATCAAAGCTGCCATTGTTGTGATATCATGTTTACAAAGATTTCACACTCTGACCTCTGGTAACCTCAAATAACCTTTACCCTCCAGAAAAACAAAAGAATTATTCTACTTAACATGAGGGAACCACATGTACAAGAACAGCTTCATCACAATTTACTTTTTTGAGATATCTTGTTCAAAATGTTTTCAGTGTATGACCTCTAGTGACCCCACATGACCTTTGACCTCAACCAAAACCATTATTGCCAGCACTGTGTTTTGTCCATTATTTTGTCTACATGTATAACCATTATCATGTTTTCTGTAACTTTAAAATCTAAACAAACTCCTCCAGTTTCTGTTGTGGAAATTTTTCAAGTTCAAACATGTGAAGATTGGCAGCTCTGTATAACTCACCATAAATCCACACCAGACTAAAGGCAAGAATGGCTACAACAATAAAGGGTAGGTACTGCAGTCCCTCATCAATGCTGCTAAGAAACACTTCAATTCCCTGTGAAATTAAGAAAAATTAACAAAGGAACATAATACTCATGAGAAATATGTTCCTCAGATTGGGCTGTTAACTTACAACTGTGCTCAATATCAAATGTAACTACCAATTGACAGCCATAACTCCTCAGAAAAACTCCAAATCCATCAAAATGAAGCAAGAAATTTATTTTGAAGAGCACGTTCTTTAGTTTATAACAAGCAAAGATTATCTGTCCTGTAGACTGCCATGAATTTGTCATCAGTGGCTCTAAGATATCATTCAAAGGTCACTTGTACAGAACAAAAACATGTTTGTTACATAGCTACTACTCCAAAGTCTTACATCTAGAGCCTCTCAAATTGCCTCAGGCAGTAAAAGTTTTGATGGAAATCTGACCAAAGGTTATATTTTTAAATAGAGGTTAGTTCTTACTATATCAATGGGTCATGCTAGTTAGGCTTAGAACTCAGCTATGTGATCACTGTACTTTAATAGTCCACACCGAAGTTGTAAGAGTGGCAATATTTCCTTCAGTTGACAATAAAGGCAAAAATGGCTCTCCCTTATATAATAAAAACCTGTTTCAACCTAAACCAGTATTGTAGCTTGGTAATACAGTAACAAGAAAGCCAAAAGGCTTAGTGATTCCTTGCTGTATGGATATATTGTAACAAACATGAATCACCCACATGACAAGCATGAGATCCCTCACAGTTATCCCACTTGAGATATCATGTTAACAAGGTCTTGACCTTTTGAAATCTTGTGACCCAAAAAGACCTTTCACCTCCACCTAAAACAATACGGATCATCTACCCTACATGGCCATCTACATGCTAAATATAAACAATATATAAACAATCCACAGGCCAAGTCTGAGGTCCCTCATAGTTATCCTCCTTAAAATATCATGTTTACAAGGTTTTGCCCTTTGTGACCCCAAATGAACTTTGACCTCCACAAACAATGATAGGGATCATCTACTCAATATTAGCAATCCACAAGCTAAGTATGAGATCCCTCACATTTATCCTTCTTGAGATATTGTTTACAAAGTTTGACCTTCTGACCTCTTGTGACCCCAATGACCTTTGACCTGAACCAAAAAACAATAGAGATCATCTCCTCAACATGAACAATCCACATGTCAAGTGTGAGACCCCTCACAGTTATCCTTCTTGAGATAGTGTATACAATGTTTTGACCTTTTGGCTTCTGGTGACCTCAAATAACCTTTGACCTCCACCAAAAACAATAGGGATCATCTACTGAACATGGGAAATGCACATATTAACTATGCAGGGTTCCCAGCATTCCAAGAAAATAAAATTCCACGATATGTCCATGATTTTTCCATGATGAAATTTCAAAATTCCAGGATAAAAATGTTTACTTATTTCCAGTCCAGACAAGAGAACAGTAATTACAGTACTGAACTAGATTAACTGAAAGCTGTACTTTTTACACCGGTTTACAGCAGTGTTTACACTTAATTTAATGTGAACATGTAAAAGCATCACAAAAGCGTAAAACGGCCTCCTATCCAACCCCTTACAGCCATCTATTCCTCACCTTAGGGAAGTATCACAAATCCAACCAGGCAGAAATCCCCATGTTTCAGTGCATGACATCACTGGGGATGTCTGTCGGGTTAGATTCGTGAGCCTTCCCTTATGCCTATGTGAACTTTACATTTACAGTATCTTGGTTGTTTATTCATGCTAAACCTTGAGTCAACTGGAAATGCAGTGTTATATTGTTCGCATTTATAAATACGAGTTGATACATCTGCAAATGGGAACATTCTGCTGGGAATGTACCAAAACCACCTAAGCACACTAAAAAGCCACCATAGCCAATCAATTATTCTGTGTTTGTCTTTGGCTAATCAAATTCCATGATTTTTCCAGGATTTGAAGCTTTTTGCCTCAAATTCCATGACTTTTCCAGGATTTAAAGCATCTTTTTTAAATTCCATGACTTTTCCAGGTTTTCCAGGTAAGGCTGGGAACCCTGCTATGAGATCCCTCAGAGTTACACCTCTTGAGACAGTAATTACAAGATTTTGACCTTTTGACCTCTGGTGACCCCAAATGATGTCTGACCTCCACCAAAAAACAGTAGAGATCATCTCATGAAAAGTATCTGTCATTGCTGCCTTGAGATATTGTATTTACAAGATTTTCAGTTTTTGACCTCTGGTGACCTCAAATGACCTCTGACCTCCACCAAAAACAATAGGCTTCTTCCTGTCAACATCATCAATCTATCTACCAAATATGAAAAGTGTCTGCCATTGCTACCTTGAGATATCGTGTTTACAAGCAATGCATCGCACACACACAGACATCACCACCCCATAGATTCCTTGAGCCTTCTGCAAGGGATCAAAAATAGTGTTCGAAATCCATCATTGATTGGAGTGAGATGGATGTCAATACACACCCTCCTGCAGCAAATATTTAATATGGGTACTTTACAATAGGTGGTTATGGTATAACTGTTCAACACTAATGTTTTGAAAAGCATGTAAAAACACATAACACAGTACTGTTCAGTTCAAAGTACATTACACTACACAGTATCTAGTATAATCAGATGGCCAGTTACCCTCTAACTTATCAAATGTTCTTAATACCACTGCTGAAAATAACAAATGGGAGAAGTAGTGAGTTACATGAATTATGAAAGAGCAAAGTCTATAGGGGTAATGATATTCTGAGGATATATAAAGAATTTTGTAAAGTGCATATAATTCTGTAAACAAGCAAATTCTTTAAATGTGGCACACAGACACTCACTTTACTGAGGACCAGACAATTTCTGTACAGGTGGGAGGGATGGTTTGTATCTTACCAAAAAGAAGATTCCGAATCCAGTGACGAGAAAGAGGAAGACACAGATGATGAGAGTTATTGGAACGATGAGTCTCCAGCTGTGTACCCAACCAAACAGGTCTAGGATGCTTGAAGTTATCGCTATGATTATACCAATCTGGTAAAATTGCAAAAAGAATTTTTCATTATAAAAGAAAAATACAATTATGCAAGCTGCATATACCCATTTCATATACATCATGATTTTTACAGCAAAAACAAAGCCACTTTGGAGAAATGCACACGTTACATGCATGCACATAAACTGACCAAGGGACTGTAGTCAAAAAGTAGCAGGAACTAGTGTTGTACCAATATTACAAATAAATGATGTTACTCATATCCGATATTTCAATTCTCAATAGTAGCCGATACTGATCTGATACCAATATTTGAGACATGCAAGTACAATACACTTATCCACAGGCTATTGTGCTATACCACAAAACGTTTCATTTGTGTTAATAGCTAAAATATTAAGAATTTAGTCAAACATATTTGAAAATAAAGTGAAATAAAGTGAAGTCAGCATGAAGTTTATCCAAGAAATTGTTTAGTATCCACATTTAAGGTTAATTTTACCTAAATGAGGAATATCAGCTAATATCAATAATCAATCCAACACGTCTTGTAGTACAAAGGTAGAAAGTCTTGTGTAGGCACTGATACATCTTGTGTACATGAATCTTTCCATTGTATTTTCAACATGATATGACATCATGTAGAATGGGCCTATACCACAGACATCCAATACATGTAGACAGAGGATGACATGACCAATTGTGTCTCCACCATTGAAAAAATTGAGGGTTACCAACATGGCCACTGCGCTACTGTCGTTTGAGTAATTTGACAATGAATCTGCAATATTTTAAACTACAAACATGAATGGAACAATCCCACAGTCCTTCATTCTGTTCATTGAATTTTTGACCAAAACCTTAATTTTTCTGAAAGTTCACAAATTTCTCTCATAATCCATCAATTCTGAACCACTTGAGCAAGTCCCAACTTTACGCACAAGACATAGGAGGCAGCCATATTAGTAAGCCTAGACGTGTGTGAAGTGGTGACACTCTATGCATAGGGTTAGAGTTAGATGAGGTTTTACGGCTCAGTTTCTAACCAACTGGTTTAAGTCGGGCCGGCCACAAACTTTTTTCCAGTTGTGGCTCACTGGCTTGTTTTCAGTACTCCATTGCTTATGTTGAGCACCAAGCACACTGGCAGTAGGTTCCATTTTTAAAGTCTTTGGTAGGGCATAAGTGTAGGGTGCTCTGTCCATGTTATATGAAGTTCCTCGTCCATACCCATGAGTGTTGCTCTCAGAAGCCACCAATACCCATTATCCAACCTTTTGGGGGGATTGTGAAACATCAGTATGTAAACATTCATTCTTTGTATATTTCCTCAATTCTTACTGCTTTAACTTTTACTACAGGTACTTTCTATAAATATGCCTTTTTAATGTATTCACGAGGGATACAAATCAACTTGCCTCACACTCATACTTTTACTCATGCTTTAATCATGATGGCCATAGATGGCCTTGGCACCAAAATGTTGAACACCATAAAACACTACAAAAGGGACACTATGACCAACTTTTAAAAACATGGTTGCTATTAGGGAAGGGACATACATTTTGAATGTTTGACACAACAGGTTGTATTGATCCCCTAATTTCCTCTGACTTCAATTTCCTGACAGTCAAAACTATCAAGGGCATAGAAAGTGGGAGGGGGAGCGGCTTAGCCCCCCAGTCAAAAATGTGGGGCTGAAGTATGTTTCTGCCCCCCCCAAGATCGAAGGGCAAAAACCCCTTATTTGTCTCTGCTGTAAGAAATGTCAAAAATTTGCAGTAATTCACCTTAATGTTTGTCCAAAATGTTGCACCAAATTGCATCTGAGGATCCTCAAATACCCAAAAATTTTCCAAAGGGGAGGGGGCACCCTCTCCCCTTGAACCCCTCCCCCAGGACAGCGATCCAAAACACAAATCAGCCCACCAGTCTCTAAAAGCTTCCTACGCCTATGAAAATTATCCTCACATGTAGCAACCATTCTGTCCACGCTCACCAAAAAAAAACTTTAAGTGTTAAGAACAATTAAATAATTGTGTGGCTGGATATGAATGATAGATTGATAGAGTTGGTAGCAAATTACACAGCTCAAACTACTTTGAAGTAATAAACATTAAAAAAAGTTTACTAACATAACACATTGCAAACTCATAGCTTACCTCACTAGTGAAAAGATTAAGAGCTAAAAGACCAAACCACATCTGAGTCCACAAGTGTGACACAGGCATCTTAAGAAATATCTGAGGCAAGGCTTCAAAAAACATTCTAGGTCCTAAGAGGAAAAACAGGGTACACATCTTGTAAAAGTAAATCCATTATGAAACCTTTTAGGCTATATTAAAAACCACGATGAGATAGCACATCACACTTCAGGGTCTCTGCACCCCTCTGCGGAATATAATCGAGCACTTTTCTAGAGAACATCTACTTCCACCTTATCTAGATAAATCCTTCTCTTCTTTAAGTTGCTTAACATTAGCTTAGGGAAAGAACAATAACTTTTGTAGGAATACATCATATTCTTTAAATACTTTCATCCTTTTGTCCTTACAAAATAACAAATTTCAGCCACTATGAAATCCTTGAAGATGACTTACTCAAATTCAAGCTTGTATGACTGTTTTAGTAACTTATCCGTAACTTACATCCAGAATTGAAAATTTCTTTCGGTGACCCTTCGGGGAACCCTCTAGACAAAGAAGATACTTATGAGAACCCTTTCAACTTTTTGAAAACCACTTAAAACCCAATTGAAGCCCATTCATGATTGGAATTTGGAACAATGGATTCCAAGGGAGATTTTCTGCTTGGTTCTGTAGCTAACTCATAACTCATGAAACACCTGATCAGGCTGATCTACGTACCTTATATTACTGAACAAACTAATCCCAGAAAGTTCTCAAGGAAAAGGTTGAAAGTTGCAGTTGTTTTTAGAAGCATAGAACTATTAACAACAGAAGCCTTAGAGATATGTGATGCATTAATAGGGGTTTCCAATAAGTTCATGCATGTGTATGACAGGGCAAATGTCCCCTGCCCCCATTTTTTAATTTATATGCTTTATAAAATATTGTTTCATACTAACTGGGAGTCTTTGCAGTTACTAAATTGTAATACTATGCCATGGTTTAAAAGAAATATGAAATATTTGTGTAAATTGTGCCTACCTAGAGTAACAACCTCATTCATCTCAAGATTTTCATGATAAGCAAAGAAACCGAAGAAGCTGAAGGTGGCTATGGCAAGCATCAGTGGAGCAAAGATAGACACCATGACCAAAATGGCTGTGTCCCTAACAACAAAGAATAAATATTGATCACACTATTTGCTAAACGGCTTTGCCGTCATGTAGAGGCAAGAAAATACCCAACTGCTGTTATTAACCTATAACAGCGTATCCTTCATATATATGATAGCTAACAGGTTGACCTATTTTACCTCTGTCATGTTTCTAATGGTGAAACAAAATGCTGTCGTGTTACGAGTATAAGGAAGGCACATGTGTACCCACAAACAGAAAGTGACCAATCAGTCTAGGTCAGGCAGTGGTACCACAGATGGGTTTACAACATTCTGTGTATATCAGCAACTTTTTATGCATGTACAGGTGTTGAGTACAAATATCTACAAGCTCTCCCTCCACATGTACCTTCAACATGGCCACATATCTGGTAAGTATGAAGTCATGTGAAATGGATCTTGAGGGCTGATAAAGTCTCCCAGGATGGCATTAATGACACTAATCTTATCTGAATACAACTTCTAGTAAATTGTGTAACAGAAAACATCAATCATTACAAAAGTAGCTTTTACAAAACCCTATTTTCTGTCAACTTTGATCAACCTGTATGTACAATTGAATCAATTTTCAAGGTGATTTCTGTGTCACACCATGCAACTGGTGTATTAGCTTTGATAAAAGTTAGATGAATAGTTGTAATTCCATACACATGAACCAGGCTTAACATGTCCTAGCTGGTCTACTGTAACAAATCAAAAATTTCCAGTGGCTTCATCATGAGTTTAACTTTTACATGTTTGTATACATTATTTACAGGCGGTTAATTTTGGGTGACAACATAAGCCATGTTTCAAGTTTACAAACATAAAAGAGACTTCTTTTACACCTAACCGAGGGTGAAGTTAACCAGGCACCAGGCACTATTTGGTGCTCCTTTCATGCCATACAGTGCCTGAAAGACCCAAAAGAATGTAACCAGGCGCCAGTTTTTTACTGAAAGTAGCGCCCGACATCCTTGAAATTCCCCACTCAAGTATGCACACAACCCCAAAATCTGTGTTGGGTGCAAATCTCTCCATAATAGCCAACTTGAAATGGACAAAGTACACAATTCACAAGAGTATTCACAAAAATATGACCAGCTTGTGGAAAAAAATGGAATGAGCATAGGTAAAATGTTGTAAATTTTATCACAAGATACTTGAGCTTCCTTGTAAATGAGTTACATTTGGATTCCCCAGTCAATGCAATGATGTAATGCCAACTGTGATTGGCTGAAACATTTGACTTTATGTACTGTGTAACCAATATGGCTTTGTTGAAACCTCAGAATCTGGATCAAAATGTTCACTGTATCAATTTATAAAGATGGATGGAAGAGATAAAATAAACCAATGATATTCTAAAGTGATAGGTCTTCGCATTAACAAAAATTATAATCACAAAGTGTCTAACTCCACAATGGCAGAAATTTCAGCCCGATATGCATGGTTGGATCAAACAAATGAGCTACTGCTCTCTGCATATACATTTGTAACAGTACCTGCCCTTCCTTTATTGAAAAGCATCAACAATACTCCACGCAGTCAAGAATGTCAAATACATTTACATGGCATGTGCAAAAGACCCTCACACAACAATCTGCAATACATTTACCAGCTTTAGGGCTTAGGGTGAAAGTTATTCCCTATGATGTAATTTTCTTCAGCATGTCTTGGCACTCTTGCAAATGCCTAACAAGTAGCATACATGTACACTGAGAACCTAACCTACACACATGTAACTGCAACTATCTCCTTACTTAAAGAGCTATACAGAGGTTAACATTTTTGTAATTATTCTTTCTCTAAAGTGTCTACCAATGTTTTGTTTGTTCTCTAACATGCTCTTATACCTGTCGCACCTTATTTATTGATAGGGTGGCATCTGCAGCATGTCACAACTTGAAAAAAATCTTTACAAATTTTCCCCTATATATCACTGTTACAAGAAGCTACTACAGAATCATGTCATGACTCTTTAGTTTCCAAGTTCATCCAAAATCCAATGGTGTTGCTGGAACCTTACAATACTATCGACAAACCTGAGTGCATAGCTATGAGGCAGGGGATAGAATTTACAACTAAACCCCCCTCCCCTGCAGTCCCCATTCAAGCTGCCAAGAGAGAAATCTAAAAGTTTGCCACACACACCCAGCACCTCTGTCCCCATGCAAGTTTTCAAAGCTGGAATGACAACACCATGCTCAGTACTATGTAGTCACATTTGTTTTACTGGAATCTCTGGACCTCACAGACAAGGGCCTCAGTCATTCTACTGTCACTTCCCATGTTTCTTGATTACAATTCAGCAGTACGCTACATTTTCCCTCTTAAGAATTGTATCACTTTGAATCATTGCCTACTCAGAGAATATACAGACCAATGAACATCTATGGAGAATGCCAAAAATTGGGATGGACAACCACATCTTTTAAGATCACCATGCTTCATGGATCCAGTCTGTACCATACTAACAGTACATCTATATGGAGTTAGAGTTAGATGAGTTTATGGCTCAGTTTCTGACCAATTGGTTTAAGTCGGGCCAGCCACAGCCCTTTTTCCAGTTGTGGCTCACTGGCTTGTTTTCCCTACTCCACTGCTTATGCTGAGCACCAAGCACAATAGCAGTAGGTTCCACTTTTAAAGTCTTTGTTATGACCTGGCCAGAGTCGAACCCCAGACCTTCCGGCTGCAAGTCGGATGCTCTGACCACTTGACCATGCAGTAGGTATATCTATATGACACAATATACGCATCAGTGTGAAGTTAAAACATGACATATATACATGTACATCAATGAAATTGGTAACTGTCTGCTGATAAACACAAAGTGTCTCCTGGTTGCACCAAAACCCAGGGAACCAGGAGACACTTTTTGACTGAAAGTGGCTCCTGGTTCAGGGAACCTTAATTTCACCCTTGCAACTAACATATTGAAATCATACAAGAGGGTGGTTGGTTTGATGATGACCAAGGGACCACAATTTTTATTTAATTATATAATGTTGAAATTTGCCCCATACTTTTGATACACATGACTAATTACAGGAAAAAATACAGAAAATACTTGACATGTCCAAATGTCTTGGAACTTTATACCATTTTATGTACTGTATATGGTTTTTAAAAGCATGTCTTTGTTGGACATTTCTAACCAAATTCATTTCATTATTTTAGTCAAGAACTATTTTAACTTTTGTGTGATTATATTTAGAGGGAGGAATATATGCCACCTTCATATTAAATTTAAAAGGAAAATCTTGTGTTTACAAGGTTTTTGATTTCTAACCTCTGGTGCTAAAAAAGAAATAGGGTTCTTCTTCTCAATATGATATTAAATTTATAAAACAAATATTAAAAGTGTCCAGCATTCCTACCCTGAGATAAGGTGTTTACAAGCAATTTCCAAGGTTTTGATGTTTTTTTTCTGGTAATCTCAGATAATCTCTGACCTCTACCCAAAACATAGGATTCATCTTCTGCCTATGACACATCCACCTGCTAAATATGAAAAGCATCCATGCTTCATATCTTGAGATACCATATCTACAAGCTTTGGGTTTTTGATGGCTGGTGAATATGACCTCTGACATCCACCAAAAACAATAAGGTTCTTCCTCTAAATATGATTAATTCATATATCAAGTATGAAAAGTATCCATCATTTTGAGATATCGTGTTTACAAGCTAAGAGTCACAAACACACCCCCATACATACACACGCCATCATGATTGCATCGATTCCTTTTGCCTTCCAAGGATTAAAAAACATGTAGAGTTCTGGTGGCATCGAGCCTGGCATGAAAGCACCGTTCTACTTACTGTAAGCTACCTTAATTAAGAATTAACGGACATGAATGATGTTTCTAGGCAATCCAAATCAAAGTGAAACTTTTGAATGGAGGAAAGAAGTCTAAGTAAGCTCAATCACCAGATAAAAGTTGTTTATCTTCATGGGATAATGTGGGTGTTTAAGTATTAGTATAAATTAAACCTTTCAAGTAATAGCTCCCTGGTGTGACACTGTATACCCCTACATAAGAGTGTAGTAGTGTGAACTGTCTGTGTTGCTCTGTGAACCTTTCAAGAAGATCCACTGCTTTCAACCAGCTCTTTTTTCACTTTCTGGATGCTTTGGATTTAAGAACACTTTTGCATGAATAAATAACACGAAAGGTGAAAAGTATTTCATATACTAAAAATTCCCAATATTTCCGACATTTTTCAAACTGTGGATGGATACCAGGGAGGAAATACCAGGTAATATGCCTTAAATATGCAATCTTTACATTCATTTAAGATACTCACACAATAAGTAAAACTGAGATTTAAAAAGCTGCTTACATACTTTAATTTTGTGACAAATATTAAGGACAAATACTTACAGGAAACAGTTATTGTGGAAGCGGTTGTGACTGGCGAGGGTTATGTTGGTACCTACATTGAAAGTTAACAAGTATGCAACAAAGAAAAAAGCATTCTTCCAGACCTATGAGAAAAGAAACATTTTATGACTCTATATCATGTACAAGATATGATGAGCATCAATCATTTCTTTGCCTGCAAAGCTCACACATTTACATGTTGAAAACATGCATTCACATGCATTCCCACTAACAGTGAAAATTTGTCAAACTTCAGACTGCACACAACTACCCTACTGAACTAGCAAAATATACCCTCATATAGGGTATGCAAAAATTTAGGGTCTGAATATCACACCAGGCTCTACATGTTGACCAGGAATGCAAAAAATGCATTCAAGTCTTGATTCATTAGTCATTACAACAGATTTCAGCCTGTCCATAAAATGACATCCTACATTGTACAAGGTTTCAGATATTTGACTTTTTTGACCTCAGACGACCTTAAACACAATAAAAATAATATTAGGTTCATAAAATATATCTACATGCTACATATGAAAAGTATCCATATAATTCCTAACAACATTGTGCAAACAAGGTTTAAACACACTTGACCCCTGTTGACCTCTGATGCAGTGAAAACAATAGGGCTTATCTACATAATATATTACATTTACACACTACCAACACAAAGTGTCCATGATTTCTACCTTGAGAGAGTATGTAAGCAATGTTTTGTTCTTGACCTCTGATGACCTCAGATAACCTTTGACCTCCACAACAAATGATAAGCCTTCATGTACTCAGCATAACACACCTACATGCCCATAAAAAGACCAATGATTCCTCACTTGAGATATGGTGTGAATAAGATTTTTTTATTTGACCTCGCAGGACCTCAAATGACCTTTAACCGCCACCGTAAACTAGAGAGTTCATCTACTAATAAAACACATCTGCATACATGCTACATGAGAAGTATCCATGAACCCTATCTTGAAATATTGTGTAAGCAAGGTTTCCAGTGTAAATGACCTCTGATGATCACAACTGACCTACACTGAAAAATATAGTATTCATATACTCTATATGACACACCAATATGCACAGAATGAAAAGTATCCATGACTGCTAACTTGAGATACCAGGTAAACAAGGTTTTCAGTGTTTGACCTCTGGTGACCTCAGATGATCTCCACCAAAAATGATAGGGTTCTTCCTCTCAATATGATAGACCATCATACCAAGTATGATAACTTTCAGAGTAACCCTTCTTGAGATATGTAAACAAGCTTAGTGTCACAACCACACACATACACACACACACACACACTTGTTCTCTAACTTGCCAAATTCTATATTCCACTATCTATACCCTTTGATACTTTTTCTTCCAATATTTATGCTCACTGAAACACTCAATGAATGATCCCTACATTTTAATTATGTTTCTATTTTAAAGTGTCGTGCTTTCACACTGAACTTACAAAATACAAATCCAAGTTATTTTGCATCAAAGGGTTATTTTGTTTACTTAACTCCTAGAAATTATTCTTACCTCAAACTTGAACAAGTAATCTCGTACAGGGTAAAAGAGAAATTGAAGACCCACATAACTCCCTGGCAAGGTGGCACTTCGTACTAGCAACACAACAGTCAACAGAAATGATGCTACCAGACAGCACAATGAGAGCTGACAGAAAAAAAAAAAAATACAGAAAAACTACAGGATGTTTTCATTTAAAAGCTAACATAAACATTATGCTTGGGTGCTACAATACTTTTTAGAGTTGGGTACACACAGGCCAACTGGTTGCAACTCTGAAGGAGTAGCAACTCTTACAATGATGTCACAGCTGACAAAGGAACATAATAATCTCCAGAAGTCATAAACTGTCCACTACCAGCATATCATTAATATACCAGTAGGCTTACACTATAGGCTAGTCAATGGCCTAGATACATAACTCACATTGTCAGAGCATGGCAATTTCAAACTGAAAGGAACCTTGCGACTGAATAGATACAAAAAGCCAAAAGAACCAATTGCATTTTAATATTTCTTTAACATCTTTGACATAACAATCCCATGTTATCAGAATGTGACTGCATGAGAGGCATGGGAATTTTACAAACTTTACATTCCTTATGGGGAGGTCCTTTCCCTATTAACTTCAAGGTCAGCATAACAGACTGAAAAAACAGGCGAAAAAAAAGCATTTCTCACCAATGTGAGCAAGTGATATAACCTGTTTGCCTCAACCTCACTTTGGGTCACAAATGTAGTATAAACTTCATTTGCTGATATCTCAAGTACTACATGTCCAATTTCAATGAGTTTCAACATATTGCATAGATTTAGTTCCTCTTTCACATATGAAAATTAGTTTTTGCTTAAAACCTTCCTTTAATATTTTCAATGCAGAGATGGTGTGTTTAGAAATTTCTTTGGTGATAGAATAGAGGAAGGGTGTGTCATAAACTCTAACCTGATCTTTCAAGCCTGATGGAGATTCTAGATTATGATTCCACTTTCATATATCAAGAAAGTTGATGTTTATTCAATTTATCAACTTATTAATTTAAAATGGCACATAACACAGCACAGTAATTTGTCATGTCACTCTGGCACTTATCAGATAATGCTGTCTTCTGTACATTTTGTTTAAGGCCCTTCCAACTTCTTAAAGAATGTAACTTAGGAAAGGAGGAGGACAGGAGGCACTGGATAATCTCCCACTTTATGAAAGCTGGAGGACACATCAAATAACTCACTTCAGTGTCTCAGCACTAGGCCTTCTGGGCTAACAATGATTTACACATACCAGGAGCTCTAACACTACATGAGTACTAGGGTCATTCTCAATGCCTCCATACCGGTACACATACTGATAATGCCTGCAGCATTCACTTATCTTATTTTCAGGCTCTAGTGAAATCTTCAAACAAGTTGGTATGGGAATGAATGTGGTAGCAATGGTATGTATATGGTATATGCTCACTGTTGTAGATTTAACCTTGAAAGGTGACAGGTGACATTTCTGCTTTACAAATGGTGCTTTAAGTTAGTTGCACTCACATTTCAGTAGGCAAGACTTTTGTTAGGTCTAGTTACTTCATGATAAATTTGACTTTTATTAAACTATACTGTCAACTGATATTACAAACCAATCAGAAACAAAAATGAAGATCACTAGATGAAAGTCAGCCACCCTCCCAATCAAGGGGCTCTAAAGCAAATACCTCGCCATTTTCCAACATCACCTACTGCAAGCATTATAAAGTTAAGTAGAAGAACTAAACTCCAAGTGAATTACTGAGTTTCAACATCTCAACAAATACAGCCATGACAATTTCCTTTAGACTACTACCGTTTATAGTTTGACCTTTATAAAATTCACAATGATTAAACTTAGGGCCCCCTTAACAGCACCAGAGGTGAAAGGTTCCCACATCAATATCTATCTCCAAACTCTAACAACCACTCCTTTCCACCATGCACTACCCCCCCCCCCCCCCCCCCCCCATCTATGCAGGCAACCCTAACCATCTTGAGAGGTATCTACAGTATAAATTTAGCATAAATTTCCAAAAATATTGGAGACACATGTGTAGAACACTCTCACATTATGAAAACTTTTCCTTTGTTTTTTTCTGGTCCCCTGACACCACAGTTTTTATTTCAAAATTGTGATACGGAAGCTTTCAACCTGATTTACTGTTTAACACCTCCAAAGGCCTACTCCTGATAAGCTAATAATTCTTATTCACACACATAAAGGAAACTACTTTTCAATGGTACAGATGTGTGTGAATGTGTGCATTCAACCTTAAGCTGGACACAATGGTCTTCTTCAAGTGTTACATGAAGTGAATGTTTATTGAGATAATCCTTCAGGGAGAGATAAAACTGAGGGGTACATAAACAAAGTTTGATCAATTTCAGTTATGGAAAGTTTTTCCTCACACAAGCAGCCATTTGCAATGGTTTTGTAAGGTCTACTGTCGTTATTTGTAGGTATGAAGCGCACTACAATACTTACTTTTCAGATTTACTGAAACTAGGTTTTACACTATCCTAACATATATTACATGTGGGATATCCTGCCTATGCCACTCATGACTCCTAGCAAAACAAATGCTTACAATTTTTTCTTCCAACTTTGACAAAGAGTTAAAAGTTGTTGTACATGCCCAGAAGCGTACTGTTTAGTGGTAGTGACATCTTACCATGACTGTACAAGTCCCCACAAAATTAATGTACTTCTGCGGAAATTTCCGTTGAGCTTTGCCTTGTAATGCACCAAAAACTTGGTGGGTGCTCAACCTTAACTGTGTTGAATATTAATCTGGTAAAATTGTGATGCCAGTTCCAATAGACAGGGTTCTGGACAAATGGGGGTTTGGCTAAATGGGGTTTCAGATAAACAGGGTTTGAATAAACGAGGTTTTACTGTAACAAATTTTCCAAATCCCAAAATATCTAGTCCATGTTATGTGTTTACTTGAAAAAAGAAAAATTACCATACTGTTAATTTTCAAAATAAATCAAACCTTTCTGTTTACCTTGCCAACAATTTTGATTCCCATTAAGGTGGCTTGAAGAAGTAGACATGAAGCAACCAAAGCACTGATAATAATCTCGATTTGCAAGCTATTTCCCTCTGCTACATACCTGCACAATAACAACATTTGGGAAACAATGGTTAGTAACAAAATAAGTAGCTGAAGATGGGTATGCTATGAACTCATTAACATTGTATTAAGTTTTGTTACACAACTTCAAAACTTACATTTCTTTCCAAGCATGGCACAGTATAAAGAAATCAGCAAATAATTTCAGAAGTCCATACAAAAATCACATTGCAATGCCCTATTCAACTTTCAGGCAATCAAAATTATACAGGTTCAGAAGTGCTTCACTTGAACCTGTACCCTGGTTATCACTTATGGCTACACAGTGTGGACAGCTGTAATCACAAAATTTGGAAGTTAACCGTCGGTGCTCATGGCAATTAATTTTTACACTTTTTTACACTCATGACAAATAGATCATACTAACTCACTAATATCAGTAAATTTTTAAATTATTTGAGCTTGTACTCACTAAAATGAGCCTACACTACAAAACTGAATAATGTTTTGCAGAATTATACCAACAATGCAGTCAGTATATTGACAATTTCATGGAAACCCTGTAATAACCTCCCTATTTGAATAAAATACAACTTAGCCATTTCCGTAAGTTACCTCCTATATTCTTCCGCCGGTGTGGTAGGCAGATGAGAAAAATTGTGATAAACATCATATCTAGTAGTGGAATTTGATGAAATTCCTCTGGTGTCTTGACATTTATCAGTGTTCCAAACATTAGCACAACTGGACCATGGCAAATTTTGAGGAGAAGACAGTGTTGCATACACAAAGCTCAATGTCTCTGTAAAAAGAATATTCAGTAGAACCATATTTCCCACCGTGAATAGGAGGATACTGGCAGACACACCTGTAGAAGTAAAAGAATGAATGAGTCATTTTCGAAAGATATCATTATTTTGCAATAGCTATACGTGAGTGTTACAAATGATCCAAGTACAGCAGTACATGCGTGAATGACTGACGTATGGTGACTGGGGCAATAATGAAGTACTATTTATAAGTTTGTGTAGGCTTCATTTGACAAAGGAAGGTAGTTCCATATCTATTTTTCACTCTTATCGTAATATTCAGTAAATGGAATGACACATTAATTCCTCTTCCAATTCCTTGGTGAACTAGACAGTAATGACTTGTCGGTCCAGAAGTCCAAAAGGTGTGGTGCACCCAAGATTTATGATGTCAAAGATTTACATCAATAATATCAGTGCTAAGCTTTTCTTTGATGTGAGAATCACTCCATCAGGTAATCTCCTTTTCCTAGGAGGAGGGAAACTAAGGGAAAGGGTGTCCCCCTTCCTTTTGACAAAATGCTCTGAATTGAGGGATTATCTACTGTAGAAGCAAAGTGATACAAAAAGCTTTGCATAATATCCCACTGTTATTTTGTGTGCTCAGTGAAGCAACATAATGCAATTTTCAATAAACTTATACCTTGTAAAATAAGCAAAAGAGGCAGCTGGATGGGTCACAAGGTTTAAACCTTTCCAACCCTTTTCTCAGCTTTTCCAAACTGTCCATTGTGATGCTTCACTTTTCAAAAGAGCTTTATTTTAATCCTTACTGATATGTAGTGTACACTTAAAAAATACACAAAATGTACATAAATACAAAATATGTGAAAATGATTACCTTTCAAAACCGGGGAAAATCTCCACATGGTGAGAAAACCAGTGCTTGAAAACTGACCAATTGAGATTTGCATCAGAATGACTGGTAGCCCCAAGACAAACAACATGACAATGAACGGGACCACAAAAATCACTGGGTGGAGCAAAAGAAATGGAGAGTAAATTTATAAAAAATTACAAAGCATAAACTTGTTTTAATTTGAACAAAGAGGATTCTGACAAATACTCTACAATATTAGATATCCACAGGTCAACTGCGATATGTCTGCGGGTCCCTCATGGGATGTTGTGTTCACACACTCATGCACAGAAACATACTTGTATCCACGGCTGAATGACAAAATGAGGGGGTCCCCTTGTGATGGTGATGTCTGTAGATAAACTTTGTAGTATGTATACTACTGTAATAGAAAAGGACATGCATGCTTTGCTACAGCAAAAAAAAGAGGGCGCTCACAATGTTTTCAATCAACATAAATCAGTCTAATTGTAAGTATGGGTGTGATTTTCCACAGGGAACCATGGACATAACGTGTTACTCACGTACACCTGCAAACAAGGACGGAACACAGCACTACCTCAATGGGGGATCTTCCTAAATTCCTTTAGATTCAATAGACATCATCATGGCTCCATATATGGCCCAAAGAGGCTATTTAAAACCATTTTTTCAAATGGGGACTATGACCAATTCCAGGTGGGTCCCTGAATGATAGGTGTTTATTCATAAATACGTCCGTGACTGACACAAATTGTCAATGTACACACACACCCACAAGCACAAATATACAGTACCACTGTATTTCTGGGCAAGGCCCCTCTACTTCCTACCCCTTCCCCTGCTTTGATTTGTCTGCCCAATTTTTTTTACAGCTATGATATCAACTAATACAGATCATCATGATACATCCATACAACCCCCCCCCCCCCTCAAAGATGAACCAGGTTATATACAAAACTAGAGTAGCTGCATACAGATCCATTCTAAAATCCCTTTGTACTTCACCATCATAGCCAAAACAATTCCATACTACTGTGCCTTTCAAAGCCAATGTAGTCACTAAACTTTGCACAAATTATGAAAGCTATTCCTTTTCATGAGTATATCAGGTTGACTGACACCACAAAAGCAAGCCTTAAGATAACAAATTTAATGATGCACTTTAAAATCTTGCTGAAACTTTTCCAGTTTTCAAATTTTGGCATACTACATTAAAATTTGAAGTTTAAAACTAAACAACAAAATGTTGAAACATTTTCTTAATAAAAACATTCCAGTTTGTGATGAACTTTGATCAAAATGGGATGATCTACATCACATTTCCTGAAAGGTATGCATTAAATGCAGGTTGCAGGGATCATGCATAAATGAAAGGATCGTGCATAATGTTCTCCCTCCCAGCACAAAAAAATTTATTTGGGGGGGGGGGGGTGATTACGGCACAGAATTTGGAATGGACCCATCCTGTGAAATTTCTGTACCTTCTGCTTTGGGTGTAAGAATAATTGTACCTCACACAATGCACACACCAAGTCAATGCACTAATGCACTGACTAAACCATGTATGAACTACTTTCCATACGAAAATCCGGTGAAGTTGGGTTGCCTGCACTGATTGGTCCCTTACATTGTTTTAACTGTAACTCTACTTGAAGTATAGATGTGCACTGAGAGCTTGATATTCACAGTGGTACGACATACTCTCCGTATAGTTTGGATGTGGCAGCTTTTAAAGAAAGACAAGACTAGGGTAGGCTTGACATGTATCCATATATATAACACGTTAGAATGGAGTGTGAGCTTATGAACATAGGTGCCAGTAGCTCTGAAGAAAAAAGTACAGTGCAACTAAACTACTGAAGAATAAAAGCTTTTGAAAATTTTATTGAGGTACAGTATTAGTGAACACCTGTCTAGTAGTTTGTCAAATTAATGCCAACTAGGTAATTTCGGTTACCTGCCAATTTGAGAATTATGGGGTTTGCCACTGAGACTGGTACAGTACTTTAAACCAACACATACATGTTTCTGCAAATCTGCAGCTAATGAAGAACAGAAGATAGGGACCTTCTTCAAGAATCAGTGACTGCAATTCAAGATACAGTAGCCTATGGGACTACAGCTGTGATGGATAGGGTAAACTTCAGTCCATAGGCCACACTTAGGAAATAGGAAGAGGTTAGGTGGGGTATAGTTATATCACTTTTGATTGGCAAATTTGTGCCCCCGAGGTAGATGAGTCAATTATTTTCTAAGATTTGATGAGGCTGGAAACCCCAAGATTCATATCCCCCCCCCCAAAAAAAAATTTAGGTTATGGGGGGATTCCCCACAAAAATTCTTTTGAGCTGGTGGTAACCCTGATTTCCTGTGACAGGATTTCAGGGGAGAATTTTTGAATTCACATCTACTGATAGTAATCTCAAATAAGGACTTTGGAGCTATTCACATTTCAAAACTGCTTACCCTTAGACAGATACAACCTGTCACAATATTACACTAAACATCAAAATATGATCAGAATGTACGGAATGTTAAGAATATGCTAAAAATAGATGAATAATACAGAATAATGCTTACATCCACCACTTCTGTAACACTGATAAGCAAAGTTGAACATGAAGAATGGTGTTAGTTGACAGATCATTGCTGATAAGAATTCTAGTTTGGTTCCCCAGTTGCCACGGTGATAGTTCTCATCACTGATGCTGATTGGAATAGGTGGCACCATGGGAGCTTCTGGGGGTAACAATGGTTCAGGATGGGATGGTAGGTATGAGCTACCACCTGCAATTACTTCCTCATCTTCTTGTTGAAATCCTGCTGTACACAGTAACAGGTAAACATATGAATGGTCAGTTTTCTGGCAAAGGGAAGATAACAGTACAGTAAATGGGGGCTTGGTTGAATCTTTTCAGAAGCAAGTTTAAAGGGAATCCCCTTTTCCATTTTCAAGTGAAAAAATACCATTTCAGTTGATTTTTTTACTTTCATTATCTTAATTTTCCAATTTGCTGTGAGATTGAAAGATAGTAGATCTAGAGGCTATCTCCCTAATTACTGGTACTTGATAAAAACAAAGAGCTAGATGTACTGTACATAGACGGAATTTTGCAAAATGTGTAAAGGGTTCAGACTGTCCTTCAAGTGGTGAACAGTAATTTACCACCACTTGACATGGATTGAAGGTACTGTTAAAATGTGTCTTGAATAAGACCATTTCAAACATTTAGTATTAAAATTAAACCATTTTTCACAGCACTCCTAAGAAGTTTAAACAACAATTTAACATAGATAACATGAATCAACATTCAGGATGGGGAATGAGAAGTTTTTCACTCTTCTACAGTACAGCAGATGCTTAATCACTGTCAACATGAAAGTATGACATTTTGTGACATAATTGTTAAAAATGACAAACACACAGTATATACTGTACTTTGTAATCCTTCCAATTGCATAAAAGGATCTTGAAAATTCGTCTATCTACATAACTCTTTCTGCAACACTGCCCTCTCTACTGTACTTTATTATCTTATAACCTAGTTACAAACATACAGTAGCTGAGAAGTGACTGAACTAGTACATGAACGTGTATGTACCACAGTGCTGGTGAGATGGAGGTGAAGAAAATTTTTGCTTGTTCAGTCATGTTGCATCCCTCCATCCATTACAGGAGGTCAAAGGTGGCCAGACATCCAGCTCAACACCTGACAATCCATTTTTTGAGTCTTCCTCCATCCAGCACTTCTGTACCTCAAGGAGGACACAGTTAATTGGTCCTTCATTATCCCTGTCTGGCTTAAAAACATTCACATCTAGACAACAGAGTTTCAGAAGTTTTATATTATGTTGCATAAATATTACAAGCTTAACCCAGGTTGTCATTTTTACACGATTTAGGGGCTTGACATACAGTAGGTATTCGATGGACAATATTTTTCATTCCTTTTTTTAACTTGGGCACATTTTTTCTATATATAATCTTAAAACCATCTCAAGTTACCCTGAGGTCTGGGATACAGTAATATAGACTAGTGTTTTCCACTAGCTGTTTTGTTTAATACGGTGCTGCACCCGGACAAAATTTGCAGAGGGTGCTCAGCACCTGGGCAGCTAATGTACCACCTGGACAAAAAGTTGAGCCACCCGGACAGAAATTATCAATTGAAAACCTTAAAACAAAGCAAACAGCAATAAATTTAGTGTGAACATTGAGTAATGGTAATTCAGAAATGTACTTAGTCATCAAAGAAGGCCATAATTAAATTTATCATCTATTTTAGTAAATATTTTTCAAAGGGAGCACCCCTTCTCTTTATAGACAGCGATCACTGTTAACCTTTAACCCTCGGAGCACCCAGACAAAAATTAAATCTGTGGAGAACACTGCAGACATTTGATTTCAATTCACAGTGATGGAAAATAAGTCTCAACATAGTTTGAAAGACTACATGTACAAGTTGTTTTTCAACTATTGACCTTTCTGTTTCAAACAGGAAATCTGTTGCTCACTACAGTACTGTAGCTGTTATTCCATCTTGTACCGTACATCCAAGGTACCGTACGTGTATGATTTTGTAATGGAGCGGCAAACAATCCATATGCATATGCTTCCTAAAAATGCGTCTTGCAATTTTAAGACTTTGTGGTTTCATACAAATTATGAAAGGAAAAACAATTTGTCACACTCTGGTTGTGACCCATTAATATGGGGGGGGAATACTTTTGCTTTCAAATTATACCAGAACGGCTTAATGACATTTTCTTGCATGAACATCATATTAATTGCACAGTCACAATGAATGATGTATGGGTATACGGTTTAATTACCAACTTTTCCTCTCCTGCAGTCTGTTGACTATTCATCCGATAAAGGTCATACTAATCTACATGGTACAGTACAATCAAACTTAGAACAATGCACTGAAGATCACAGCATTCACAACTCTGTCAACCTGACTTGATGCCCCTAAAAAAATTTATTGCATCCACTGTACTGTACAGTATTAAGTGTAGGCTGAAGCTGTATATTGATGTATGTAACTTGGTGTGTTCCAAGTTTTTAGAATTTAAACAAGATCCCACCCCCTTTCCCCATGCCTGCAGCTTCAACTTGGTGTCATGGCATTCAAGTAGAACATCCCTTCCTCTGGGAACTTTTATGGCTGTCCATCAGACAATTTGCCACCCATTTCTGGTTGCCCCCCCCCTTCCAAAAAAAAAAAAATAGTTGCTTAAAAGGGAGTTTTGAAGTTGCCTTGGGTGCCATAGTTGCCACCTGTTTCTTTCTTCATGAAATCTGGTTATCTCTGGGACAACCAACCTGTTATTTTTGGTTTTCCCTTGCAAAATTGGTCAACACAGGCAACTAGAATACTTTTAAAATCAAACCCTGGTACTTTATCTATGTAACATGATGGCCTTTTGGTCTTGACCATTTCATTCCCCTTTCACTTGCAGTACATACCTCGGTGTCCTGTTCCAGAACTTGTTGTTGGTACGTTCCTGCTATCATTGCTAGCATCACCATTTGGGTTCATAGTGTTTCCACCTTGCACATTTGAAGAGGTGAACACATCTGTGTACAAGAAAGCATAAACATAGAGACTTTTATCTGTAAGGAGACGAACCTTATAAATATAGACCAGTACTCACATAGATTCCATGAAAAAGATAGACCCATTTTAAAGTGATGCCGTGAGTTTGCAAAAAGGGAAAAACATTAAAAAATCGAGTTTAAAATCTTAGTCATTGGTTTGAGTGGCCCATATGAACAGTAAGGGAGAAAAAATATGGCCTGTTGTGCGAATTTCGGCATCAGCCCTGAAATTTTCGTAAAAATAACGACTAAACACAAGGAAATCAAAAATGTGCTGCTCACAAACACTATTCAGTCTCCTAACGAATATCTGTTGAGCAGACCAATGAGAACGAAGTACTGATGCATATTCACTATAGGTGTAAACAGCTGATCGACTTAGCTGCTAGTCTTAGCACAACAACACAAGCGAACAAGACTGACTGAATGTGTGGATCTTGAAGAAGTAACGTTGATATTGCAATATACACCGTACAAGGTAATACCACAAGGCTAAACTATCCCGTTTTACTGTAGTAGCCTAACTTTAGGCTACTGGCGAGTGGTACCTCAGTAAATTAAGCCTAACTTTTGCTAACATTAGTACTACTAGTAGCGAGAGACGATGCTCTGCCTTTTATTTGCACTTACCATCGTGTTTGACGTTCAATTCAGAAACAGTTTTGGCGACAAAAGAGATAGTAGGCCTATTAGTGGTGCAACTTTCACTGTAAACCTGTAACGTTCAGATTCAAATCAGCACTATAACGCGTACCAATGAGTGAAAGACAGTAGCCTGTAAGTTGATTCTAAATTAGAGCCGAAAGCTATATTGAGTGTACAAGTAACGTTAGTTGTATTATCAAGCGATTATGCAAGAAGGTCATTCCCCGGCCGTGAGCGAACAGCTGTACCGTGGAGCTAGCCTGGGTTGAGTGGTATAGTACGTTTTTTAACGTGGTGACACCTCAATAATATTGCATATTCAACATCAGGTTCGTTGCATAGGAGTGGTCTAACGCTTTATAATGAGGACCGTTTTTTGAAAAAGGCCTTCAAAATTTTTCTGATTTTATGCTGTTTAGGTTACTTCCCGAGACTATCGCTACCATTTTGAGCTTTCAAATTGTATTCTTCAACTCTGTATAGCACTCGTGGCATTTTGAAGGATAAAGAAAGACATAACAAGAAGCAAAATCTTATGTTTTTCATTTTTTGCAAACTCACGGCATCACTTTAACATTGACATGATCACCTGCTAATATCTTCCAAAGTTTTAAAGCAAGTAAGCAGTCACAGTTACAATGCCTATATTGAACAACAGCAAACTACATATATCCCACTATTTCCTTTACGTGTATCTTTCATGTGTCATGGCACATTTTGCAAGACATTTAAACCATGTCCCAGTCAGGGTTTGCATTTCTCTGAAAAAGTTGTCGTAATTTTTCATGATATTTCTTTTTTTACGACCATTCAAAATTTTGTGTCGTAATTTTTAAAATTTCTGGCGTAAATGATTATATACACTGTATAATGCCTACCGCAATAAGCTGTAAACGGCAACATTAGGCCTAGCCTACTGTATAGGCTATAGCCCACAACAACAATAGCGCAAAATACTGATACATTCAAGTGTGAATGAAATAATTTAATACAGACCTGTTTTTACAGTATGATGAAAAACGATTGTTGGATAATAAAAGTATTTTCACTTCACTCAAAGAGAAATTTAGCCGAAAATATCTAATATATTCCGTGTATGATCCAGTAACAGGTGTAGCTTTACCTAACTTTAGCAATATTAAATTAAACAATGACAATTGTAAAAGTTTCCATACAGTGCACACTCAGTACATGTATATAGAGTAGTACAGTAGTACCAGAATAGCCCATTTACAGCAGCGCAGTATATAGATCCTGCCCTGGATGTGACGTACACTGCAGAGAATGGAAACTTGTAATGTTAAGGTTCTTTTTTTTTGTTACGGTAAACTAGTGGAATGCGCAGTGTGAACAGTAGTATAATTCAGCAGGTGAGTGTTTAGTGAGTTGAATTTTCTGTCGTAAAGATGCGCAAGTCAAAATTTACCTTTATGACTGACTTGTATTTTTGGTCGTAAGTAAAATTTCAGTCGGTGTAAAAAATGCCTGTTTCGGCGTAAAACGCAAACCCTGGTTCCAGTTATACCTGTACTTCATTAATTTAACAACTCAACACTGGACATTGTTACTGTACATGAGGGTCATTCCATGCCAAATCATGACAAATCAACAAAGTTTCAGGATAGTTTCCAGGTAACCATCTCTCACTTCTTCCCTCAGAATATTGCTGCGTTGACAAAATGAACACACAGAAATTTTAAGACCGATAGCTCAAGCGGTTTCCAAGTTATGGCCATCAAAAAAGTATTGTGCAATACCATATTTTCATGCCAAATGTTGCCATTGTGATTTTTCATGACTTTAGATGCTGATAACTTTTCACAGAGAAAAGGCATTACTGCCTCATACTTTTTGAAAATTTCTGTAGCAACTTGAAGTCACAACTATTGTCACAATAGTGACAATAGTCATCAAACAATAGTTTCCAATAGCATGTTATAATCTTAAAAACATAAACAAACAAAACTATGTACTGTACTGAAACACTTCCCTTTCCTATTCAATTGTTCTACAGTACACAACTTGGACTTGCACTCTTCAAGTCCCAGCTTTGGCTTCTATTTCATACCCTATCCAAAAATTGTTGGACAAACTTTGACAAGAAAAGTGACTTGTCATTTTTTATCAGAAATGAACAGGCACTAATATTACAGATACAGCTACAGTAAGACTACTTTTTGAGTCTGTGTCATTATAAAGTAAAACAATAAACTCAGAAGTTTCTTCTCCAGTGTAGTCCTCCCATTCACAAACCTGGCAATGTCTGACAGAATCAATAGAAATGTGATATACACTGTACCCTACTTTTTAATACATAAATTTATTGATTTTCAATCAAAAGTAAGCACACCCTGATCTACTCAACAATCTAGTGAAAGATACAGATACCCGACACTTGTAACTCTATTTCAATATTATTCCATATTTGTACATCACACATGCAAAACAATGCCCCCTCTAATGCAACTATGTTGGCCAGAATGTCAATAACGATTCTTGGGGTCACAAGTTCGAATGATAATTGTATAACTATAATTCAATTTTCATAGTAGTTATTGCCCAGATAAAGTACTTTTACTGTAACTTAATAGAAATTAATTTTCCAAACTTAGTTTATAAACCAGAATGCACAAATGCATTGTGGTTTCGATGAATATAGCACTTAATGTGTAATCCCAAATAATGCCAAAATGTCCTGTTTCTTTCAGTCATTGATTGAATGTGGTCTTAAAGAGCTGGAAAATTACAGTTTCATGTTCATATTTGACCTTGTGAATTCTTCGGAATTTTTGCTTTTTGGCCTCTGGTGATTTCAGCTAGCCTCTGATTCTGACAAAACTCGTAGGGATTTTCTGATTGATTAAATACAACACCATGTGAAGTATCCAACCTTCCTAACTTGAGCTATCTTGTAAACAAGGTTTTCAGAATTTGACCCCAGATGACCTTTGACTTCCACCATACTGTAAATAACTGATACTGCCTCTCACCAGAAGTCATCCACATACTATGTATGAAATCTATCCAAACTTCCTACCTCGAGATGTCATGTTTAACAAGGTTTTCAGACTTTGACCCTCGGCAACCCCAAATGACATTTGATCTCCACCAAAAATTGTATGCTTTGTACCTCTGAAGATTATGCATCCACATGCCATGTATGAAATCTATCCAAGCTTCCGACTGTGCAATATTATGTAAACAAGGTTTTCAGACTTTGACCCCTGGTGACCCCAAATGACCTTTGACCTCCACCAGAACAATAGGGTTCTTCCGCTCACCATGATGCATCAACACACCAAGTATGAAATCTATCCAAGCTTCCTACCTTGAGATATCGTGTAAACAAGGTTTTCAGGTTTTGACCCCTGGTGACCTCAAATGACCTTTGACCTCCACCAAAAACAACAGGGTTTTTCCTCTCACCATAATGCATCCACACACCAAGTATGAAATCTATCCAAGCTTCCTACCATGAGATATTGTGTAAACAAAGTTTTAGGGTTTTGACCCCTGGTGACCCCAAATGACCTTTGACCTCCACCAAAAACAATAGGTTTCTTCCTCTCACCATAATGCATCAACACACCAAGTATGAAATCTATCCAAGCTTCCTACCTCGAGATATTGTGTAAACAAGGTTTTCAGGTTTTGACCCCTCGTGACCCCAAATGACCTTTGACCTCCACCAAAAACAATAGGATTCTTCCTTTCCTCATAATGCATCCACATACCAAGTATGAAATCTATCCAAGCTTCCTATCTTGAGATATTGTGTAAACAAGGTTTTCAGGTTTTGACCCCTGGTGACCCCAAATGACCTTTGACCTCCACCAAAAACAATAGGGTTCTTCCTCTTACCATAATGCATCCACACACCAAGTATGAAAACTATCCAAGCTTCCTACCTTGAGATATCGTGTAAACAAGGTTTTCAGAGTTTGACCCCTGGTGACCCCAAATGACCTTTGACCTCCACCAAAAACAATAGGGTTCTTCCTCTTACCATAATGCATCCACACATCAAGTATGAAAACTATCCTAGCTTCCTACCTTGAGATATCGTGTAAACAAGGTTTTCAGAGTTTGACCCCTGGTGACCCCAAATGACCTTTGACCTCCACCAAAAACAATAGGGTTCTTCTTCTGAATATGGGGCATCTACCTTCCAACTTTGCGAACTGTCAGAGTTTCCCTTCTTGAGATATCGTGTAAACAAGAAAAGTGTCACAAACACACACACACACACACAAGTGTGCTTTACATACTGTTTAAGGACTTCATTGTTTTCTCTATTGTGTTTGCTTCCTTAACCCTAACTTTAACAATAGACTCTCAATTGTTAAACTTCTGAGGACATGGGAAATCTATTGTATTTCCTTCTAAGGACCTGAAATCCATTGTTTAGGTCCTCAATCTGAATGCAAAGTAAGTGCATACACACACACATACATACACACACGCACACACCCACACACACACGCACCTACACACATACATACACACACATGCCATCATGACTGCATAGGTTTCTCTTTTCATCGAAACCAAAAATAATCATCAATTCCATCCCACATGTCAGTTTCCATCCAACATGACTACTGTATTCCAGGATACACATTCTGTACTGTAACTTTCACTACAGTACAGTATGTAAATAAGGATGACACAGAGAACTTTAACTAATCATTGTACTCAGGCTGGACTAGAGTCTATACAGCTGAAGGCAATAGGGCTATCAATTTGCAATACCCACAAAGAATTCCTTTTTGCAGAAAATTACCAAATGGTAATGCTAACTTGAACAATTTGACAATAGTAAAATATCATTCATTATAGGAGTAGAGTATTTAATGTGAAGTCACATGATTGGGATTGCACGGCAGTGCCGGGCACAGTACACATGCAGTAAGTGTACAGTATTTACAGCACATGCGCATGGCAATAGATACTACTGTGACAAAATGGATGATTGCCAGGCAAAATGGCCAACCAAAGAGAGACACAAAAACGTGATGTCCATGAAACGCCTCCATACAGTCTATAGTCAAAATTTTTCTGAGCTGCACGATGCACGTTCTTGTTTTTCTTCTACAAGTATTTGTTTTGTTTCAGGGTGATTACCTCTACAAGTTTTTCCAACCTTCCAGTAATCACTCCTCAATCTCTTCCTTCTATTTATAATTCATCTTATTCATCTTCTTCATCTCTCAAATGGAATGAGTCTGAAATAAATTTTTGTGAAACTGAACTGAACTTACGTGGGAGGGTCTATCTGGAAACCTTAGTCTTGGCAAATCACTGTGACGCATAATAGCCACAAAGCACAAGCCCATACTTGTAGGTTCAAGGGCTCTGCCTTTCAGTTCCAAGAAGGGTTGAGGGACAGTGCATCCCTGGGGTGGATTCCATGGGGAAAACCTCTGGAAGCTACTGAATTTCATTCCAAAAGCCCCTGGAAGATTCTAATTCTATGACAGCTAAATTTCAAATGCAATGCTACTACTGTACTGTTGTACAGGCAACAACCTCCACATACAGATGTACTGTACAGGTGTAGTCCTGACCCCTCAGGTTAAAAATTTTCATTTATTAATATTCTATGTAGGAACTTCAGCCTCAGCTGATTTTTCATGAATTCAGACCTCTGGATATCATTAAATGTCACACCTAATTGAATCAGCGAGCTTAAAATTAAAATAAGTCGCCATAAAAGTTCCTTCACATGTGCAAAACCTTACCCAAATAATCAGACTGCAATTTATTTATAAGTAATATTGCAACAATGCATCCCTACAGGTCTTTTTTCTCCAGGCCTTTTGCCATATGCTACGTAACTTGTAATGCTGTATTGTGCACAGTATGTACTGTACAGTAACCCTAGGCCAGGGGTCGGCAAACTTTTTTGCTTGGTGGCCCTAACTTTCTTCTCCGGAATCTTGGTAGCCCTCATATTGACGGGTCGGTGAGAGGAGTTTGATTTGGCTTGGTTGTGCAGTGTTAATAAAACAAATACTATTTTCACTCAGAAGTTTTCTTTTTTATTTCAATCTACTCTAGCAGTAACATAAAACTCTCTTCGAAAGTTTTTTAACACATGTGTAACTATTCACAAAAGTAAATACTTGCAGACATGACGTCAATAGATGGGAAACGTTAATATACGATACCCTCTTCATCTTCTGGAAATGCTCCCTTAAACTTTCCTTACATATTTTCCCAGATATATTAATCTCCATCCCCAACAAACATTTGGGAGTCTGTGAGAATGAACAGATGCTCATGCTTCTACACTGGTAACATATTTTTCAGTGCGATGGTTGAGCTTGCTTTTCTCTGATAATGTTATCTATTCTCGGTTGGAGTGAAGACTCAGGATTCTCCGTTGAAAGCCTGTTTTGAGCCTTCGTTTTGGTTGCGACTACAACGCTGAAGCCGCTCTCACACATCCAGGTATTGCAAAACGGCAACAAAAATGCCACAGCCTTGTCAGCTAATACTGGATATTCGCCCTTGATAGCCTACCAGAGTTCTTGCAACGTATGCTCACGGAATAAAGTCTTCAAGGAACCGTCACACTTCAGTTCCATCAGGGAAGCCACCTGATCAATGTTAAGGTTGGTGGGATCATTGGGCTCAATGATGAACGGATTACGGATCCATTTATGTTTCTCCCGAAGGTCGTAATCGAAGTAGGATTTCAGTTGTTCGCTTAGTTTTTGCAAGTGTTTTCTCAAGATGCCTCCTGGTGTTTGACATTTCAGTGAGATGAGAACTTCTGAGAGCGTTGGGAACATCTGCAAGTTTCCCTGATCGATGACGTTAACCCACAGTCCGACTTTCACTTTGAAACCTTCGATTTTGTCACGTTTGGAACACGGAGCTGTTCTTACCCTGCATTGATCAGTTCAACTCATTCAGTTTATCGAAGATGTCTGCCATGTATGCAAGAACTGACACAAACGACTTATCTTGTAAGTGTTCCGCTAGTGGAGAATTCTTCTCTCGCAGGAACTCTTCCACTTCCTGACGTAGCTCGACCAACCGGTTCAACGCTTTCCCCCTCGATAGCCAGCGCACTTTGCTATAGAAAAGTACCTTGAGGTGATCGGAGTCCATCCGTTCGCATTACTTCTCAAATAAGCGCGAGTTCAGGGCACTGTTCTTGATAACGTTGATTATCTTCACCGGCTGGCCCATCACCTCCGAGAGTGGTTGCGACATTTTCTTAGCTGCAAGGTTCTCTCGATGTAGGAAACAATGGATCCACTTGGCGTCCGGTGTCTTCTCCAATAAACCTTTCACAGCACCGCTATTCTTGCCTGTCATGGCCGCTGCCCCATCTGTGCAAACTCCGACCCAGTTAGTCCACTTGATCCTATGTTTATCCATGTAACCATCGATCAGTTGAAAAACGTCCTCCCAAGTTGTTCTCTCTTCCAGTTCCCCACAGAACAAAATGTCCTCGAAGATTTTCTCGTCCCCATGGAACTTCAGTTAAACTAACAACAGAGCTTCAGTTTGTGCTGTCTGTAGATTCATCGGGCTGTATCGAGAACTTAGAGTTTTTCGTTTTCGATATCAGCTGACTTTTAATGTCTTCTGAAAGTTCTTGTATTCGTCGTTGGACCGTTGCAGCTGACAGCGGCACTTCTTTAATTTTCCGAGCGCCGTCTTCTCCAATCACCTTTGAAAATTAGAGAAGCAGAAAGTAGCTCTTACTGAGAATTTCCATATCAAACTACCAATCACAACGATGCCTCACCTGCATCCAGCATGAACCCATTAACTCGCTTAATTCCTAGGGCCTAGTTTATCAGAATCCAAGAACGTCCACAGTAAATATTTTGAGTTTGATTTGAAACTTCGGGTTCAGGAAGCCACTTAAGGCTCATTCTAAGAACCTTGGACATGTTGATTGTGGATAAGCACTGGCGATAATTACTCGCCTTCTCTTTTCGACAAATGCTCAGATGACATCAAGGCAAGGGTGAAACCAATCCCATCCTGTTCCCGTGACCGCCATTTTACGTCCCACTGTTCCTACCCCTGGATGTGAGTGTTACTCTCCGCGTTCAACTACTTTCCTCAGGCTGACAGAGGTGGTAGCAAACCAGAATTGCGAGACCACCAACAACCACCGCACAGCTTTTTGAAGAAGCAAGGTGTGATTAGGACTCGAACCCCGGACCTTATGGGTGTAAGTGCCACACTCAGACCTCTGCACCATGCTACCACCTAATGATGAATTCAACACATGGGATGGATTTTTGTTTGTAATAAACAAAATTATTTTTACATGACTTCTCACCTCTCGGCACATGTCAAGAGCTGCTGGGAGAATCAAAGACTCCCCAATTTTGAATGGTTTCTTTTCTTTTTCAATTCTGGCAGAAACCAAATAACTGGCTCGAAGTTTCCCTTTTTCAGTTTGCGATAACTTTTTGAATGGATCCTTTTGCGCCGCTAGTTCCCGCAACTTCCCGCGAAAGTATCTCGGGTCCTTGTCTCCAACGTCCAGGTTATGCTCCGTCTTTAGGTGTCTGGCCAGTTTATTCGGTTTCATCGACGAGTTAGAAAGCACTCGATAACACAGGACACATTGAGGTTTCCCCTCGTCAGTCACAGTGAAATCATAATTCAGAAAATCATGTTTGTAGGATTTAGTCTTCCCCATTTTGGTGCAACTTCACAGATAAGCTGATAAGGCATATGAGAGTAGCGTGTGGAGTTAGTAGGACACCTACGTACAGTGTGCATTCACTATATTGACTATAACACTTGTGAAATGATAATGATGAGTATAGCACTGCAATGTACCCAATTGCATACTTATATACTGCCAATGAGCGATAAACTCTCCAGCCAGTGCAGGGTACGCCCAGGCAGCGTATTGTATTAATACTGTACCTCAAATTCTGTCTATTATAATGGCACATGCAGTTGCTTTGGAACGAAACGGAACATCTGACCGATTAGTCGCGTGTGAAGTACCTGCGACATGAGACAGATCACTGGCTCTTAGATGAGAATCACTTGCTTATTTTTAACGAGAAATTTGGCAATTATTTTTTCTCTCCCGAATCCTCTTCGCGACCCTCCAAAATATTTTCGCGACCCTCAAAAGGGCCGCGACCCCTAGTTTGCCGACCCCTGCCCTAGGCGACTGTATGCAAATACACTGTAAAAGGCAACTCCTTTGTCTTATCAGTAGCATAGTAATGCTGACCTTTCTCCATCAAGTTTTGTCTCCAAAAAGTGCAACTATTTTTACCTCTCTGTGGTCCTTACATTGGCAGGCATGAAATCGGTCATTTACTGTATTGACCAAATGATTTGTGTTTGCACTGGGTACCGGCCAGGTACCCGACCAATTTTGTCAGGACCTGGTTCTGAAATTGCTACCTGGATCCAAAGTTTCACTAACATAGATTGCACGTGGGATAGAACACCTACGTGTAACGTTATTTTTTCCTGGCAAAATTTATCATGCACACCCCTAAGAACACTTGTCATGCCCATATGTGAGATACATTGGTGTTATATTATATTAACGTGCAAAGCAAAATTTCTTATTATGACTTTACAACAAACTTGTAGCCTAACAGAAGTTATATTTTCGGGTACCCGGTTACCTGACCGACCATCGACTTTAGGTACCCAGTTCTAAATTTTGGACCCGGTGCAAACACTACAAATGATATCACAGCTTTACAGTAATTGTCAAAATGTCAGGTCTTACGATAACCCCAGAGCTCAGGTAAAATCACACAAAAATGATGCAGGACGCACATTTAGGAAGGCCAAGAGGCTTTGTGGATGCATTTTTGTACAGAATATCACAAGACCAGCAAGGCTTGAAATTAGACTTGGTGCAAAAGTGCCAGAAACTGCTTTGACTACACCACAAAAAGGGCAGAATTGGGGTTTGTCTGGTGTTAAAAGTATAGCACTGGATGAGTGTTGCACACCTTCTTGAAATTACAGTAGGCAAAATATCCTTGCACATAGTTTCATAACGGCATTCCCAAACAAGCAATGTACACATCCAGTTTCTGCAGAGGTACGTTGACCGTACTTACAGTAGTTGAAGTACACAAGCAGCTGTACCAACCCACACAACAATGTAGTATTAAAGTGTATGAATTCATAATATATTGGAGTAACTATGTTTAGAAAATCAGCTCATCACAGCCGCATGTAGAACTCACACACTAAAGGCAGCTTGCTTCCATCAGCAGAAACTCGAACTTTAGTAGTGTTGTTAACATTAGGTTAACTCTCAGTGTCTAGAAACTACCAAGGGAAAAACTAGCATGTATGATGCAATTTGTAAAATGAGGGATTTTTATGATTTTCACGAAGTTTGACTTCAAGTTTTTGACAGAAATTTTCGCATGTATGAGTGTTAAAGAATTATCACTGGAAGAATATTAATGTTCAGTGAAGCCTTGAAATTCACTAAAATACTGGAAGTTTCAAAAGAAACAAAGACAAAGGTCACAGGTCTGTACTGTTCTGCACCTACTATAATAATCGAAGGTTGGTTCCATGCTTCCTTGCCATAACTACAGTATATATGTAAGTACATGTGCAGTAGTTGGCCCATGTTAAACATGGCTAGAACATGATTTTACATGTGTACTGTACACAGCAGTTTTATGGAAATTACATCATATATGGAGCTGTTTGATTAAAAGTGGAAAATTTTAATTCCCGAAACAATGTGGTCATTTACATGTACTGTATAAGCTGTGCAGCGTGCAACTCGTGTATTGGGTACTACGCAAGTTTAGATACTGTGGTAAAAATTATAAGGTCTGGTGCTGCAATTGAAATAAAATTATTTCAAATTTCCAACCATTTTCAGATTTGGAAATTTTGATTACCAGTTTTGAAAAAGGTCCTAAATTTCTCAAATTCCCTCACAAAAGCAAATGTGTAAAATATGTTCATGTGTGACTACTTAGAAATAATGGACTATAAAGCTACTTTTGAAAAATTGCCAAATATATCACCAAAATGTAGCATTCAATTACATGCAGTACAGGCAATATGACAAGATGAATGAATTACACTGTGCACATAGCTTTGATTTGACAAGATGCAATCCCAGTAAGAAAGATCGTGACCATTTGCAGTCTTCATGGCTCTACTGTATGTTGCAGTGCATACTGTAGCTTTTTAGTGAAAAAAATTAGACCTTGATCAAAACATAAACTGTGTCATTTTGAAATGATGTGAAAAAAAACATGCTTGTGTATTACTGCAGTAATAACTTTTAGCACATGAAGTTACATACCTGTAGCCTACACAACTTTTTTGACTCCCAAAAGAAAGAAATTTAAGTCTTGGAATACACAGCTCCTCCATTAAAAAAAGTAAGCCACAGCTCTCTGCATACACTTTGTACTATGTGCCGTAAACTACTGGAGTCGCATTAAGGCAGCGGGATTGCGTGGTTCCCGCAATTTTCTCAGCAATCCTGCATGGATTAAAATGGCATGTGGACATATCCACATTTGTAGGGAAAACCCTTTGGGAAAAAGGTGACTTTTTATGTCGCAACTTTTTGGTACAGTTTACATCCTTGGTCACAGGCATGTTGTACAGTATGATCTAAACTAAGATTCTGATTGGTTGAAAATACTGACACAATGAAAGATCATTTAACAACAATTGTTTGTGTGAAGAACTGACTGCCAACAAATTTGTACAGTCCTGATGATGTTTAGACTTGTGACCAAATGTTGGGAACATTACTGAGACATCACAACATTTGTCTAACAATATGATGATGTTCATAGATGAATGTTTATTTTTCTGAAAGGAACGCACTGTTCTATGCAATTAAGTCGCTCACGAAAAATTTAGCCTTACTGTATGTTTCCTCTAGAAACATTGTCCTAATGGTCTATAACACAGTTTTTCACCAAATGCCCAAAGTATATCAATGATAAAGATGCAAAAACATTAGGAGGGTATTTCAATACACAGCCCTGCCTGATGCCTCTGACTGAATATACTTGTAGTACTGTTCTTCTAGGGTTAGGCCTTATCAAAGGGCAATAAGTCTTGTCCCAGACAGACTAGACAGTACTACTTGTTCCTACTACTGTAAGTTGTCTTCTAGCCTCTCCTCCAGTTTAAACAAAAACAGGTCTTTTGTCTACTACACCTCCCAGACATACTGTAATGACAGTAGCTTACACTGAGTTAAACTCTTAGCATGCTAAGTCTTTTTGAGGATGGGCTTCATTTTTGAAGCACTTAAGCTCTGCAGGTGCACCTACAGAACTTCTCCTCACCAGAAATGACCTATTCTGGTAGAGCGCCACCATTTCCTAGAGTTGAGGCCAAAAACCCAAAAGAAAGGCTTTTGTTTTTTGTTTTACATACAAGTATAGTGTATTAAAGCACCCTCAGGCAAGATATCTCACCTCCCACATGACAAGAATTAAACTGCAAACTTGCGGCCATATCAACACAATACTATGAGTGAGCTTTCCATAATCAGGAACACAACTGACTGCACAAGTCATCATAAACTAACCAGAGTGAAGCTACTATTTCAATTATTTATGTCAATCAATGGGCAGTCATCAATTGTAGTCATCACAATCACATTCTTAAATATGTTTGGGGTGATGGTATAGCCCCTTTCAACTTTCCTTATGAGAAGCCAGTCTGTGGTGTACAGCAGTTCTCATGTCGGATGAAGTGTGACTGTACTCAAGGTCACCGGGATCATCTAATATCTGTGACAGTTCCATGACATGACGAACGTGACGAATATTGAAATCCATGATGAAACAGTGATGCTATAAAGCTAGGTCACGCCAAAGTATGTAGTGTATAGTAACATAATTAGGGGCAGTAAAATAGGTAACTGTAAACTGGGTGACATGCCTTCACTTAAATAACCAACATGAAGACAGTCATGGACCAGTTTTCTTGCCAGAATTATGGCCTCACAGTCACTGAATGAAATTTAAAAATCCTATTATTTTCCTAGTATTTCTTGGTTTATGAATTTATATCTTCTTACCTAGTTGTTGCTGATGTATTGAATCAAATTACATACCTCCCTACATGCATACACAAATTACACATACTGTATACTGTACTGCACTGTACTGAACAAATGGCAGACAGCTGGTGCCAGCAATTTTTTTGAAAATTTCCAACATCTAGTACCAAAATTTCCCAGAATTCCCAAGGTCAATTAACACACAAAGGATACATTCTTTGATAATAATAATCTGTTGAACCCTAAGAGTAACAAGTCAAGAAGCCTAGGCGAATTTGTATCATTTAAACATCAATGATTTTGTCACGGTACTACTCTAATTGTGACTACATCTTCTCATCCATTCTGGGAGAATGACTAACCACATTTCCCCACAGTCCAAATGATTCTTCATCTTGCTGATTATCACGGATTTACGTGACTTCCTGTACTGTTGTGTACAGTATATCTTGGCAAGTACACCCAGCCGTGACATGATGTCAAGGCTACATTGGACATACTGTAAGCATGTACAGTACGACTCCAATGGGCCATGATGTGATGGTAAGTGTAAAAGTCTGTGACAAAAAATGCAGAAACACTAGAAAAGTTTGACGATTATATTATTATTTCTCTGGGATTTCGAATTTTCCTTTTGTCTATCTGCACATAGCTAATGACTACGCTGTTTGCAAAGTGAATGCAGCAGACTGTACACACTGACAGGCTTAGGTTAAGTATTAGTGGAGTGACACACATGTACGTAAGTACTGCACAGTAGCCTTGTAACAATACTGATTAACTCCTACAGTAAAGGCTACTTACCGTACAGTAACTTCAGTGGAATTTAATACGTGACATGACGGTGAAATTCCATGCATCACAGCCATGGCTTTTGTCATGGATTTTAGAGGTACAGTATTACAGTATGCAGAGTTGTTGAATCCAGTCACTGACTTGGACTCCCGTTAGACTGGAGTCACACTTTTTCTTGATGTGAGCCTTGAAGACAAATGACTTGCAACTTGACTTGAATTTGACTTGGCGACATTATATGATGTTGTTGTTGCAGAGTGTAGCATGAATTTCTTCACCACAAAATTAGGGAGCAACAGAGTGCAAACTTTTTCTTCATGTATTCGAGATTGCATTGTGCTGCATGTGAGACAGATTCTTAAAAGACACTCTGGGGTAAAAAAGTACAACTGTAATGTTGCACTTTAATATTACAAGGTTCTCCTCTTATTGCAAGCACACGTTGCACTGAAAGTTAGTGTAAAAAACTGTAAATCATTAGTTTTCACATCTTTTTTGGCTTATTGCCCTATAAGGGCACTGATGCTTCCATAGAATGGTTAAGAAAACTCCTTACCCTCATGTCTACAAATGTGGATAAAAAATGAAAAACACCCTATGTCTATAAAATATGAGTGACAAGAAAATGAAACTACATGGTTTGAAAATAAAGTGTATTAAATACTGTCTTTACATGTGTGGATCAAGGGAATAAATCGATGGGGGTTCACTACGTATAGTACAGTAATGACAAAGTTAAAATTTGCAGTCCTCGAAGGCATGATGACCTAATGGGGTGTAGCATCCTCCTTGACAAAAAAAACCAATAAAACACTGTAAATCGCAACTTCTTGACATCTGAAAATCAAGTTTAGGTCGCAAATGGCAAACATTTAAGAAATTTAATATTATATACATGTGAAATGAGGCATTGCGATCTTTGCATTTCCAGAGCAGGGTATCCAATAATGATTATTCATCAGCCAAATGGCCGAGACAAGGGGTCAGGGGTCCTTCCAACAAACATTTACATACAGTATTTTCATGCATTTTGCTGGCATCTGGCAATCGAAATAATTTATACGAGTACTTCAGAGCACTTTAAGGAGGAATAGTACTTGTTGATCTCATTTTATCTTCACTTTGTGAACACTTATTCAAGAGCACGGTGGTAAATGTTTAGCATCTTGTAAAACTCTAGCGTATATAAAAAAATTCCAAAAGGCCCCTGCTCCCCTTAGCATTTCCCCCCTCCTCATGAAAAGCAAAATCACCCCTCCCTATTATCAAAGAATTTCCATATTTGTGTGGGGAGACGTACTAAAACGTACGGTCCATCATAATCATACATGCATGTATGGCTTGCGCGACGAGAGAGAATCATAGCATCCTCACCACTGCTTTTCAGAAATTTTGTGAATTCTTTTTTTAGTATACTGTAATTCAACAAAAAAGTTTCATAGAATCTTTTAGGAAAATAGCAGACATATTTCAACTACTTTACTATTTTAAGCATACATTTAGTTTAATGGGTACCTATACACAGGTTCACAGAAAACCTATCACGACTTGGAAAAAAGTTTGACATATTATGCTATTATCAGTGTTATGGGGGATGCCCATACAGTATACCGTAACTCAAAAATATTGAGTGGTGTTGTATTTGGGGAATATCCCTTACTTTTAAACCCACTCCATTTCTGTTAGAACTTGAGTTTGGAAATATTGCATTTACTGAGCAGTAAAATGCACCAACATGGTATGCAAAGGAAATACCTTTAATCATTATTAAACTACAGGTACAGTATCCATCACCAGTAAACTCTAGCAATATCTCTTCAAAATGTTATGCATTACAACTTAATGAGTTATGTTGCATCACTTGAATTTTTGAAAGTTTGGGTGAAATAATTATTTTTGTTTGCATCAAGTAACTGAGTTTCTTCCTGTGACAGCCTTATTTCTTGAAAAGAAAGAGCCTGTACTACCTTATTTTGAATTTTCTATCATTCTGTATCATTTTGTTATCTACTGTATAAAACAAATGCAACATTTCCCTTTCACATATTGCTAGCTACAGTACTACTGTAAGAATGATTACTTAAAGCTTTTGTGATCCATTGATTCCTCTTGTTCTGAAAAATTGTTGCTTGAATGTTTCTTTATAGTGTGGAGAGACCATATTTCATAAATCTTAAAACAAAAAAAGAAAAACAAAAACATCAACCTGTGACTTCTTTGCATCAAAATTTTTCAAGATCTACCACCTGGTCTCCATATTAATGCACTTATCAATTGAATGACGCACCCCACTACCCCCGGGCATGGTCAGTCAGATGTGGGTCATTGACCAGTGACAGTGTTCATCACGACTCACATGCAGGGTTCGATTTACCCGGGTGCACGCATGCACAAGTGCATGTAGAATTTCCAATGTGCATGTAACTGTGGAGGCTTACATGCACTTCGTGCACGTAGCCCTCTGACCTTGCCTAGGCCTGACTTCATGGTCAAATTCTACATCAGTAACATAATTATCAGGCCACTGATTTTCTCCCACAATAAATCACAAAATTCCGTTTTTAACTTGCAGAATTCCGCAAATTTCAGATTCAGTCATAGGCAAATTCCAGACTTTTCTGTTTAAGTTTGATAACCATAACCTAATGTGCATGTGCGACCTATCCTAACACATTATTGCATAGGCAATTTGAAGCCTATACCGACAAAATTTTGCCGATTTTTGATATGATGAGCTCTTTTTGAGATCGTGACTTTGAAGGATTTTGATAATTTTATGGGTGAATTGCCACCATTTTGGATGGTAAATATCTTTGTATCCCTTTGGTAAGTGCACGCATTCATTTTACATGGTTTTGAAGAATAATAGCTTAGGCCTATAACATTAGGGCTACTCGGGATGTATTTTGAGCAGGATGTTTTGTTTAATTCCGTGGAGAATGGTCAATTCCATTTTTTCAGTGATCGTGGAAAATCAGGGGCCTTATGATCATGTCCAGCTTACTAAAGACCCCTTTGCTTGATAATGTATTCCTCTGCATGACTGAAAACACATTTTGAGAAATTAAAACGAGCCTACAGGTTGAGTAAACTCGACTGGCTAGCTAGCATCATAGGCCTTCTGTAGACTGCCTATAACTTAATTGCTACAGATGTATGTACACAAACACAATGGCAATATTTGGGGCAACGACCAGCTCAGAGCGAATGTCTTTCTGATACTCAAGTTGCTACAGTAACTCATGAACAGGGTTATATTTTTAACATTGATATGCCGGTGGCAAGTGTTTAGTGTTAACACATATAATTCCAACTGATTCCAACTGTAGGTATAGTATGGCATTTCTCATTTTTAGCTCAGCTGAAAGCTTTCAGCTGAGCTATTGCTGTCATGCACGGCAAACGTCTGTCACCATAATATTTGCGTTTAAGTGCCTGACATTTCACTGTTTTCGTTAGATTTGGCTGAAATTTAGTAGAGATGTTAGCGAAAGTAATATCTGTATGCTGCGACTCTTTTCCATTAATTTGACCGCTATTTGACCTCGGGAGGGGGCTTTGTTTGAAAACGTAAAATTCCCTACTTGTCTTTCAGTTTTGCACCAATCTTGATAATATTTTCATATAGATAGTTCAATTTGTGCTGAACAAAAGCTAAAGTTTTTTTTCGTTTCCACAATCATTAAAGGCATGAAAACAGCACTTTTGAAACAAATTCTGGCAAAGTCCTCATGTTCGGAAATACATCGAGAATCCCAGTTGTTATCATTTGAGAGACTGTGTACAACGAAACGAGGTACAAAAGTATACTGAACATATAAATGTACAGGACGTGTCATGCTTAATCGTGTGTAAGTGTTCACGCAAAGTACAGTGTATCGATTTTTGAATACCGTACGTGGGCTACCCCACTATGTCAGACTATGTTTGCTCAGCTCTTTGCTTTCCAAACCAGGGATCTGACATGAATAAGGAATATACCGTAGAGCCTACAGTACAGTACTATGGAGGCGTTACGGGAACATGTGGCGCTGATCTCATTCAGGGGTTTTAATAATAGACAAGCTACCTGTAAATTGGTTGGATGGTTAGGCCTACTCGAAAAGAAATACCGGACGTTTGAAAGTTGTGCATGTTCTTGCGAAATATGTGACCTTGTGCGAAACAGTGGTACAAGCTAGGCCTACACATTTTTGTGTTGAGGCAGAAACAAGTATTCAACTTAGCCTGATATCTGAATGTTTTTTTTAGTTTGGCTTAAAGTTTAAAGAGAATACTGTATATCCTGTTGCCTCAAGTTTCAAGTTATTTGTAAACATTACCTTAATCTTTCAAAGCTTCTTGTATCTCCTTTTAAAATACAAACATTCTTCAGGCTTCGTTTCTGGACAAAAATATTTAGCATGAAAGGTAAACTAGAGCACCAATGGTGCTGAAGCTCATACCTTCAACTAATTAAGGGTCCCTGGCTTGTAGTCTTTGTTAGTACAAGCATCGTATGACTTTAAATGATGTCAAATGGCTTATGACCCCAAATCTCACATACCCTGATGGCACCTTCCTGAATGTCACAAAAATTTGTCATGCTATCTTTGCTTTGTAAGTTGTTTCATGAATACAATTTAAGAAAGCAAAAGCCCCTAGGGCCCATCTTTGGCCTTGGACCCCAAACTTTGGACCAAAATTCCACAAAACCAGAAACAGATCACTAACCAAGCATCATTATAACAGACTGTCAACTCTGTTAAACATTAACTGGAGGAAAAGTTAATCACTTGCAATACTACACAAAATGGACCCTATGGTCCATCTTGTGCCTTGGACCCCAACTTGTTAAACACCCTGAAGGTACCACTACCTGAATATAATTATGACAAACCATCAACATTGTACAAGAGAATCTGCAGGTGTAAGCAATTTGCAAAATGTCATAAAAAGGGCCATAGGGCCCATACGGGACCTTAGACACAAACTTCCAGAACACCATAAACAGATCACTAACCAAGCACTATTATGACAGGCCTTCAACTCTGTTTAAACATTAACTGGAGGAGGAATTGACCATTTTGCAATATTTCACAAAATGGACCCTAGGGTACATTGGGCCTTGGACCCAAAATTTCTGTACACCATAAAAGAACCATTAACAGAGGATCACTATGACAAACACACCCACGTGCTCTGACAATGCACACACAATGGAAATTGCCAATGGAAATCCCATTAAGCAGTTCCCTTTAAACTAACCTAAACAACTGCACAGGATTGACCTCTTCTACACAGACAGTTTTAAAGAGGTTGCAGCACAAAGAAAAATAGGTAGTAAAGTGATTTTGTGAGACTGGTAAAATAGAGGGGTGGCACAAAATTGGTTAGAAAGGTATCAAAAGTATTCTTCATCCCAAATTGGAGAAGTAATTTGTAAGGACCATTAACAGAACTTCATTATGGCAAATCATCAACACTGAACAACGCAATTTGTAGGAGAAAAAGTATTTTGAAAAATTTCATACAATGAGCCATTGGGGCCCACATGGGACCTTAGACCAAAATTCAAGAACACCATAATGAGATCACTAACCAAGCAATATAATGAGAGGCTGTTACCTCTCTTTACACATTTAATAGAGAAGAAGTTAATTACTTTACAATATTTCACAAAATGGACCCAACGGTCCATTTTGGGCCTTGGACCCAAAATTCCTGAACACCCCGAAGGGACCAATAACAGAGTAACATTATGGCAAACCATCAACATTGTACAAGAGAATCTGTAGGAGGAGAAGCATTTTGTAGAATTTCATAAAATGGGCCCTAGGGTCCACATTGGACCTTGGACCAAAATTTCCTGAACACCCCAAATGGCCCACCACCCAAGGAACATTGTGCTCAAGTTTCAAACAAATCCATGAAAGCATGTGGGAGGAGGAGCATTTTGAACAAGTGTGGACAGATAGATAGATAGAGTGACGCCGCGTGATCACAATAGCTCACACCAGCATGCTGGTATGAGCTAAAAAATGACTTATCCTTCCTTAATAGCAAATTAGTTTATATTGTCACATGAAGGAAACAAGCAACTCGTGAACTGGGATGACGGCGCGGGGTACACAACTTCAAGTTAAGGTGAATGTTGTCTAGGAAATGTCGTAAGAGGAAAGAGGAACCCATCCCTTTCTTTCAAATAAAGAACATTGAAAATACAATGCTTCATATGGTTCAAGCTTGACAGTTGTGCTAACGTTCCAAAAACAATTTTCTGTTTGAAAAGGAAAACATGCTTTTTGAAGGCGTGTGCCATATGTCAGTCTCGGAGCCTGCAGGAATTGAGCAGCTCAGGCTTCTAGTTAAGCGGGCCAAGGGGGCGAATCACTCTTTGAAATTTGTTTGCCCCGTAGCAAGTTTTCAAGTTGCCATTGGCTTAATGGCATTTGTATACATTTGGCCCCCTTAAAAATTTGTCAGCCCCTGGAAGCCATTTCGCCCCCATTCAGTACCTTGTCAGGCTATGAGCCTGGTGCAATCACATGGGCGTCGACACAGCAGGAACCGCCCCAGTCTTGTTTTTCGTTGCCGAAAGCCCCACCAAGTTGTTAAGGGGAAGCCATGGGGGATGATATTTCAATAGCCTTAGACTTAGTATAAGTGTGCAATTTTCCCAACGCTCTCTACGAACTGTAGACTTCACCCTACGGCCTGTTGCAACACATTCACCGGTCCTAAAAGCTATCAATGATTTATACCTGGTAGATCCCAATCATAAAAATGTTATGCAGTAAAATAATTTTGCAGGGGAAAATGGTACTCAATGGTACTCAATGGTACTCAAAGAGTACTCAGAATTTCGTGCGTAAAGAATTTAATTTAGAAATTATCCCTTTATATTGAGCAATTGAGCAGTTTTGGTTTTCCAAATCATAGTGGCAACACGCATTTGAACTTTTGTCCTGGACAAGTTCAAGGAATATTTTGGGGGCAAAATATCACTTTTAAGACCTTTAACCATTTATAAAATTCTTTATCACAAGTTACTATCTGGGTCTAATTATGGAAAGCAAATGAGGTCTACAAAGCAGCACACTCATAAATATTCATTATTTGTATACTAACATCTGTGCAGTATATAAAGTTAACTTTGTGTACCAGATTTAGTCTTTCAGAGACTTCAGGAGTTCAATACATATTTCACTGCATTTGTATTTCTAACATACATATGAACAACATGAGTTACAGACCCAACCAAAATATTGACTGCAGACTTTTAAGTCAACAGGAAAAGCTGAGCGAACAGCAACATTGTTGCGCTTGTTAGATTGTTTGGTGCATGTAGAAATTTTGCTTTGCATGTAGATGTGCTGACCTACATGCACAGGTCTGGTGCATGTAGAAAGAAAAATAAATATCGAACCCTGCCCACATGTCCGTCATTGTACCAATATTGTCCTCCACTAGAGTGACAAACGGGTAAGTCATTTTACCTCAGATGTCCGTCACTTTACTGACTAAGGGTCAAGTCATTGTGGGTCATTTCAGTGGCGTGTGCAGGATTTCGAAGGTGGGGGGCACAACCTGTGATTCCCCCGACTGACATGGAGGGGTGTGACAACTGCACCGAAGGTGCACCACGAGCACGAAGCGCGAGTTTGCACGCGTGGGGTCCAGGGGTCCGCGCCAGGGCCCCTGGCGGGGTCCAGGGGCAGAGCCCCGGTGCGGGTCCAGGGAGCGAATCCCCCGGAAGTTCCTGCAACATACTGTAAGCTAATAAGACCGCCCTAAATTGGTTCTAGAGGCCTTATTGATCAGGTTTTGTTTGTTTCAGATTTTGTGAAGTTCGGTGCCAGTGACGGAGAGTTCAGGTTATCCTCTATGCGTTGAAAGCTGCAGTGTGCTAAGGTATGTGTCACATACATTGACAGGACTATGTTAAAGATCACGAGGCCAGTCAGGAAGGCTGCTTGAGATGATTGCAAAAGTTAACAGTGCTGTTTCATCCTTAAACCTACATAGTTTACCATTACAGATGGTTAAAGTGACTAGCGCGAAGGGCGAAGGGAACTTAATGATAGTAGGCCTACCTGCACCATATGAGACAGATATTGATATTGACAGCATCCTGTCTGATTATTCACTGGAGGACAATTGGAAGAGCTCTATCCTTTGGTAAACGACCAAAAAATGAAAAAAAAAATTCTCTTCTAATATCATTCTGTAGGCTACTTCTAAGTTTTGAGTGCCAGGGATGGCACCAGGATTTGCCCAACAGGTGGCCAGACGGGCGGAGGCAGAGACCTGTGGCCCCGACAGCCCCGATGCCATCAAGGGGATGATGAGGAGGGATCTGAAGAAAATCTGTGTACTAAACCATGCCATTGCGGGACATATATTTCATAAAAATGGGTGTATATACTATGAGGAACGTAGTTTCGGGGCCGATTTAATGTTTTCCCCAGAATCTAAGGTGTGAAACTGCAAAGCGAGCGAAAATTTTTTGGGTTATCCTTCACTAAAAAGAATCGGTATAATTATTAAAAGCTAATAAAGGTCCATTGTCCGGGCAGTTGGTCCCTATCGGGCATAACTTACATTGTACTTCTCTCCTCTTGTCACTATAGTCGTATCGCACAACAGACACAAGAGAACATTGACTGAATAACGTGAAATGAGGTGAAATTCCCAACTTTTACATAAATTCATGAATTCTACTTCTTCAGTTACTTGAAAAGGTGGAAATGGTTTGTATTATATTTATAGCTAAAAGTAACAGAACTGTGGAACAGTGGGCAAAGCGTACCGGAAATCTTGGGTTTCATTGTAGAAATGACCCTTTGAAAGCCAAAATAAGTAAACAGATCATGGGTGGCGACAAGATTTTCAGAGGGCTGGGCCATGCCAGCCACCCCAAGCTTCGACAGTCCCTCTGTCGAACAGGTGGTGACAAGGGGATATGACTTATTATCCCATGCCATTTCAGGGCATATTTTACATAATATCACTTAATACTTCATGAGCCCAGTTGCGCACTTTATATAGTGTTTTTTCGAATCTGAAACTTGAATTTGCAAAGCGCGCGAAAATTTGTGGTAGGCTTACACAAAAAAGATATGTGATCAAGAACATAAAGAAAACAAAAAAGAAAAACTGTAGGGGTTCTAGACCATATCGGGAAACACATACATATTATCGAAACACTTGGACTACCCTATGACACAGCCAAACTTTGGTCCGTGAGTCGCTCACAAACTGACCGTACCGCATGACACACATTAGAGAACAGTAACTAGGCTTAGCGACATGTGATGGAATTTTCGACCTCCACATGAACAGTGTTCTCTGCCTTCATGTTTTGTGGTAAGGTTGGCAGGACATGTGCTTTCTAGCAATGTGGAATGGAACTGCTGAAGATCCTGGAGTAACTATACAGCGTGCGTAGCACGCTGAAAAATTTGGGTTCTTATTAGAGAACTTGTCCTCTCTCAGGCGCCGTCGGGGACTGCCTGCATACTCGATCGTATCGATTAAGACTCCTCGATGGGGCTCCCCTTCCCCACCTTGCACCATCCCTGTTGAGTGCTCTGTGTCTCTTCAATCTTTTTCTCTTCCCCTAACCCTTAAATCCCCCAACTAAGAGATTTCCCCCCGACTGGCTTCAGAGGTGGGGGGGCCAGTGCCCCCCCGGCCCCCCCCTTTGAACACGCTACTGGGTCATTTGTTATCAAGTGTTCAAGGACGACAACCTTCAGCATTGCTCCTCATGTACTTGTTTACTTTTGTCAGTCAGTTTGGTGACAAATTTTGGTCAAAATCGCAAACTGTTTATCAGTTTGGTGACCGAGGGGTGTATCATTTTATACAAATTGTCCGTCACAAAAGTGACTGAGGGGTACGTTGATGTATATGTTTTGTCAATGACTGACCATGTCCAGGGGTAGTGGGGTGCGTCATTCAATTGATAAACGCATAAGACTCTGTCTATGACTGCAGTCTAGTTTATAGGCTTAATAAATTTTTCACTTTGAAAATTGGGCTTGTCTACAATAAAGAGGTATAAAAGTGTTACAAAGGTGGTGAAATTTGAAGTCCTCTAAGAATAAATTTTTGTTGTGTGATTTTGTTTGATTGGTAGTCTCAATTTTTTCCTGAGAGCAGGAAGATAGTTCTTTTCACCTATCACCACTTTTTAAGTGGTAAGTGTTACTGGTTACGTATGTAACGGGGACAGACATGGAAACTCTTTGCTCCAGAAATCTTTATGGAGGACAATATGTATAAATAAACCCTGTATTTAATAGAATGATAAAGGACAAACACTTTTTCACTGAAATTGCATTACCATTAGTTAAACATGGACTAGTATGGAGATCAATGGTTATGTTGGTAACGAGGACGGACATGTCCATCCTCGTTACCAACGTAACCAAACTATGTTCGAGAAAATTAAGCACTTTAAACACTTGAATACATTGTGACACAAGTTTTGCTCTTTCCTGAAGTGTAAACTGATGACATGTGAAACATTCATCAAAAACCAATGTCCCCATGTGCCTGCGTTATACTACCGACAAGGACATGGTTACGTTGGTAACATCTGGACGGACATCGCCTTGAAGGCTCTCATACCCTTGTTGTAAGCAAAAAGATGGAGGAAAGCACACAAACCAGTGACAAATATGGCCATCTGCAAACAGATGCAGTTTTATCAAATTCTCTGGTAATTTGTGTCCTACAGGCCTGTTAATATGATAGTTACCAACGTAACCATTAGGGGACAGACATGTTACCAACGTAACCATCATGTGCTCCGCAATTGACTATGATGCATTTACTGCTGGATTATTTTATTTGTGGTACTGCACATGATCAAGGTTAAGTGTTACATCATAACCTTAGCTCTGGAAATCTTTTCTTTCAGTTAAAATATCAACTATTAAGATTTAATATCCAGATGGACGGACAAATCTCAAAATTTTACTCCAAATTGCTGATAAAATTTTGCGGTGTTTGTGCACCTAAAAATATTCATTTATCATTTACCATTTATTTTGTACATTACATTTATGAATGAAGACAAAGAACCTGCATCAGTCACATCTGCAAAGGTCCCACTCACATCATAAATTTATTCCACATCCTATGTAACACTTATAGGTGGTAAAAAAGGCCAAAATAGCCCCAAATTCTGCCCAAAACATCCTTTATATAAGTTGGACATTGATAAAATTGTCTTTATTATCTCTCTATAGTCCTCCAAGTATGGTGAACTGTAAAATCACCAAACCATTGTGACATCTTTCAAAATATCATGAAAGCAAAAACACACACTGAATATTTTCCTTTACTGTAGACAAGCCCAATTATGACTTGTGACTTGACTTGAAGCTGCATGACTTAAGACTTGACTTGAAGGTAGATGACTTGGAACCTGACTTGACTTGAGAAAAAATGACTTAGCTACAACTCCAGATGGTAGTTGTACAATGCCAAGCTCAGGGAACAATAACATTTTTCAAATTCTTATCAGTTTTTAGGACATTTCCCACCATATTTCACTGTGCTCAGCTAATTAGCTGAACAGTGGATTGATTTCACCCCACACGGTCACAATGTGTATAGAATCTAAGGATACTGTAACACAGAAAAGTCTGACCAGCAGAATTATTTCCAGCGTGGTCTCTGTACATAAAATATGATGCACTGCAACATTACTACAGTAAAACAAAGCTCACAATACTAAAAGCTATACCAGCAAGAAATTACAATGGGCTCAGGAATACACAAAACTTCACATTTATAATAGCTTAAATGTACAGTAAATCCATAAAAAAACTGACAATTTTAATTAAAATGCATAGCCTAAGGCTAGTGTGGTATTTAAAGGTCAAGAGCAGTCGCCCCAAACTTACTTTGAAGCAACAGCTAAATCTCACAATTGTCTTCTTATTTCTCTTCAAAGTATCTTTCGTAATATGTTAGGACTTTAATATTGCATATTCAAGGTAAACCAATCAGTTACTTCTTGTAAATTTCACATTTGAGGAGAAAAAATATTGTCACATGACTCTCAAGAGCCAATCATGAAACAGGACAGTCTACTACACTACTTCAAGTTGGGGTGACTGCATTTCCCCTTTAAAGTTAAGCCAAAAAAAAAGAAAAAAAAATATGTTTCCCGTCCAGAATTTTTCAGAAAAGGCGGATGCGGCCACTTTTTTTTCACTCACCTGTCAAAACTGCCTGAAAAAGAAGACACAAAAGTTGCAAGCACAACTGTAAGTGAGTATATTAAACAAACTGAACTTGTCTTGTAGTTATCAAATCACATTCACGCACTGCTCAATGAAGTTTTGGTAAAAAAAGACTGTAGTCCCGGTGTCCAGTCGTTCCTTTTTACAATAAAGAATATTGCCGCAATTTGTGGAAAAGTCCAGAAGGTACTGAAATAAAACGTTATTTCCCCTGTTCAAAAATAAAAAAAAAGGATGCAGCCCCAAAAAAGAATGTGGGCAGGGACGGGAAACATGATATTAATTTTATAGTACTTGACCTTACATATACTCTGAAGCTGGATGAGAAGTGAATCACACGTTTACTGTCTACCAGGATGGCAGCAAAATCTTAGAAGTAAGACTGTCCATAATAAGTTTAAGCTGGCCGATAAAGAAATTTAGGCCTATAAGGCTCTGAGCCTGATAAGGTGCCCTGGTATACCCTAGGTAATTACAGTTCTAATACAATGGCCAAAGTTTATTCCTGACACTGAAGTAGGTAATTTTTTGAATAGCCTATGTGGTTACTGTAAGCTTTTATACAAAATGACTCTTCTGCACTATTTGCAAGAGGAAACCATTCTACAGTCTAGTTATTGGCCTAGGCCTAGTTTATAGGCTACTGAAGGGATGTAGCTATGGTGGGCGGCACTGGGCGGTGACACCCAGCACTCGATATTCCCGCCCGGCACTCCAGGCAAACACACATCCACCACTCCAGGCAAACACCACAAATCTGCCTACCGAGGCCTAAAACTAGCCCTTAATTTACTCCCTAAAGTAAAATGAGGGAAAAATGAAAAATTAATGGCTGAAAAATGGGGTAGATGACATGGGGTGGGGTGAGGTGCTTTCCCCAGATCAGACAATTACCCGGCACTCAAATTTTGCTAGCTACATCCCTGGGCTACTGTAACTTCCTACATAATTACCAAACTTGGCCTAACTTACAATTAGGTTCATGTCATTTGAAAAGTTTGGTCCATTACTTAAGAATTCCTTACGTTTGGATTTTAGAGAGAAAATTACACCTTTACCGATAGCATACAAGTTAGTATGGACTGTAGATAGGCCCTACATTCAATTTTGAGGCTTGAACTTGAAGTTACTGTAGCCTGTTACCAGTGCTAACCTCGTGAGTACGTATAGTATAAGCAAGGAACGGTTTAGCTAAAGTTATGGAAACAAACGCACGATACGGGTAATGTTTAGACCTGAAAATAACTATTTTAAGCTGCCTTATTCACGAATCTCTCACCGTCTGCTGAGTCTTCAGTTTCCATTGCAAAACCAACTTATTAATTCTCGGTAAAAACGTTAAGGGCAATCTCAGCCCTTTCCAGATGCTTCAGATCTGGTTTAGTACCAGTACCATACCAGTAAACAATGTTCGCGTATACTACCAGTACCACCACTGCAAAGTATGCTGTGATTTCGAACACGAGCACTGTACACTACAAGCCACTTCGGCAACTCTCAGCTGCACATCTCCCACGCATATCATCTAGGTCAGTCTGCTAGTGTTTACACCACTGACTTCTTATGTAAGTCTGTGGAATACACCCTGTACCGCTGTTATGTACGTGAGTACTACTGTTCTCAGGCGCGGCCTGGCCAGCGTATCATGGTCAAGGACGCCCAGTAAATTCCACGTCGATGGTAAGCTTGTGCTTTGAACAAATGCATTTAGAAATTGATAACAACGTTGAAATTGTAACCGACCCGGTTCACGGAATTACATCTTCATGGCAAAAGTTGCGTGACCGTAGCTGGTCTCTCAGCATGCGCACGCCTGGAGGTTCTCAGCAGTATCTCAATAGGCCTTTAAGCATCACTATATGCCATTACTGCCAAGAAGGTACTTTGGCTAGATCTAACTCTATGCTAGAAGCATGGGCGGATTTAGGGGGCCCCCCTTCCAAAAATTTTTGAAGTTTTTTTCACCGTCATATAACAAATGACTAGGCCCTATTTCCAATTAAATAGGCCTTTGTGATGTGTCAGAGTGAAATTCAAATTTGTTCATTTAAATTTCTACCTCAGAAAATCAGTCTTATGTTAATAATTCTGTTAGTGACCTCCGGCTGATAACATTTTGGCTTATATTGGTCACAATAACTTTTTCCGGGCATTGCAAGGGGTTACCCATGAGCGCTGCATTGGACTGCTAACTTCAGTCTATTACCGGCCGGGCCCACATCACTGGGAACACTGCTTCTACTTTCAAAGGAATTTCAGAATTCTTTAATATTTAGAGGAATATTTTCAAGAACCTCAGGCTCTTAAGTTAACTATAACTTGCTGCAGCATTAGCATCTTCTTTAAGCTTTGTAATTTACTTTAATGAAATGTACTTCGAATTTAGGGTAATATAAGGGAAAAGGAGACTTCAATTCGGGAAACTGCCATCCTAATATGTGGACAACAAAGGCTACTTACTCTCCTCTTTCAACCAACCAAAATTTAAATTTCACTAAATTATGAGCATTTTCCAGCCATATATGATCAGTTTCAAAAATATACTAAAGACTTCACCATTTGCATCTAAGCAATCTTAAATTAACAAAAATTTTCTTAAAGGGGAGGGGACACCCCTCCCCTTAGACCCCTCCCCGGAAAGGCATCTTCCACCAAACCAAAAATTAAAATTGACTGAATTATGAACACTTTCCAGCCATGTATGATCAGTCAAAAAAATATACCAAAGACATCACTATTTTGCATCTGAGCAACCTTAAATTAACAAAAATTTCTCAAAGAGGAGGGGGACACCCCTCCCCTTAGACCCCTCCCCAAGGACGGTGATCAATCATCACATACTTTATCTCCTATCAAAATACCCTGGCACCACCCCTGGCGCACCGCCTCCCCCCTTAGATCCCTCCCCCAGATCGGACTTTTATACAAACCACTATGACCTGGGCCCCCCCCCTTCTGCCAAATCCTGGATCCGCCACTGAGAAGGGTACGCTTTTTGGAGCTAGCGCATAGTTTCCAAATGTTGGGTTCGCCTCCGATTCCGGGCCGACGGACCATTTCCCCGGCCCACACAATCTTTCCCGCGGACAATTTCCACCCGGGACATTTCAATATTTTGAGAGAAGTTGTCTGAGGGGGTTCCCAGACAACTCCTTCCCAGGCAATCGCCACCAGTACAAACCTCCGGTTAACCCCAGGGACAATTTCCAATGCGTACCGCAATTCCCAATTGAGGGGTGATTGTCATGGGTGGAATTTGTCTGGCTGGGACTACGGTCCAGGTTGGGAATTGTGGGCAAGTAGTTCAGGTGGGAATCGACTGGGGGGGTTGTCTCCTCACAGTGAGGGGTAATTTACGGAAGCCGAGAACACCGCGGTGGTGTGGAATTCTGACATGCCAGTTTTCCCACCCCTTTCTTCGGTAAATATGGGAAGGAGAAATCAAGATACGATTTCTCCTTACCATTATCCACCGATAATGTGGAGTGGAGAAAACCAAAGTTAGTGAGGGGGTACTTCAAGAAAGGACCATTACACAATGTCTATTTTCGAACACCCTGTCCATAAATGGACTATGTCCATCGATCCTCTTTTCAGTTTAAGTAACATGGCTAGCTCGCTTGTCGGCGATTTCTCCGTGCCACGATGGGATCATCCCACGTTGCTAATAATATAACCAAAGTTATATAGCGCAACCGTGTCATTTGCGGGCGCGTGCATTTATGGACAGGGTGTTCCAAAATAGACCCTGTGTAATGGTCCTTTCTTGAAGTACCCCCTCACTAACTTTGGTTTTCGGTGGACAATGGTGGACAATGGTAAGGAGAAATCATGTCTTGATTTCTCCTTCCCATGTTTACCGAAGAAAGAGGTGGGAAAACTGGCATGTCAGATTTCACACCACCGCGATGCTGTCGGCCTCTGTAGTAATTGGTATGGGTGGGAACTGGGCAGGGTGGCAATTACCTGGGTGGGAACATCCTGGGCCGGCCAGGCTGGGGAAGATTTTTCAGGAGAAATTGTCCACCCACAAGGTTGAGAGTTGTACCGTCAGGTCGCTCCTCCCTCCCCACTGGGACTAAGCATTTTTTGTGGTGCCATGGACTACATTCAAAAGTGGTCAAATAAATTTGCCTAAGGGTAGTGTCCATGGAACTGTACTCAGTCATTCTGGAGTTTAAAGTCCTAGAGTCAATGTACCGCCGGCCCCGTTCTGTGCACTCCAGCAGGAAAAGCATGACTCGCAGTTGCAAAACTCTGTACGATCATTAATGTTTGTGAAGAGTTAGCCATTGCAATGATAAACGGTCGAGGAGGCTAAGGAAGGACAGTTTCCCAGCGCAGCCTAGCCGGCCCCCACTCCCTGTTTTAGTCACTCATTTCTTCTCAAGACGGTGCCTGTATAACGGCATGCATTACAAAACTTATGTAGGGTAGGTCTACTCAAGGCCTACGCTCTGGATTTCCAGATGTCAGGAAATCGCTCTCTAACAGTACTAATAATTTCGACAAAAATTGTGCGGGTAACGGTCTTTCATTATCCTACTGGCCCAAACTTGAACTTAAAGAAGCATAACTTCGTTTTCAAAGAGTACCCTATGTAGCATGATTCATGGCCAAGAATTTGATTGGTCATGATATTTGAAGATAACCTTCGAGTTGATTCAGATGATAATGATGACGACGATGACGTCGACGACGATGACAATGACGATGAAGCAGCCCTCGATGTTACTCGGATGGTTGTCTCATTACTAATCTGTAGGGTCTGTAGGGTAGCTTGACTGGAATTATTTTCCCACCCCCCGTCCCCCTTACAACTTCTAACATCATCCATCCTCCTCATCCACCCCTCTTTCATTATTATTGTTTAAACAGCACCATACTACCCTTAGCGTCATGCATCCTCCTCTCTCACAAACCTCTTCAATCATGAAAGCGACCAGCCGTTATAAAAATCAAATGGTAAGGTGTGGTTTTTGTGGTGCCCATTCAGCGCTATCTGAACATTTTTCATTCTAAAACCTAAGTATAGTTCTTCATTCCAGAGCTTCTGGGGGCTTCACTCCTTATGGTACCGGTGTATCCCAGAAGCGCCCTGACTCAGGTCCCTGAACCACGCCCACCGTACAAGAGAAGCGATTTGCGTTCCTGTGGCTACTTCGGCGCCTGCTCTCCCTGACTGTAAGCTCTTCTGACTGTAAGCTCTACGCTGGCTGTAACTAAAATTATTTCCTCAAAACCCTGGAGTTGTCCTTTCCTGCACGTAATTCCCCTGAACTGTAACCACGTTGTGAAGTGTTTTTCTTTGCTTAAACTAGTCCTCAACTTCCGTTATTAAGATTCAAAGGTAACTCTAGAAAATACCTTTAAAGTTGCAAAGAATGCTATCTCCTTTAAACCAAGTTTTACTGAATCACCATAATTACGTTTAAATTGTTTGATACTTTTGTCTGACTTTCATTATTCCTCTTACTGTTGTTCCGTGTTCATATGCCTCTTAGGGGCGGGAAGCCTTATTTTTTTCCACAAGGTTATGGGCATTTTTCAAATTTGTTTCAAATCATGGTTAGGCTTACGTTTAGGGATAGGGTTAGGGTTACGTGGACCGGGGTTATAAGGCCTGTTCTTTCATAATCCGGTGTGAGAATTACAATAAAAGGGTCGAAAAACTGTCATTTTGGAACTAGGGGTGTGGCCTATTTCCAAGAAGCTGATTGGTGGAATGATTTGCCCATCACCTCGTGGGAAAAAATTGCCTGGGCGGGAAGAGGGTTGCTCATGCAAGCTCCTGTTTTTTTTTTCAATCACCCTTCACCCCCTTGATGTATTCTGGATGAATGCTTTCTGTAAGTATTGATGCGGAAATATACTCAAAGTCAACTCCGAGTACCACGAGATTTTAAATTCTGGAGGATTTAATATTTGTCCTACGCATGTTAAATACAATTGAACAGGCTAGTAGATTGTGTTGCAATGTGGTTACCTAAATTTTTTTTTCTCGCTCGTTATTTTTTCCTATTTATCAATAGGGGGCATGGTCTGCTGGGCCTCTGTTGGATAGGGCACTACATAGAAACAATCTGAAAGTCTTTTTCATCAAAAAAATTAAATTCCCTCATAATTGTATGAATTGTCAACGAACACGTCACCGTTCTTGCCGTGTTTCACAAAGGAAGAATAAAACCATTTACGTTTGACCTATATCATAAATGGTTTTTATTCCCGCGGTCATTTTATCGGGTAAAAAAAAATGACATCAACCATTTTAAATTTACGGATCATCCACTTTACATGATTTTCCATCAGCGTAGAAAACATAGAGGGAGGGGAGGGGTTCGAAGACCCATGCACAGTTTTTTGAAATATATTAGATGATGATTCACGGAAGATTTTGTTTAGTTTATCAAAAAAGCGCTTGTCTACGAAGCAGGCTCTATGGTATATTCCTTGTCCAGGCATATCCCTAGGAATCAAACAAACAGAGTCCACTTCGTGGGGTAGGAAAGGGCATGTTTTATACTCTCTTGAAAATGATTAACCATGACCTTAAACACTAATTTTCAGAAATTTGGAAATTTCAGAAGCTCGCATGATAACCTCAAAGAGCCCTTTCTTAAGCAAAATTGAGCCACTCAAGACAAACCCATGATGAAGACGTCTGAGGCTGATAGGTTGGTCGGCTTAGTCTTGGTGACCCTTCTGGCGGAACGTACCGGTAGCTCCTTTGGGGAACAGAACCCTTCAGTGGGGGTATAATGTTTCATTCCCCCTTGGGCATCCAGCAGAAGAGACTGTTAAAATGTATTTTTAAGCAAAATTTCATAACCTCAAGCAAACTGCAGGGCCGTATCCTTCTGGGAGGGGGAAAGAGGACAATTGACCCCTTGAGATTCCAAATCCTACATAAAAATGACCTACTTGAAAAAATACTGAAAATACAACTCTATTGTCCTGGAAAGGATTTGCCTGGATGCCAACTAGCTACGCAACTGTCAAGAACTGCATCTTGGGATTTCGCAAAGGCCACGGCCCTGAACTGACACGACACCTTTGGCAGGTATGCATGGACGTTTACACAGAAGAGTACCGGGGTAGTACCCAACTCGAGACATTGAATTCAGGTTCGAGTCCGACGGTCCATGGTACTGCTTAGGGCTGTTGTAGCCATTTGTGAACATATGCTTAAATCATTAAATCTACTTCAGAATATCTGCGTTGTATAATTATGATACACAAAACATGATTTTACAGAAATGTTTACATCATTTATGTAAAGTCGTGATCGTAGAATCTTGTGTTACTGCTTGTTGACAATAAATCAGCTGGGTTTTTTAATCGAAAATGTCCATCACTGGGACTTTCATTTTCTATATAGGTACCTTTTTGTGAGTCTTCAGGCATGGTATCGACATCAATAAAGCAAAAAGGATGCAGACACAAAGCATATGAAATCGTTGAAATACAAGAACGACTCGTGATTGTTTTTGTTTTTTTTTTCAGTACAGAAAAAATAAGTGACTGACTTGGATGTTTTTCTGCACCTATCGTGTGCAGCAGCATTGGTCTTCAGGGGAGTATTGTACTTCTATATGAACGATCATTAGCGGTGTTACGTCACACTATTACAACTCCCTGCAAAGTCGGGATTACAGAGGGCAAGGGGCAAATAGGGGAAAACAGAATCAGCCCGAACACCCTAGTAGGAAGTCCGGTATTATCTTTGAGCAAAGCTGATGGGCGGGCCATTAAGAAACATTGTGCACAGTATATAACCATCCAAGTTCTCAGTCCTGTGCCCTTTGACCACTGACTATTTATACTTGACTGGAAACTGAGCTTTACCGTCTCTGACTTTAAGTAACCTCACAGGCAAACTTACATAAGAAGACAGCAAGCGTGCGCACAATAATGTAGGAAAGCCAGGGTTGTGTCCGTAGTCCAGCTAGGAATTCAGAGGCAAGAAACCCCAAAGTTCGATCACGCCCCAATAATGTCCCATCCGATCATGATTTATCCATGGAATTCACCCTTCAAACATTAACCCTGCCCCTAAAACTCTAAGCAGTTGGTTAAGCTATCCCATCTCACTCCACCATCCATAATGATTACGTTTTTCACTGCTAGTTATAACTTATAAGACCATCCACAGGTTATTTTTGTGATAGGCCTATAGAGCTTATGCACGTGACGTCAGCGCGTTTCAATTTGGCTTACTGGATGGAACTGCCATACGTGGTGGGTGTGTTAAAGATACGCGCTCACGATAGCACCTTAGTAACAATTGTTGCACAATGTACGCTTGGATGGAAAAATAGAGAAACGTGACGTAGGTGCATAAGCTCTATAGAGGGATTTTATGTGACGTCACACGCAATGGATTTCCAGGCACTGAAGGGCAAACACACACGCAGTAAGCGTATTTACAGCACACGCGCACTGCATAACCATAGATACTACTGTGACCCAATGGACGCGTGCCCGTCAAAACAAAACAAAAAATAAAAGGCGCGCGGTCTTGCCCTTCAAAATTGCGTCTAGTTGGTTAAAGTCACGTGACTGAAATCCCTCTATAGGGTTGAGAACCGACAGGAGGTGCCATCTGATTTTCCATCTCTCTATCGGTAACTTGAAGTTAACACAGGGAGTAGAACGGTTCCGAATTGGAAGCACGCTAGCCACTGAGCAGTCTATTTGCCTGTCCACAAAGCCTTTCTTCAGCCTTTGCCAAAATACTGTGTAGGACGTTATGCATTTCAAGTCATTGAAATCTACTCAAATCTTTCGAAGGAGTGGACTTTGATTCAGGTAGTCTTCTGAATAACACCAGCTAAACTTTGCCCAGCTTATTTAAAAGATTGTTACAAGATAATGAGAAAGAAACGTGCAATAATTAAGTATAATTAACCATAGTTTTTTCGACGCCAAAAAGGTATCATTAGCATTTTGAAGGATTAAAACCAAATATCTCTGGAAAGTTGAAACCGCTGAACCTTCAGGAAATAATCTCACAAGTTGATATTGCATAGAAGAATTATCTATCTGGGGGAAGAGAGGTTTGCTAATGAAATAAAATCTGCTAAAATTGCCTGTTTGTTTTTATCTTGGAAAATATGGCTCATCACATCTCGTGGAAATGTCACGTGAGGAGGATCCGCGAAGCATTGTAGACTGTCATGCTAATCATTGCGATGAAGTATTAAAGAATTCACGTGTTATTTTAACGTTATCTGCACAGCCTTTTTTGTTTTGATGAGAAATTTATGAAGTTCAACTAGAGTAATTTTATTCGGTATTTCATTTCTTTAACCATGATCTAGAGCGTGACGGTCGACAAAGGCTGTTTGACAACAACTTGCATGAGCTGTAGTAGAACAACTTGTTCACATGTTGTCAGAATGTGAGTGAGAACAGATATCGGATATTCCATATTTAAGAAGTTTTAATTAGCACAGTCTGTTGCATTTATCAGCAAATTTACACAAGTGACATTTTGTATATCAAACTTCGAGGTAAAATTTCGTTTGTAGTTCTTCATCGCTAATTTAATTTTCGAAAAAAGGGCATACCAATTCGATGAAACTTATTTGGACGCAATACGATGAAAAGTTGTCACTGAATTGAAGAGAAAGAAGTCTCAGTATCCTTTCAAAATGAGTTCCTTCGATGAAACCAGAGCGGTTTATTCCGAGAAAGATGAAGACGGATATAGTACGTCCTCTTTTACTAGGGGAGTGAGGAGGACGGTTACCGCCATGAAACGGAATATCGAACGGAGCATGGACTCTGCCCGAATGTGGACCTGGCGGCAATGGATTAGGCCTGTTTTTGCCGTATGTTACTTCCTGGTGGCGTGCGGGCTCTTTTGCGTTATATTATGGGACATGTTGGCGAACTACCGACAGAGCAAGTTTGAAGGAAGTGTATGGGTGTTATCTGGGACATGTGCATTGTTTGCAATTGGCGTGTCCTGTTATGGCATTCTAAGCCATGTTGTCTATTTTTCACGCCCGAATCAGCAGAGGTACATTGTAAGGTAAGCCGGTCCGTAGTCAGAGGAGCCTACTGAAGGGGGGGGGGGGCGAAGTGGCTTCCAGGGGGATATATTCTAGTAGGGTGAGATATACTAACATGCATTTAGGCAATTGTAATTGTTAACCTGGAGGATTTTTGAAGAGGGGGTACGGCCCCTGCCCCCCCCTTTGGCTAAGTGCTTGAAGGTAAGCTGCTTTAGATGTACGCATCATTCAATAAATACGATGTTTTCTGTTTTGTCATTTAAAAATAGAACCCATGAAGTTAGTGGGAAAATTTAAGTACATCATTTCAGTTGGTTTCAAGGCGGACAGCTCATGTTTCATTTCCCGGAAGAAAAATTTATCTCCAAGAAGCTTTTAAATTTGATCTTCAAACTCTCCCAAAACCAACTTAGTCGACAACACGACCATTCCCATCCACTCAAGCACTATTTACCGCGTACAAAAGATTCTAGTTATCCCATAATGGATATGTGTACCTGAATTGTGCACAACGACTAAACCAGTGGCTCTCAATGGGGGCGATAACGCTCCCAGGGGATTTTCGCTTCTCAGGGGGCGATAAGCGCTTAGGGGCCGGCAGGAAGGCATTTGACAAAAAGGAGATAGTAATCGTAAATTTGAACTGAAAAGTGATACCAAATAGTTTCCTCTAGCTGGGCTTTCAAATTAGTATGATGGATATAAAATTAGGTCAAAAAGTCCCTCCTTGGATGCACTACGAGGTTTGTGAATTATCTAGTTGGCATATACCAGGAAATTGCATCTGAAAGTGTTTTCATAGGGAGGTCCTTCATACTTCCATCCGGAGAAAGTGGGGGCGGGGGGGGGGATCATGGCTCAGAATTGTTCTGCCACTTTTACCTCGAATGTATAGTTTTTGTCTTGTGTTTCATAGACAACAAATACTACGAAAGTGACAGTTGTAGATTATTTCAATATGATAGATAAGTTACACAATGTTACATGAAGTAAAACAAAATGATTTTAAAATTTTACTTTGCCATGGGCGAATTTGCGCTTTATCCCATTATTACTTCATACGACAACTTGAGTGGTTTACGTCTTCCAAATCCCCATGCAAACCCTACAATCCTTCTCCCTCTCACCTTCATTACAAGACCCCTGCTTCATGAAAGAGACTGGCTGTTTGTTACTTCTCTAATACAAAATGGTCAAAGGGGGATTTTTGCAATCTTTTTATTGCGCATTCAAGGCTATTGTAGGCTAAGAATATATTCAAATGTTTCATTATTTTGTGCCGACAATTTTATAAATTCCCCAAAGCTCCCAGGGGCTTCTCCCCTGTCGCCCAGCGGAGCGTTGCCTATAGACCCGATCAGGGGCCCTTCGGCCGGTCGTAGACTCCTTTCGGGCCCTTGGTGGAATACTTCACACCTCCATGGAGCCTTTGGCATTTGCCCCACTGTCAAAAACTTTTCGCAGCCTCTGTCCCCCATCAAATCTTCCTCCTTTGTTAATCACTGGATAGGATTCACCGTCACAAAAAGGCAGCTCTGCACCACTTTTGTACTACTCTGGGCTGGACCCACAATTAAAAACAATGTGTGAAGCCTTCTTTATCAAAATGCTTTTAACATGGTCTTTGGGTCTTCATGGTACTACTATATGTTGTAGACAGGGGGGGGGGGAATTCACCTGATTCCTTTCGGTTGAAGGAGCGATGTGCTGAAAAAGGTTGGGAATCACTGGACTCAACCATCCACTGGGAAAGGGTCGGGAAGGAGTGTCACCCTTTAGTCCATTCAAAGAACTATTGCATGGCTCCTTGTATGGTTAAACAGTAACTCCCCGGTTCTATTCTCCAGACAAGCGACAAACTGCGGCCTGATCATTTAAGTGCATAGGCGTAGTGGAATATTTTCTGGAGGCTGAGGTGTTTTTATGGGCTAGAAAACCTGTCACCCCTAAGAAATCGCCATTGTTTTTTTTTTTTTTTTTTTGCAAAATCCGCCCGAGAAATAGGTTTTTGCCAGGACTCCGAGGCTGGGGAGAAACATCTCTCTGTCCCAGCTCGTTATCCCATGCCTTCCTGGCAATCTGGTCATATGTGCCGTGACAAATGTTGCGGTGATATAACACTTTATACCGTTGACAGAGTAAGAATGAGTAATAAAATTAGAAAAATCCATAGCTAAGGGGGTCCATTTTGACTAACACTCTTAGTACGTCAGTAGCTTTGTGTTGGACTTGGACGTAGGCCCTATATCTTCTTAGTGTAACCAGAGAGGTGTTAACAAAGTAACGCCTCCTTGGTCATATTGACAACAATCGTTGAGAATTGACGAGATCTCCTAACTCAGCCTCTTCGACAAGTCTTCAGAGGTAATGGGTTAGACATGTACTTTAATGGGTTAGGCATGTACTTATTGCTCTTACGGACGCTGAGTCCCAAGTCATTAGCAACGTGCCCATCTGATAAAAGCGGTGAACAAGTGAGAACCTTTGCCTTGTGTCTGAGGCACTTTTCAGTGTCTGTGCCCCATCCCCGCCATAAAAAGGTACCCCTACGTTAGTTCACTTTTGCACCGTTTTTAATAGGAGCACCATGGCTCAAATGCTATCCCAACAGCTTATTCCAGCACAAAAAGTAAATCACTAAGTTTTCCATACATTGGTTCACATCTAACATATCTTATCAAATGACTATAATGTAGAAACCAATAAATTTGATATATCTCCGGATCAAAAAATATATGTTATAACCAATTTGTTGGCTATAAAATAATCCCTACCGGGAAAGAATGCATTCTAAACATGTATGCGTTTTGTTTTGTGCTACTGAAAATTTGTGATATATAGTAATAAACACTCGAAAAGTTTTAAACGCTTGAAGGGGACAGTGGCCAGTGGCTCATGACTTGCTGTTTTCGGGAACTTACAGGTCCAGATTGTTTCGTTGTTCATATGCCTAGATACTAGACCGTATGGACCTACTTACTTTTGTAGGTGTTTGTTCACTTCGTAGACCCCATCGCGTCGTAGGCCCTGGGCACGGTGCTTACTCTTTCTACTGGGTAATCCGACCCTTATAGACACCTGAATTGTTCCATCAAAAGGTTCATTTAGTGTAGGCCTAATTGTGATTGGTGAGAAATTGGTAACCGGTTCTTCCTAATATGGCCCCTCCCCTTGCCCTAATTAGTTGTGTAGAACTTGTACAAGACTCATTAAATGCACCTATAAGGCTGAGGAAAGCTTGATAGAGATAAGATCTGCTGGGAAATATTTGCCCAACTTCAAAAGTCTTCACTAAAACTCACGCGTTTTTATTTTCTTGCACGGGAACCAGAAACCCTTTAAATTTGAAACTCATGCTAAATGGGCTTCCTGTCTCCTTGTCTCGCTCAGACTGACTGTAAAGTTTCACCTAGTACTTGTTACACATTTCTCAACAGGATCCTGTTTATGGTGCCTATCTACAGTATCGACAGTGTAAGTACAATATTGTAATAAACCATTCCGTATATTCCTTTCATTTCACGTTAAGTTACAATATCACCAATTTAACACGATCGGCGAATGTGGACCCACTGCTGAATTCTAAGTGGGTTAGGCAACGGTAAGCTGCTCATGCCCCCAGTATTAACAGACCCATCATTTGAACGGAGTACAATTAAAAAGAGGTAAGTTACCATACTTAATTGGTCTGTACAATCAATAAATAACAGACCACATGACGATCAACGTCGGACACAACCCATTCAATACAAATTTAGAATTTATTGCTCTGGCACCGTTTGTCGAGGTGGTAATGCTTAACTACTATCCTGAGAGAAATTTGCAAACAATAAAAAACATGCGAATATTACCATGCAGGCGAGGTTTCACGGGGAGGGGGGGGGCTTTGGGGCTCAAGCCCTCCCCCCCCCCAAAAAAAAAAAATTCAGAGGTTGTGTTATGCTATATTTGCGTATACTGAGAAAAAAAATTGCCCAATACACTTGTGCACATCTTGGTCCAGTGGATTTAGTTTGTCAAGTGAAACTCGTCTGTGTCTCGAAATCACATATTAGGTTCACGATTTCATACAATGGAAGTTGGTCAGATAAGTAACATCTATGATAGTATGTACGTACATGTAAATCAAGTTAACGGATTAATCATCTGTTGGAAGTTCAAAACTAGTCATTTCGTCGCTGATCTCGTCAAGCTATACTAGCAGTCCTTTTAAGTAAAATCTACAGGCCGAATCGTTATTCCCATTAATGTGAACAGGTCCAGTTGTTCGTATTTCTCAGTAACGTTTGCTACATTCTTCCAAATAAAAAAAATGTATGCCTGTATATAGTTACATTTATGTCATGGTCAGGGGCGGTGCCACTCGGGGGAAGGGAGGCCTATCCCCCTGTAATTTGCAGGAAAAGAGAAAAAGTAGGAAAAGAAGACGGAAAGGAGAAGAAAAGAGGAGGGCGGGGTAGGCCTATATCTGATCCATATAGTTAATCCAGAGCTTCCAAGAGGCCATATTCCGGTTTCTACCAGCCTTTAGATACGATTTTATAATGCACAAATGAAGCAAGGCAAATTTTCGTAATAGTTCGAGAATATTTCTGTGGACTCCACGCACGTATTTTTGCGTAAAACTTTCCCCGACTAGAAGGCAGTAATGTGTCCAAAAGGGGACTTCAGGAGGTTTGCTGATACATGCCGCCCTTAGACAAAAAAGGATCCTCTTTCACCCAACCAAAAATATTAAGAATGTTTTGAAGCCATATGATCGGGTCCAAAAATATCCCAACGACAACACCATTTTTTCATCTAAGCAACCTTCAAGTAACCAAAATTTCTCAAAAGACCCCTCCCCTTAGACCTATCCCCTAGAACAGCCCTCTTTTAAGCAACCAAATATTAGAATTCACGAAGTTATGAACATTTTCCAGCCATATATCAGTCAAAACTGTCCCGAAGACAGCACCATTTTGCATCTTAGCAACCTTAAAGTAACCAAAATTTCTCACAGGAGATGGGACACCCCTCCCTTTAAACCTCTCCCTAGGACCGCCCTCTTTCCCCCACCAAAAATTAGAATTCACAAAGTTATGAACATCTTCCAGTCATATAGTCAAAAAATTACCCAAAGAACGCACCATTTTGCATCTTAGCAACCTTAAATTAGCAAAAATTTCTCAGAGGAAGGGGTACCCCTCCCCTTAGACCCCTCCCCCAGGACGGCGATCACTCAACCCAGGTCCCCTATCAAAATAACCTTGCGCCGTCCCTGGTTATGGTACTGTTTTGATTATCATTGGTTTCAGCGTGCGCGTGGCCGATTTACATATTTTAGAGAAAATTTATAATTCTTCCGTTTCAAGCCCCCCCCCCCCCCAAAGCTAGCCGTACACTACACGACTTAGCACACCGCAACCCAACTCGATCGTCGGGTCGCCAACAGTCGTGAGGTGTGCAAGAGTTTAAGACTGCGATTGGCAGTTTTAAGATCAGTTTTAAGTCGCGCCGACTTCAGTCGGGAAGAACCAACATGTTCGTTCTTCCCGACTGAAGTCGGCGCGACTTAAAACTGGTCCTAAAACTTTCAGTCGCAGTCATAAACTCATGCACACTATACGACTGTTGGAGATCCGGCGATCGAATTGAGTTGCAGTGTGCAAAGTCGTGTAGTGTACGGCTGGCTTTAGCCCCCTAAAACTCTCGATCTAGAACCGCGCCTGAATATTACCATAGAAATGAAGTAGAACACCTTATTCTACATACCCATTGTGTCCTATACTGCAACTCGTGATGATTTATGATCACAAGATGTATTGACTGCTTAATTTATCCTACACGTATTCCCAGCTTTTAATTGTAGTCCAAGTATAGCTTTGCAGACTCGACATTTTTTCCCAGATGATAAAAAGCAGGTTCTACACAAGCTACCATACCAACCTACCACTTCAATTGTCAAAGTCGTGTCAAAACATATACCATGAACACTGAATTTTATGTTGGTCATAAAAACTAAATAATAAATTCAGGAAATTTACTACGAGGTCTGGTATTTTTACTAAATAACCTCACAATCGTCCCGTTTTTGTCGTCACTCTTGCATTTAGTCTGAAATTTTAATACATGCCCCTTTTTTCTAAAGGTAGGTTGTGGATGTACAAGGCAATTAATTGTTATTGCAGACGATATATTTTAAAAAATGTTTCTCCTTATCTTCATGGATAATTGAACGCAGACACTACTAATAATTCTAAAAAGAGTCGTCTGTAACTAGCACTGCCGGTCACACGATCGACAAATGTTTCGCTGGAGTGAGAGGTGGATTGAGTGCAAACGTCCACCGCCTGTATAGGGCGTTGCATTCACCCGTACACACGGAGACTAATCTACTTTTAACTACAAAGCATACAGACACGTGGTCAGTGTTCAACATTTGGAGGGTGAAGCTTTTGCGACCGGAGGCGGGCGGGGTGGGGTGGCAGGGGGAATCAAGTATGGGAGAAGGGCAAACAAATCCCTGTTATCGGTTTTCATCTGTACTAGAATTAAATTGGACAACCTTCTCGGGGTGGTTCCTTCCGCTCCTTGCTACTTGCCTAATACTTGCATGTGCAGAGAGCCAATACGGTATCGTTTAATTATCTCGAACTGCCCATCAAAGTGCGCTGTGCCAAGGCCAATGAGATTAACAGTAAGAGTAATGAAAAATGGACCAATAAAATGGATATTTCGTCAGTAAGATTCATCGTTTAGTCAAAAGTTTGATTTCCAGCTCCCTACTTTGAATGAATACTTTGCCCTTCAAATATTGAAGAAAATTAGATACTCACATGAGGATTTGAACTCACTAAAAATCATGGGCGTAGGATCCCAAGTTGATGTGGGGGGCTGTAACGACTTGCCGAAAAATATAACCACAAATTTCTGGGTGTTCTACGCGCGTTCAACATGTTAATGTACATATCATATGGTATGCATCCGTTATCACAACGCATGCCAATTACAAAGCCTACTGTCAGTTAGTATTTAGTTCATGCTATCCCTTTCCAAGTAATTTACAGGGTACGCCACGCAGACTTGTTTATCTCTTAGATTTATTTATTCCCCCCCCCCCCCTTCTAGCACACCTGGTAATCTTTCCGGTTTCCTGTCACGTATTTTAGTGTACGTGACTACTTCCACGTCTCATACCACGCCGGAAAGTCCCCATCCCATATTTCCCTAGGTGTGGCCAATTTCACTTTCTGTGGCCTCCTCATTGGTCATACATTATCGACACATTCATTAATATTTATTTTTGGGATGCGTCACAACTTTTGACCAATCAGGGGACTGTATTATTACCGTAGGCACACGAGGCTTGGAAGCCCCAGCCCGCAAGTTTGTCACTCGTGTTCTAGACTTCTCAGACGAAACATGTAGTCACCTTGTATATAGTTGATCTTTGCAATATGGCCGGTCTTTTTTAATTGTGTGATTTCATCAATTTTTGAGGAAGAGATCAGTAATAAAATTAAGACGCATCGAGTGAAATGAAACCAACATGAACTCTCTCAAGTTGTTTTTGCTGTCATTTCTTTTATGGAGCTACCCCTCAAGATCCCGTACCAAGCCTTCGCAGGAGCGATTGGCCCACAACACGATACTACAATCATTTGCCGTGCAACTACCCTTCTATATTGATTATATTTTTTTTATTTTTTTCATGGGGGCATGCGTTATGTTGTGTTATCGCCGGCCTGGGGGAGGTCTAAGGGGAGGAGTGTTCCCTTCCCCTTTGAAACTTTTTGAAAAATTAGGTATCCTTACATGCAATCTGGTGACAATATGCTACCTTTGAAGTAAAATTTGTGTTAAAAATTTTGCCTATTTTAGGTAATGAAAAATCGGCATCAGTAAGGGTGGACATGGCCCAATGGCCCCCTAAATACACCACCGATAATCATAATGTAAGTTTAACCATTAAAAAACACACTGGTGAATTAATACCGAATATAGAGGTACTGGTGCAATTCAAATCAGAACTTTATTTTAATTACCACGGAAGCTTTTGAAATTACTGATTACCTTTAGCTACATCATTGCATTATTTTTCTTTTAGTAGGTGCCCGAAAATTCTCAGCATATTGCCCGAAGTTTCAAAAAAAATATTTGGTTGGGGGCTGCAGTCCCCAGCCCCCCACCCGCCTCCTGCGCCAGTGCTAAAAGTTTAACTGTTACATCCCTAGTTTTACTTACGGGCGTATACTTTATATGCAGACTCCTCGAAGACACCATTGGTTGACATGAACATCGCCCACAGAGATGCATTTTGAAGCTCCTTCATCACTATAGGTTAGGGGGTTCCCGGTTGGAACATGATGTACTGCACTTAGACAACTGAAAGGTGGGGTACCGGTATATCAAATAGTTTCCAGCGCAGTCAGTTCAACATGAAAAGTACGTCATATAATATCTTATGACATAACAGCCTTCATACGGCCTTTCTTAACTGTCTGCTCCTTCAATAAACATCGACGTTTATCGTAATGAGAGTAAGTCTTATCATTAAAAGGGTTTATGATGGGTATTACTTATCTATGTTGAGTTGTCGTACAAGTTATGCATATAAATATTTACTGACATTCTTCGCCAATTTAGACAGTGAAAATACTATAGGACTTCTGTTAAAAAGGGGCTTTTTAGGGAAAGATATATGTTGATGCACATGTTACCTTCGAAATATATTTGTTGAATGTACTATGTAACTTCAAATACCGACGACAGAAAATGAAAAAAAAAATACAAATAACAAAATAATAAACTATTTGGTTTATAAATGACAATTTCTCCTCCTTCAATAATATTTTTGTCTTTCGCACTTATGATTGATTTCTTACAGAGTATAGTTTTAAGGTTTCCAGCATCCGCCATCTTCCTCGACAGTTTTCGAGCCTGTTACCAAGCCTTTGTGGTCTATTGCTTCATGTTTTATTTGCTGCATTATCTCTCCGAGAATTACGATTTGGATACGCATCTCTCCAGCAAACCACGGATGAAGTCACCGAAACCGTTCTGTTGCTTTAAACCAGGACCAAATTCAAGGTAAGTATCCCCACCCCCATCGGTATAGTGATGAAACCCGCTTGTTAAATAAGGAGGAGAACTAGCCAGCTAAAATGCCTACAACAGCTCTAGGAAAACAACTAATAGTTATTCAATTACCGGCAAGAAAGACATTTAAAAAGTGAATGGGCCCCTTTTTTGCATTCTGTAGGGTGCATGGTCCCTGCACTCATATGGACCGACTGCATGGTCAAGTGGTTAGAGCATCCGACTTGCATCCGAAAGGCCTGGGGTTCGAATCCTGGCCGGGTCATAACAAAGACTTTAAAAATGGAATCTACTGCCATTGTGCTTGGTGCTCAGCATAAGCAATGGAGTAGGGAAAGCAAGCCGGTGAGCCACAACTGGAAGAAAGGCCGTGGCCGGCCCGACTTAAACCAATTGGTTAGAAACTGAGCCGTAAAATCTCATCTAACTCTAACCCTGCACTCACATGCATATGAGGCATTTTTTTTTTTTGTCTAGAAGCACAACGTTTTCGCCAAATCCCTAGGATTATTAAGAAGGATTTTGCCCAAATATTTTCACAAATTCTGCATGAACTTCAGGTTGTCTAGTTTTTCTTTGAGGTACAACAGTGCACCCTTACCCCGCCTCACATGCATATGATTGTTCTGCCAGCTTCCACAACCACTTCCCCACACCATACGCTGAGACAAAGGTTTACACTTTATTTGCTTTGAACAGAAAGACATAGGATGACACATATACAGTTGTTAGTTAAATATCGAAGAGGACCTTTGAGCTTTAAATGGCATCCAGCAAAACAAATTGTACGAAAGATATATGAGAAAAGCAGGCAATTTGATTGTCGAGATACCTTACTACCATACGTAGGCCTACTGCTGAAGACTTTGCCTAATGTGTGTTCACGCTATGATATACTGGGTTGTAGATATTTGAAACTGATACTAGACCCACGGGATATTTTTTTCAAGGGGATGACCCATTTTTGCCCGAGAAAACCCTGCATTGTCCGAGAAAATTGCTCGAGTTTAGTTTTTCCAAAGGCATGCCAGAGAAAGTAATATTTCCCCGAACTCGGGAGGGGGTTTACGGCCCCAAGCATCTCGCTCGTACAGTAATGATAAATTCCTGATTCATGAAGCCGCTTAACAGATGTATCTATTGGCTATGATAAAATGATATAAATAAAAGCGATGAGGTTTCCACTTCTTTTAGAGTTCATGCATAATCATTGAGAGTCTAGAGAGTACTTTGGGTGATATAGTATTATTCAGGGGCGTAGCTAGGATGAAATTTTTAGGGGGACCTAGGTATCAAATAAGGGGGGGGTCACGTTATCGATCGCCGTCCTTAATTCTTACACGTTTTATTAGGACACTCAAAATTTTGGGGGGCCTGGCAAACATCTGGGGACTCAGGCGGCCCCCAACCTCTCCCCCCCCCCGTAGCTATACGCGCCTAGTATTATTCCAGGACATGAACGGATCCCTGGTGAGCCCTTGGAGGTTCATCTTTCCTAATTTTTCTGGCTTTAGTGACAGTAGTTGACTGTGCATTAACTTCAATTCAATTCAAATTTATTTCACAAATGACTTCAAAAAGTACTTACACTACATTAATATACATAACAAATTAGCAAGAAATGATTTGAAGGACACCAGAAAAACAGAAACCTGTTAGCTAGGCTAGTGACCCAAATAACAATAAATAAAAATAACATATAGGAAGGAATACATCTTTAGGAGCACATAAACCAAGCATAGCCGAGGAAAAGAAAGGTATGTTACTTCACTTTCACTGCGCGATAAACAAGATACTTCGTAAGGATATAATGTTTTACTCTACTTAGTAAAATGTTGAAAGATTTGGACGATTTTACGTCGTGCGGTATGTCTTGCCATAATTGGTAACAATAATTATCTAATAACAATCTACCATGTGGTGTATTATGATGAGATACAGCAAAAACATCTCTGTTGCGGGTACTTACAGTTGTAGGCCTATTGTGAAGTGAGTTACGTTAAGGGAAAGATGGCGGTAGAAATTGCATTAGGTAGCATATTATTGCAATATTTATAGATTATTTGACACATACAGTAAAAATGGATGTCACTTAACATAAACATTTTATACTCTTGATGCAGCTGCTTGTTGGGGCGGTGTCTTTGTTTACCAGTTAATAAGTTTAGTAGCTTATTTTGAAGAACGTGAACGGGCTCGAGAATCGATGCTTTTGCGGTACCATAAATTTCAATAGTGTAACGAAGTTTGGTAAAAACAAAGGCATAGTATATATTTTAAGCAGTTTTCTTGGGAGCAAATCCTTTAGTTGGTACAAAATACCATCGTACTTAACAAGTGAATTGCAAATATCTTTGTTATGTTCTACCCAAGAGAGTTTATCATCAATAATAAAACCCGTAGGTACTTGGTGCTAGAGGACTTATTAATGGTACTATCCTTAAAACTAAAACTTACAACATGAGTGGTCTTTACTATAAGAATGAAAAATGGAGTAAGTGGTTTTACCTAGATGCAAAGTGTGTTTATCAGAGTGAAACCTATCATGAACTTTTTTTTAATGTATGAGCACATTTTTGGATAAAACGGGTCAATTTCTATCAGATAGGAAGATAGTCGTATCATTGGCAAACAGACGGGTAGAAGTATCAGGAACAGCATTGTTGATATCATTTATGTAAACGAGAAATAGTAGAGGCCCAAGAAGGAATCTTGGGAACTCCAGTGGAGACCTCTGAATAAACTAGAGAAGGTATTATTGACATAAACACACTGTTTACGGTTTTTTAAGTAAGACGATATAATGCTTTGGGTTCTTCCACGAATACCGTAATGAAGTAATTTTTCTAATGGTCCACAGTATCAAAAGCCCTTTTGAGACCTAAATATAAACCAAGTACAGTTCTACCATTATCGAGTTGTGAGCGAATAGAGTTCACTGTTTCTAGTAAAGTAAAATTAGTAGAATGGCCCTACCTAAAACCAAATTGATAGTCATAGAAACAATTATTACTGTTAAGAAAGTATCTGAGGCGTTTTTTGATAACCCTTCCAAAAGCTTGTTGATACAGGGTAATAAGGTAATAGGTCTGTAGTTTTCCGGTGTTCCATCATCTCCCTTCTTAGTGTATGAATTACGTTTGCAATTTTCAAATCATCAGGATAAATGCGACTGCGAAAAACGCAATTGAAAATATGAACCAGGGCTGGAGCAATTACGTGCTTGGTCACTTAACAAGATTAAGGGAAATACCATCCAAGCCAGGTGCTTTACCTAGAGTAAGAGCATTAATATAATTAAGGACCTCACTCAGAGTAAACAGGGGTAATGGAAATACTCTGAGAAACCGGATTACAAACAAAATAGAGGGGGTTGACGGTAGTGGTATCACTAAGTTTTTCACCAACTGTCGAGAAGTAATCATTAAATGCATTATCAGAAAGAATTGACCCATTGTGTAAGAAATGCTGAACAACTTAAGGTTGACGATTCGTTTTACCCTTAACAAAGTCATTAGTTACAGTCCATTGTTTATTGTCCATTAGTCGGTTAGTGTACGGGTTTCCAGCTATAAACCTGCAGTCAGCCAGTAGCAACATTTGCTCTCTCCAGGGTCAACCCGGATCTGTCTGCTAACAAACCTTTTACCTTGCTTAAGCTAGAAATTGAAGGCTTACATTTCGATGTACATTAGCAAATCGTGTTTAAATAACCTCCGCGTCAGCCTCTTATCATAAGAACGCACTAAAAAATGTCATTTCCAATCTTCAGTGTGCCACTAAACAATACTCGAAGTCTTAAAACACTGTAACACATCATACGTTATTTATATTTTCTGTCGAAAGGCTTGTTCACAGATGTCGTAACGGTGTCTTGAACTTTGTGATCATCGGACCTTTAACAACACTGCTTACACTGTAAGTATAAACTTACAACATTTTGAGCTATATTTTCAGGTCAATGCTCGAGTCCGAACTGAAACGTGAGCCCAGACTCGAGACCAGCTTTACTTGACTCGGAATGGCTAGTCATCGCCTTAGTAAAATAAAGATACCTCTTTTTAATGGGTAGATTCTTGCTTGGGGGCGCGAGACGTTCGGGTTCAATTCCCGGATAGGCCCCCAATTCCGTTCAGGCTCGGTATTACACACAAACCAGCAACAGTGAAAAATGCAGAAAAATAAGATGTAAAGTCTGAACAGCTTTTTACTTCACTCCCTTTCCTTAAATCTTACAAAATCTATTAATTTAAAGCTATGCCTGTGATAACAATTGTTACTCTGTGTACTTATCTCTAGTCTTGGCTGGGCCAAAGCATTCGCCCCGTTGCAACGTTAGGCTTCGCGAATCTGGTAGATACGGTAGTGTTATGAAAGCAGAGGTAGCAGACAAAAAGTTTTATATTCAATGTCTGAATTCGTTGGCGATCATACTCTCTTAAAACAGTGTAAGTTCGAGTTTGGTGTGTATTTGTCGATTAAGGCCTTTCAGGAACTCTCGGCTGAGTATAATCTCTCTACGTTCTTTTTTTTTCTCTCTACGTTCTTTTACAATGTCTCTCTTTGCAAGTTGGTGTAAATCTCACTGGTGAATACGTCTGGCTCTGTATGAATTGCAGTCTATCTCTGGCTCTACTCGATACAGAATACCCTTTGTAAGGCTCGGTAAACATTCCAGTACTTCTTAGTTCATAAGAAATTCTGGCATTTTCTTACGAACAATGCAGCCATGAAAAGAGAGAACCCGGGAACGATATAATCATCCCTAAAATTACAATCACGACGAAATCAGTTCCTTTTGTGAAGGACATCGAAAAAGTCTCTACGAGTAAGTAGACGTCTGAAGAAAGTTACAGAAGTCCTGGGAAGGTTCTCGTGTTTTCTCGCATTTCGTTGAACTGCGTAGTAGGATGGAAGTTGTCATCCTTGTAACGCAGTTAGCGCCTCGTAACATTTATATATTAAGTAGGCGTTATAATAGACGAACACTTACGAAAAGTGGACACGACGCGCCCGAACAAAAAACATTTGTAAGACGCAACTTTAGTTTTTCTTCATTTAACATTTCAAAGTTATCCTTTCTTTTAATTTTCAACCCATTCACTGAAGGGTCAGAAGTTCTTACCCCGAAACCTATCGGAAATAACACAAAGCCCACGAATATATTTTTACTGCCTTTCGTATTGCAGATATACATATACATTGGGGCAGATTTATTCTGAAACCTGGATCGGGGATGGAACAAACGAACGGCGTCGAAGGCCCCGTGCAAGTGCGAAGCGCTCCCCTGTCGATGTGGGGTCCAGGGGCCCTCCTTATGACCTGTGGGATCCAGGGCAACGCCAGGTGGTCCAGGGGCGAAGCCCTCGGAAGTTCTGGGGTAAAATTGTAAGCACTAGAGAGCTAAGCATGTAATTACGTCCAAATGACACTGGATAAGTACTAAACAGACCACAGAAAGAACAGTTCAACCATTTTCTTAAATTAGTGGGTCGAAGAACTCCCTAGAAGAGGTTCAGGGGTATTTACAAAATTCTAAATATTTGAATGAAAAGTTTAACCATTTCACTAAACAGACGAACCACAAAAATGATACTTCTTTCTGGCATGAATCATACTTAAAGCCAGTTATGTTCTGATTCAACTGCTTATGGGTAGTGGTACATAAAAGGTTACTTGTCTAATTTAGAAGGCCAAAGCTACAGTATTTCATGACAGGGGAGGGCTCAAGTTGAAATGACCCTACAGTTCAGAAGATGCCAGGGAACGTGGTGAGCTCTCCCGGGGTGTGAATCAATTCAATAAATATGGCATTGAGTTCGCTCTAAACAGACTTTAAATTTGGGATTTGGCTATTATTTGTTTGCAACTGCATTGGTACCAAATGGTCGATGGTGCAAGGGCAGGGATTTTAGGAGGGGAGATGGTTGCTGGTATAGGAGTTTCATTGAAACAATAATACTACTCAAGGTGTCAAGGATTTGGTAATGGAGCGTAAAATATCAACCATGGATGCGAGCGAAACGCGATGAAAAAGAGCCTTTTTAAAGATAGTGCTAGACTGCATAATGTTTTATCCACGTTACATTAAAATGCCCTTCCCTTCCCTCTTCCCGTTTTTTCTTCTATTCACTTTGCCCCTTTAAGCAGTCGGTAAGTTGAGCTATCCCTCCCATTCAACCCATTCAGAATTGTCAGCCTGGCTTCTTTCCCAGGCAAATACGCTACAGTTTGTGGTTCAAGAGGATCACGGTGGTGGTAGGAGTTGCAGGGGGTGTTGGAAAAAAATTCACTCTAGTTGACATATGATAATATTGAGACAACAAGGCACGATGGAAGTAGCTTTTTGAAGTCATTTAAATTAATTAGGCCTAATGATTTACCTTATTTTCCAGTATTTAAAAATTATCCATTTCATAACCAAAACTTATAAAACAGAGCATATTATTTTGAAATATCTTTGGAAATCTGGGGGATATTTGTGTAGACCACCTTTTTGTCAAAAAGTGGGACATACACCCCCTCCCCGACTGGGATTTCCGCCTATGCAGGTGTGACAGTCCAATTCTGTTCAATGTTAAGTAACACAAGTAGTACGATTCTCCACTTGGTAGCCTGGTTATGCCAACTGACACGGCATACAATGCATGTTACATTGTGCATCGCGTGGGGTCTAGTAATATACCAGCAATGTTCTTACGCGGCATATTTACGTAAAATATTCGAAATTGGTATGAGCAATATTTGAAATGGTGGGCTGAAAATATTATCAATTAAATTTCAAGTGGTTTTGAAAGAATGTTTATAACTATCTTCGCCAGCCGGATCAAATGGTCTCGCGGGCCGATAGCTCCCCACCATTGCTTTAGACGGAAATAACACAGCAACGTTTCAGAGCGGTTTCTCGAATAAAAACGTTAATATAAATCCCATATATACTAGATGTACCATCGAAAGTTCATTTTCAAACGCTCCTGATTTCCTTTCAAACATCTACTGCAAATTTAACAGACATACACCTACAGTACAAATTTGACAAAAGTTACAAATTAACTTACAAAAGCTTTCATGTAAAAGAATGAATTATTTCCCAACATTTTTTCTGCAGCGGTCTTAGCCAACTTTCAGAAGAATTTAAAGATAAAGGTACACAAGTCGAGGCGTAAGCTATAGACTCCTTATATGAACTTCACTTTTATAAAAATAGCTGTTTCTTGTATAAGTCAATTCAAGCGATGAAAACGAGAAGAAACTACTTTATGAATTTAATTTGTATTTGGTTTGTAAATTAACCACCAGACCGACTTCTTCATTTTCTCAACCCCAGAATCCTTTATTTTGCATCCGAAGACTATACATCCTTGAGCTTTGCTGTGACTGGTGCATGGTTATGGGTAACGATAGTTAGTGGTATTTCACAAATTGTGAGTATTCAAAATATTCCTTTTGTTCTATGCAAAGTGATAACCTGATGATACCATTTATTGTCATTGGGTCTAATTTTTCAAAAGCCTTTTACAAAAGCTTGTATATTATTAGGTGCTGTAGCCAGGATTTTGTCAAGGGGAGATGAACTCGGGTTGAAATGACAAAACGGCGCGGAAGGCTGTGTAGAAGCCAGAAGTGATTCAATAACGACGTGTGGTCCAAGGTCCCTAAGTGTTTTAGAATAATTCCGTGCATTATCGCCCTAATATGATTATGAGATATGGAGTGCGAACGGAGACGAATGCGCTCAAAGAGTCCCCAAATTTTGCATTGATAATCATTTCCATGGCAAAAGTTGCATGCAGACTTTGCACCGAGACACTTTTGATTTCCTAGCAAATGTATCCGTCAATTAGATGGCGAGTCGATCTTCTGTAAGGTAATTAGTAATTCTTTCAGTTTTCAGTAAATTCTCCTGATCTCCCCTGCTTCGCTTTCTTGCAATGCTGTGCTCCTCCATAATTACTCCTATGTACCCCAGTAATCAGCCTTATTGTAAGATGCCCACCGATGAATATTTCGAATATGATTGAGCCTCGGACGGAGTTACATGATAATTAATAGCACAGCAATGAGATGAGGTTCGGCTCGAAGCGCGGGAAGTTTGCGAAGAATTTGGGAAAGTTTTGATAGTTTCTGATCAGAACCATTTATACTAGAAAATGATACAAAATAGACTTAGTAACTCGCCACCAACGCCACTGACCATTGTACAGGAGAAGACTGGGAAAAGGTGGGCAAAGACCACTACCTGGGGATTCCCCATGCCCCCTTTTGGTGGCATCGCTGTTGTTTACAACTTAAGCAATAACATGAATTTGTAACAACTGGCTAAATGTATTTTTATCACCTTCTATTCTTTAATCTTTTGTCTGTCAGTGGGCCATGTACTGCTTGGCGATATTTTACCAAGCGACAAAGGAAGAAACGGCACCCCTTCGACCCTTGCCGCAGATGCTTTGTTTGAAGTTTGCCATTTTTGGATCTTTCTTCCAACAAGTCGCAATCGCGCTTCTGATAGACCTGGAAGTCATACATTATCAACCTGAATGGGGGTACTCTAAAACTACTTTCGCTAGCACAATCCACGTAAGTTTCGTCTTATAAATTGAGGGCAACAAGTTTTCCCCAGACAGTGAAAATTCCCCCTACTCAGTTTACTTCTAGCCCCTCCTCCGCTTTAAACACTGTCTACTGTACTTCCCTTCCAACTTATTTCAAGTAGCATAGGCCTACATTGAGTTTAAACTGGGCAAGGCTGTACCAATCATGATTGAGAACACGACTGACTGCACAAGTCATTATTGACCAACCAGAGTGGAGCTACTGGTTGAACTAATGTCAATCATGGTGCAGTGGCCAATTGTATTTAGAGATTCGATCATAACCCTAGACATGTTTAGGGTGATTTAAGAGAAATCTGTCCACAGTCAATGGCAACTTCCTGGTCTGTGTCTAGTTGTGGTTCGTTCATACAGTAACTTTGGTATATACGGTTTTATACATATGTGAGCCCTACCCACCACCATCTAGTGTCTGTATTCCAAGAGGTATTACATGAAAATATACAGCAGAGTGCTCTGCGCTCCAACGTTTGCGATATTCTAAATTAAACAATCGTTCCTCAAGTCTTCCTCCAGTCGCGTTGCCAAAGATAAAATGGAAATAAACTAAAACCCAGTCCTGTGATAGAGATTTCCATTTTCAGAATGTAAATTTACAAAGGGACGTATGGCAGGCACGTAGCTACTGGGAAGGGCTGGGGGCCTGGCCCCCAGATGTTTGCCAGGCTCCCCAAAATTGTGTGTGTCCTAATAAAATGTGTAAGAATTATAGACAGCGATCAATGTCAGGACCCCCCCCCCCATTTGATACCTAGGCCCCTAAAAATTTCATCCTAGCTACGCCCCTGACGTATGGACGTATCGAAACAAAATTGCATGTGTCAAACTTACAGTGTTAGTGATATGGCTTGGCCACAGTTTGCTCAAGCCCCTGGTTCATCCCTCTCTTAAAATTCGATGCGTTATATGATCATAACTATTTAAACATTCAGGTGTTCTTAGTACGAGTACAACTAAAACTGCCACTCACAGTCGTGGAACTAACACACACTACTATACGACGATTGAGTTGAGTTGCATCGAATAGTGGGCGGTAGCTTAACGCACTAACTTCAAATCCCGCCCTGTATCAGGGCCGCACACAGTCTTCTTGTAAATATGCCACCTTGAACAACCCTGATATGTTATTATACATGCATTCTTCTTCGTCACTGTAGGGCTAATATTTCCGTTTGTCTGACATTTTAACCATCCGGCATTCATAGTAGGGTCCAGTACCCTCACCTAACTTGCATGATTTTTGACCGTCAGCCTGTCAATAAGAGGCTCAATGACGTCACATGCACTATGTAGACTGTTCTGTATGTTACTATCCATAATTCCTTCTCCTTATTCCTTCATGTAATTCCACAGCATCATTGATCAGCCCGAATTTCTCCACCATTACCCTAAACCCCCTTCTGCTCAGTATGACGCAATCACTGAACAATCATATCGTTAAGAACATCGAATTTTTCCTTATTCTTACCTCAGAATTTTTGTATCAGTATTGAAATGGCCCTTATGTCCGTTATTCACCTATACGCTTACCCACACAAACCATTCAAGGACGACGAGCCTTTGTCTTTCCGACCCTCCTGTAGACGTCTGTGTGACTACTCGGACATGAAGGACGATATTCGTGTCCATTCGGGCCGTTTTCGTAAGTTTTTCTGAGCAATGTTTATAAATACATTGGACATGATTCCACAATACTTCAGTTTGGACTTGGAATAAGTCTCTTTTTAGCAAAGCAAATGTTCCAAATCAAATTTTTTTTTTCAAGCTCAAATTTTGATTTCTTTATTCAGCGGTTAAGTGTGTCAAGTCATCATGCCATATGCCATGTACAAGAAAATGCAAAGGTTTATTTTTGGAAATGCAAGTTTATATTGAAGCATCACATTTTTAAGACGAATAAATCTTTGAGTTCCTTAACAACTAATAAGTTTCAACTGGCATATTCTTCCATATTTAAGTTGAAACTTACAGAGGGACACATGAGATAAACTTACTTTGTTATTTGGATACATGCCTTGCCCTGTCAGTTCACGATTAAAGACCTATACTCATCATCCCAGACAGTTCTAATTCTCCCAACTAGGTTACTTCTAGCCCCGCCTACAACTGTCTATTGCTTGATCTCCTTATGCAGACACAAACCTAGTTTATTGCGATATTCTTGTGAGCACACAAGGCCCTAATGTGTAATCAGAACACTCTTTGAGCATGCTGTGTAATATGAACTACTCTGCATCTTTTGAATTTTGTAACTATGCTGTCAATCAAAGAGCAGTCACCAGTTGAGACTTTTGCTTACCCCTCCCCCAGTAAAAGTCATACTTGGGGTGACGAGTATCTGCCAGTCTTTAAAGTACTTGAACATCTTTGTCATTTTTTTGCATTTCAAACGAATGAAAAAAGGATGGAATGCTCAGATACTTAAAGCTCGCTCGAAAGGTCGGAAAAGTTTGAAAGGGTCATTTAGCATAAAGTATTGCCAAAAAAGAAAAAAAAAGAAATAAATAAATAAAAATATTCATTCCGAGGTGACCAATTACAAGGAAGTAAAATGTAAACTTAAAACACTCCTTTCCTGATTGGCCTACAGTGTATGAGGGAAATTTCCATTCTACAGCCCTTGACACTCGTCACTATATATTGCAATGTCGGTTATGTTCTAGTAGCCTACGTAAATTTCTAACCTCAAAATGTGCTAAATATTGAAAAACAATTATGTGAGATACACAGAAGTTATTGACGGAGGTCATTACCCCACGACGGTTTATTCTACCCAACACCTTAGAAAATAGGCTACTTTTAAACTGTTATTAATGATTGATTTTGAACCTCAACGATAACGTGGATTAATCGACATACCCCCACTTCACCCCTACAGTGCAAAATATGAAGAAACGCAAAAAGAGTTCAGGTGAAATTGTCGGCGAGGGAGATACCGCCCTCGTCATAATGAATGGAGGAAAACCTATTCACGACGATGTCAGCATTGAACCCATTAAGCACACGGAGGATAGAAAAAGTCCCGAAGATGATACTCAAAAAGAAATCGACCGAAAAGCGGAACCCGGATATGTAAATGGAGGACTTGTGAGCCAAGGTTTATATGTTCCCTACAAAACTGCTGAAGGAAATCACCTTAATGGAACTGGACCGTCCATAAATCTACAGTCCGGTGATATAACAGAGCAACTTAAGCAATTTGCTTGTACTGAAACGCATGGGTTGAATTCTTCAGATATCCACTGGAATTCAAATGCCCAAGGCCACCAAGAACTGCTACGGGGTGACACAGACGTTGACGTATTTGGAATGAGCAAAACATTCGAGATACCAGCCTCTAAAGCAGCGTCTCTACAGCAGGGCGCGACGTCCTCCTACCTCAATGCATTTTCCGATTTATCATTCGATAAAGAACCGCAAAGTCAAGGGGACCTCCCCTCACCGTCACAACAGCAGTGGGATTCCCCCACGGGAATAGCCTGCATAACCGACCTAGAACATACCCATTCAGACAATCCTATGGAGGAACATGCACAGAATATAGTAGGAATATCCAAGGAGAATAACTTTAACGTCGAGCATATTGAACAATCGTCGTTTGATGGGGCAAATGAACGCTTTGAAAACCCATCAGACTCTGTCGGCAATGTCTTATTTTTAAATGTCACTGAGGAATCAATTCCTAAAACACCTGATACGTCTAGCTCGGAGATTTTTTCTACCACTCCAGTGAGGGCTACAGAGTTCAACAACGAGAAAACTATTTCAAGTGATGTTTGTCCTTTTGCTCCTAGTTCAGATTGCTAACTTTTACAAAAGTGATATTGTTTTCAATATGCAAACATTGGCATGAAAGTAATGAAAAACCTAAAATACTTTCCAAGAAATGAAATTCAGTGAAAGAGGGTGCAAATGGATTCATTAAGAAAGAGTTAAATCAAGCTTCCAACAAGAAATGTTTGGGAAATTAAAATGCCCTATAAACACGGAGTGTACTTCACAGTCTCTTGCAAGGAGTCACGTGTACAGCTGGTATGTTTGAAACGTCAACTACTTTTACATTTTTTGCCTACAAACTTATAACAACACTTTTGAATTAAAGCTCAGTTTTTTAGTCGTATCTCATACTTCAGTCCAACGACAGCCAGGCTTTCTGTTCTGAACTTAATGAATAAGAGACGGTAAAAGTTTTCTTTAAACGTTTCGAGCAGTGGTAGGAGGCGGTTTAGTATACAATTGCTTCAACACGTCGCAAAGATGGGCTGGTGCATTTTTGTAAGTCATGTTAAGCCTCGTTGTAGCGAAACTGACCTCTGGGGATCCAATCTGTTATGTGTAAATATAAAAAATTCAAGACTCTGACGGTACTTGCAAACAATTGAAATGGCCTAATGGATAGCATTATTTTAGGTCAAAGCTAGTACTTCCATGGTCAAAGGTTCTCTACAGTGTTTTGGACGGTGTGCCATTGCCACTTGAGTTTTACCTTGTAATTACTGTTGTACCCAAAACTCAATCAAATAGTGCGATTTCTATTTGAACAGTTGAAAGTTTGGATAAACCCGAATATTCCACAGGCCATTTACATGCACCGACACTCTGCGGGCGGCAAATGGCCTAACAGTTACCATTTGACAGTGCTTTCACACTCTAAACTCATTTTGCCTGAAATGGAGTCTCAAATTTCCTGAAATCGGCTTGGTATTTCCTGATATTTTCAATAACGCTTCTTTGATGCTACTTTAATGGCTGATTCAGGATTTCACCCTGTCAAGCCATACGCCATACGCTATTCCCAGATTTCCCGAAATTTCCCGAAATTATCCCTCTTCCCCAAAATTTCCTGAAGAGCACCCAGATTTCCCGAATTTCGGGTAATTTCGGGAAGAATGGAAACACTGCCATTTGACAACCTGTACTAGACCCGCGGTAGGCAATCTTTGAGCCACGACCCAATGTTTCGGTATAGTGAAGAATATTCAAATGATCTCGACCGTAACAGAATCGGGTGAACACAAAATAATGAAATTTTTTTCTTTTTGTCTGGAAAAATGAGAAATAAAACGAAAACCGACAGATTTTTTACAAGCATCGCTTATGACTTGACATGCTCCTTATGTAAAGGTATTCAAGTTTGTTTGGGTATTATCTTCCATATCTGGAAGGGCGTAGGAAGCGGGGGGGGGGGGTAATTTTCCTTAAAATTTGCTCAAATATTGCACCAAACTGCATCCACGTACCCTCAAATATTCAAAAAATTTCCAAAGGGAGGGGGAACATCCTCCTCTTAAACCCCTCCCCCAAGACGTTGGTTCGAAACAACGTTCAGCCCCCCCCCCCCAGTCGAGAACAGCTTCCTACGCCGTTGCATGTCTGTATTTACTAATTTGCTGTTCATTACTACGTAATGTAGCCTATACACTATACAAGTTTTTACTTTCAAATCAAGTCTTCAACACAATCCAAACAAACAGGGATGTATGCAATGGTTAATTTTGAATCGAAAGGCCCCGACCAGAACCAGGGAAGCACAGGCGTAGGAGGCGGGGGCTGCAGCCCCCCCTAACCAAAAATTTTTGTGAAAATTCGGGCAAAATGCTGAGAATTTTACGGGCACCTACTGAAAGAAAAACAATGCAATGATGTAGGGTATTAATAGTTTAAAAAACTTCCTTGGTAATTAATATAAAGTTCTGATTTGAATTGCACCAGCACCTATATATTCTGTATTAATTCATCGGTGTGTTTTTAATGAATGAACTTATATTATGATTATCAGTGGTGTATTTGAGGGGCTATTGGGCCATGCCCCACCTTCACTTATGCAGATTTTTTCTACCTAAAATACGTAAATTTTTTAACCCAAATTTTACTTCAAAAGTTAGCATATGTGGCACCAGATTGCATGTAAGGACAACTAATTTTTCAAAAATTTTCAAAGAAAAGAGGAGGGGGTAATGCCGATTTTTCTTTAGTACCTAAAATACGTAAATGTTTTAACACAAATTTCACTTCAAAGGTAGCATATGTGGCACCAGATTGCATGTAAGGACACCTAATTTTTCAAAAATTTTCAAAGGGGAGGGGGAAACCCCCTCCCCTTAGATCCCTCCACCAGGCCGGCGATAACCGACTTCGGCCAAAATTAAACCCAATAAAGAAGGTAGTAACACGGCAAATTATTGTATGTAATTGGCATGCGGTGTGATAAACCGATGCATGCCTATATGATATGCACTTTAACATGTCGAACGTGCATGGAGCGCGCGGAAAATTTGGGTTACATTTTTAGGGCAAGTCGGTCCAGCCCACCCCCCAAATCAACTTGGGCTCCTACGCCTATGCACGGAATTCGTATATGGGGGCTTCCTTTTCTCTATATTTTACCGAGGGATGACCCACTCACCGCAACGCCTTTATATTTCAACGACGGCATATGTGTTTCGTTTTTATTCTCATTTCATCTACGTTTTCATGAATTCTGAAGCCATAACTTTTCGCGTACATTGCTGATGAAAGTGGTGAAATACTCATCGTCCTAATAATGAGTTTCAAAGCCCCCATAACTCGGGAAATTGCGTATAGGGGTTTTTATATCCAAATTTTCCGGGGGTGGGAGACCATTTGCATCTGACGCACATGCGGAGCTCTTGTGTCAGGTATTTGCCCTGAGCGAATGAGCTCCGCTACCGGTGTCTTAAAAGGCGGGATCCGATGCTGTTAGGCAATAGTATTTGAGGGTGGGTGAGGGAGATGTTGGACATCGCTTTAGGGCATAAAACCACACTTACTATCGGAATAGATGTTAGTTGTTACCCCATTACCGATCTTTGCCCAAGATTAGCACACTGTCGTAAGGAGAAGTTGCCTTACTGAAGCGCACTCGTTAGAGTAGGAAGTTGTGTGAAACCTCCTCTGTGTACATTAATTGCGTACTATAACGTTTATTAAGTGGTTAGCTCTGTCGAATCTGTGAGCTGTCATGACTTCATGAAGCTATTGTTAGGCCTATCGTTATTTCAGATTTATGTGGGCCTATAAAGTGGAAAAACAGAGTCAATGCAAATCCACTTAGACGTAAAAGTTAATTTTTTTTTTTTTTTTTTGGCTTTACGCAAGGCAGGTATAAAATGTAATGATTCACTGCTGAAAAACTGCATGGACTTATCCTAGAGTCCTCAAAAGCAAGAAATTTGCAAATCAATTTAAATGATTACTGTGTTAAAAATCTTTCTGTAAATTTACATCATATCCTTGGCAACATTTTTCCAAACAAAGTATTTTTCTAGCCAGACTGTAATTATGAAATAATGTAAAGAGTATGTTTTTTTAAAGCTTTTATGTAAATTATTTTACAAAAATTTACTGTAATCGAATAACATAATTTTCCTGTTTTAGTAACTTTCATTTTATGTGAATTTACAGTCGACTGTTTTTATAACCAAAATTTCAATTTGTATTGATATTTATTGCTTTTTTATCCTTTGTTTATTACCTCGTTTAATGCTGGAATCATCTAGATCAGATATTCGCACTTCAACTTAGAGTGTTTTTACGAGGCCTTTCTCGATCAAAACACTCTGAGGATGTGATTTTGTCATGTTGTTTTAGACATTTAATCTTTAGGAACTTTGTAATTGGAAAGTAAACATTCCTTCTACAATGTAGAGATTCTTAACAAAATAAATACTACAAATATAAAGGGTTGTAAACATTTAAAACAAGGTAAATAATAAGTAAATTAGTTCCTGATAAAAAAAAAACCAAAAGACATGCGAAGCAGCAGCAATCATTTTTGAAGAAAATTGCTTCCAAAAAAGCTCCGCCTATTTAATTATAATGTTGCATTATGTCATATAGCTGTAATTAACCGACTCTTTACAGTAAATTTTTTGAGACGCTTAATTAGCCCCAATGAAGTTCATAAGCTGTGGTGATGATATAGCATTATAATCTTATCAGTGCTTTGGAATTAGCACCTTTCAGTTTGTTTTCTTTTTCTAAATGTGTGACAAAACATTAGTTCTGTGATATTTATAACAAAAACAGATGCTTTTCACAATAAATGTAAAGTCACATAATTTTCAAATAGGGATAAAACTTTGCCAAAAATTCTATTGAAAACTGAAACTTGATATATTTTAAAGATTAATTTTTTTTTTTTGGAAAACCCGAAACTTTATTTAGTTGAAAAACATGGACGATTGTTGAAAGACTGTATGCTTCTGGAAAAAAAAAACACACACAAAGATACTGTAAAAATGTCTGTAAACTTACAGGTATATTTAACAGTGCAGTAAAATTTGGTTGAAAATAAAAAAAAAATGGTTTTTCAAATAAACAGCAAATACATGTTAAATAATATTATTTTTATTGTAGCAATACAAGTTGACTGTAAAAATACAGCAAATTTCTGCTAAAAGGAAAATACAGAAAATGTATGTTAAAAAAGTCTGTAAATTGATATTTTTAACAGTGTATATACATTGCTGCAAGCTGCCAAGTAACTGGTTCCTAAAGTTTGTTCATATTTTCTTCTAAATCTACCCAAATTATTCACACATTTTCTGAGATACTGAGTGTGGATAAAAATTTATTGTAACAACTAACACATCTTTTTCTTCATGATCACTATTTGGTCACGTTACGAGGACAAGTGACTTGTTAATATGGCAACTTGCCTTGACAATTAAAATATCCACGATGCTTCCTTACCAGTGCCTCATAGTATAAAGTGCAGTGTGTATGTGACCTATATAGGTCTACGGATGATAGTATCTACTTAACTTGTTTTGCTTTTGACGGTTCAAAGGTTTAATTGAAATATCGATTAACATCTCCATGGAAAACATAGGAATCTTGTGAAGTTAATAATTATTTACCAGAAACGATTGGTTTGTTTTCTAATTGATAATAGTGTGAAAGACCTTTTTGAGTCAGCAAATATACATTGAGTGTTAGGGCATTTAAAACTACATTAGAACAAACATTGAACATATCACACAGGGACCAAAATAGCCAAATTCAACAAACGCGATCCTATGATGAACGCAATTTGTATGCCCTTGTGATCAATCCGTATGGATCATTATTAAATTCCTGGCAAGTATTCCGAGTAGGATTTCATTGCTTGTTTTATCTCGGTTATTTTGAACTCGTATGTATCTCTAAGGTCCAAATTCTAAGTAGGATTAGGCTACTCCAATATTTTGGAGTCGGGTACCCGCAACCTTCGGAATGGCCCCACTCTTAATGGAGTCGGGATTCCTTTAGTGACGTCACAGGTGCCACACTATTATACGTGAGTACAGTGACGAGAAGGCTAGCCTACCCATCGCACAATTGCAGCTTTATATAGGCTTATCGACGGCGAAAGCGCAAAACTTCAGGGCTATATCCGAGTCCACCTAACCCCGATTCCAGGTCAATTTTGATTCCAGCTTTCCCAATTCTGGTTCAATTCCGAGTCCGGCCATTTGACAATGCAGTATTTCATAGAAATACTTTTTATGTAGGCTACACTTGATAAAAATGTCATTTTAGTAGTCGATTTCATACTCTGCGGGCTCACCCTGTAATTTAGTTGGCTGTGTGTGATGATTCACAAATTAAACTGTGCACCAAATTCACCAGTAACAATGTAGCCTTAAATACCATTAATGAAACTTTCTTTTTCGTACACTCGGCTCTGAGTCCGATTCCAGCTGCAGCTCATTCTGGGCCAGCTTCAATTCCGGGATCTCCCATTCCGAATCCGGCAAAAATGAATTCGAGTCATATTGAGTTCGAATCCGGATTAGGACATTTCTGCCATGCAGAACTCTCCATGTAGAAAATCGTCGCAGTCAACTGAAGGGGGAAAATGATCAAACAGAAAAAGGATTGCCAGGTTCTTTAAATAACCTATTTAAAGTTGTAAAAGAACAAAAATTCAAACCACAAAATAGGATATTTGTGCATCCCTTTTAGCAGTATGGCAAATTCTCAGGGAAAAGTGATTTCAATGAAAGTCGCTGCTAGACTCCTGTCCAGGAGTCGCGACAGTGCAGTAGAGTCAGGTAGGCCGGCCGCCCAAGCCCAGTTCTAAGTGTCCAACTTGGTGATCCCCATAACAGGGGGGTAGGCTGGTCTCAGCCTGGGTGGGTGCGACATTTGACAAGTTGGAACTCAATTCCAAGAAGCAAGTTCAAGCGTATGTATAAGCGGCAGAACAATGTTGGAGGTGTTAACAAGCTTTCTGGAAAAGCAGGGATGGCGCCAGGATTTGTGACAGGGGGCCAGCCTCCCCGACAGGGGACCAGCAACTTGCAGCCTGGACAAGGGCGATAGAGTGTTGTAACGATGGGTGAAGCAGAATTTTGGCGTGCGAAGCACCGAAAATTTCGGACTCCTTGGTCTCAAGAGCACATATCCTCCAATTCGAACACAACATTTTCAGCGCCCCTCGGGCGCTGTAGAGTTCGAGCTTTACTTACTTGTGACTTTAACATGCTACAACTTTTCAAACGCCTTCAAACGAACCAAAATCAAGTATACACGAATCAATGGAAGAATGATTGCTGGTACACGTACCGGTACGCGCTTTCTGAAGTTTAAATAAATGCTAAGACTTCTTTGCAAAATCCTTATCGTAATGATATGGTAATTTAAATATCTACTGACGGCCAGCTTGTCGGCTATTCTGTGATTGGTATCTTTATCCTGAAGGAGCATTTTGCATTCAAGTGCGTATCAACTTAAAGAGAGGGAGGTGGAGAGTGATGGGGGCGTCTCGGGTTGAAGCGCTTTACTACCCTCTTCCAATGGCCGTCATACTCGGCATTTGTCAAACTTGAATTCACCCCCTTCAATTAAATGATCCTGCATAAGCGGATGTACAAGGCTGTATTCAGCGAACCCGTAACCATTCCTTTATTATTAACCACCTCATGCAGCACCTAAAATTTGGTCCGACTTACACACTAAAACGGGCCTTGTTACGCTGCCTCTCATTCCTTGTCAAAGTTTTCATCGCCAGCATGTGACCCATCAATGCAAAGCTCACGAGTTGGTTGTTACTGGCACATAAGAATTTTTGCAGCATGACCGTTGACTTTTTGAGCTACGGGCGCATGAATAAAAAACTTGTGATCCGCCACCCCCGCCCCTTGTCACTCACCAATATGTGAGATAGGACGGCTGTCTTTCCAAAACCTCACAATCGGTTCAGGTGGTATCAATTTCAACCATTTTTTGACAGCATAATCTCCAACTCAATCACTACCAAATACATCTAACAAAGGATTCACTGCCCTCTCATAACAGGGTCAAAAATCAACCCAAACAAAAGTTTAAGGGACTACATGTAGAGGGTTCACCCTCCAGCCAAAGTGCAATTTTGTGGAATGGTGGAGCGCCCCCTCAAGACGGCAGGGAAAACGCCGAGGGAGACTTGGTCAAGGTTGAAGGAACCGCTGTCTTCTTTTACAAATCATCGCACCATGAAACCTGGACAATTGTCACCTATTGTTCGCAGAAGCTTAGCCCTACCCCTAAGAAACTTAATCCATAGTTGCAATACAAGAAAAGCATTTTACAGTCGGTCACTTATGAATATTCAGCCCAGAGTGGCTTTCCTTAAGAAACAAGAGTTGCTTTGGAAAGGTAGGCAAATTCGGTTTTCGTATCAAATGCAATTTACATGAAATATGGAATCGGTTTCATCTAACAATGGGAAAAAATTCATAAAACTATTAGCAACTTTCAACCGAAAAAAATGCAACGTGTAAAGGGGGGGGGTGTACGACTTGATAATGTAGGCTACATGCAATAGCGTGTAGTGAACTGATTTGGAAATTTACAGTAAGATATGATTAAGAAAACGAAGCCTAATTAAGAAAAGAAAAAGTGGTATTGAAGGGAAGTCAATAAAAGCTACAAAAAGGAAGATATGAAAGAGAAAGCAACTGTAAAAAGTCGACAGTTCCCAAAAATTTAAACAACAAAACGAGAAAACACTGTGCAGTCTTCGGGAGGACTTGAACTCACGTACTTAACAGAGTCGAACACCATACCAACTAAGCCACGACAATGCTGATAAGCTAGCGCACTATAATTAACATTCATAGTTTGTAGTGTTAAGTCGTGTGATATACAACTAAGAAGTGCCGAATGTAAGGGGGTCGGGAGCTGGAGCGAGCACCCCTTTTCACCTGCATCCTTAAATATTGGTACCGTACTTTAAATTGCCTGAAACACGTCCTCAAATTTGTTTCAATATGCTTGAATGTTACGCTATTTATGTTCAATTTATAGCATGGCCTGTAATTAATGTTTCATAGTAGCCTGCCCTATAAATGACATTAATAGGGATGGCTGAGGGGCGGGGTAAAGCTCAGGAAGCCGTGGTATTGGCGGTCGCAAAACCATTTCCAGTTTCTTCGGTAAACATGTAGTCAGGATAGGCCTCGTAGGTACGATAAAATGTGTAATCCCGACGCTGGCCGGGGGTAGCTCCAGAATTTACGCGACAGGCCTTGTGTCCAAACTTCCCTACGTAGGACTGCAGCCTGAAGCCCCGACAAGGAAGACGGAGTGCTGTATGGTCGTCGAGAGCAAAATTCAAAATTTCCGGCGCGCATTTTGGGTTTTCAGGCGTGAAATTGGAAAATTTGGGGATTTACCACAGGATCTGCCCTCATTTAAATCAAAATATCAAGTAAACCACAAGGGGCGACTAGCTATTTTGGACTACTTCATATTTTAACGTTTCCCGACTACACTGGAAAATTTAAACGACCTTGCGGGGATCCGTCCTCGACGAGGGACATACATGGCACCTACCCCCATCTGGTTTCACCACTGACGGTCCCGACGACGATCAGTCCCCTGACTTTCTGACTTCCTTGGTCTCAAGAGCACATATCCTCCAACTCGAAAACAACATTTTCAGCGCCCCTCGGGCGCTGTAGAGTTCGAGCTTTACTTACTTGTGACTTTAACATGCTTCAACTTTTCAAACGCCTTCAAACGAACCAAAATCAAGTATACACGAATCAATGGAAGAATGATTGCTGGTACACGTACATGCTTTCTGAAGTTTAAATAAATGCTAAGACTTCTTTGCAAAATCCTTACCGTAATGATATGGTAATTTAAATATCTACTGACGGCCAGCTTGTCGGCAATTCTGTGATTGGTATCTTTATCCTGAAGGAGCATTTTGCATTCAAGTGCGTATCAACTTAAAGAGAGGGAGGTGGAGAGTGATGGGGGCGTCCCGGGTTGAAGCGCTTTACTACACTCTTCCACAGTTCCATTGGCCATCATACTCGGCATTTGTCAAACTTGAATTCACCCCCTTCAATTAAATGATCCTGCATAAGCGGATGTACAAGGCTGTATTCAGCGAACCCGTAACCATTCCTTTATTATTAACCACCTCATGCAGCACCTAAAATTTGGTCCGACTTACACACTAAAACGGGCCTTGTTACGCTGCCTCTCATTCCTTGTCAAAGTTTTCATCGCCAGCATGTGACCCATCAATGCAAAGCTCACGAGTTGGTTGTTACTGGCACATAAGAATTTTTGCAGCATGACCGTTGACTTTTTGAGCTACGGGCGCATGAATAAAAAACTTGTGATCCGCCACCCCCGCCCCTTGTCACTCACCAATATGTGAGATAGGACGGCTGTCTTTCCAAAACCTCACAATCGGTTCAGGTGGTATCAATTTCAACCATTTTTTGACAGCATAATCTCCAACTCAATCACTACCAAATACATCTAACAAAGGATTCACTGCCCTCTCATAACAGGGTCAAAAATCAATCCAAACAAACGTTTAAGGGACTACATGTAGAGGGTTCACCCTCCAGCCAAAGTGCAATTTTGTGGAATGGTGGAGCGCCCCCTCAAGACGACAGGGAAAACGCCGAGGGAGACTTGGTCAAGGTTGAAGGAACCGCTGTCTTCTTTTACAAATCATCGCACCATGAAACCTGGACAATGGTCACCTATTGTTCGCAGAAGCTTAGCCCTACCCCTAAGAAACTTAATCCATAGTTGCAATACAAGAAAAGCATTTTACAGTCGGTCACTTATGAATATTCAGCCCAGAGTGGCTTTCCTTAAGAAACAAGAGTTGCTTTGGAAAGGTAGGCAAATTCGGTTTTCGTATCAAATGCAATTTACATGAAATATGGAATCGGTTTCATCTAACAATGGGAAAAAACTCATAAAACTATTAGCAACTTTCAACCGAAAAAAATGCAACGTGTAAAGGGGGGGGGTGTACGACTTGATAATGTAGGCTACATGCAATAGCGTGTAGTGAACTGATTTGGAAATTTACAGTAAGATATGATTAAGAAAACGAAGCCTAATTAAGAAAAGAAAAAGTGGTATTGAAGGGAAGTCAATAAAAGCTACAAAAAGGAAGATATGAAAGAGAAAGCAACTGTAAAAAGTCGACAGTTCCCAAAAATTTAAACTACAAAACGAGAAAACACTGTGCAGTCTTCGGGAGGACTTGAACTCACGTACTTAACAGAGTCGAACACCATACCAACTAAGCCACGACAATGCTGATAAGCTAGCGCACTATAATTAACATTCATAGTTTGTAGTGTTAAGTCGTGTGATATACAACTAAGAAGTGCCGAATGTAAGGGGGTCGGGAGCTGGAGCGAGCACCCCTTTTCACCTGCATCCTTAAATATTGGTACCGTACTTTAAATTGCCTGAAACACGCCCCCTCCCCCAAATTTGTTTCAATATGCTTGAATGTTACGCTATTGATGTTCAATTTATAGCATGGCCTGCAATTAATGTTTCATAGTAGCCTGCCCTGTAAATGACATTAATAGGGATGGTGGAAGGGCACGGGGTAAAGTTCAGGAAGCCGTGGTATTGGCGGTCGCAAAATCATTTCCAATTTCTTCGGTAAACATGTAGTCAGGATAGGCCTCGTAGGTACGATAAAATGTGTAATCCCGACGCTGGCCGGGGGTAGCTCCAGAATTTACGCGACAGGCCTTGTGTCCAAACTTCCCTACGTAGGACTGCAGCCTGAAGCCCCGACAAGGAAGACGGAGTGCTGTATGGTCGTCGAGAGCAAACTTCAAAATTTTCGGCGCGCATTTTGGGTTTTCAGGCGTGAAATTGGAAAAATTTGGGGATTTACCACAGGATCTACATGTAGAGGGTTCACCCTCCAGCCAAAGTGCATTTTTGTGGAATGGTGGAGCGCCCCTCAAGACGACAGGGAAAAACGCCGAGGGAGACTTGGTCAAGTTAAAGAAACCGCTGTCTTCTTATACAAATCATCGCACCAAGTAAACCACAAGGGGCGACTAGCTATTTTGGACTACTTCATATTTTAACGTTTCCCGACTACACTGGAAAATTTAAACGACCTTGCGGGGATCCGTCCTCGACGAGGGACATACATGGCACCTACCCCCATCTGGTATCACCACTGACAGGTCCCGGCGACGATCAGTCCCCTGACTTTCTGACTTCCTTGGTCTCAAGAGCACATATCCTCCAACTCGAAAACAACATTTTCAGCGCCCCTCGGCGCTGTAGAGTTCCGAGCTTTACTTACTTGTGACTTTAAACATGCTTCAACTTTTCAAACGCCTTCAAACGAACAAAATCAAGTACACGAATCAATGGAAGAATGATTGCTGGTACACGTACATGCTTTCTGAAGTTAAATAAATGCTAAGACTTCTTTTGCAAAATCCTTACCGTAATGATATGGTACTTTAAATATCTACTGACGGCCTCAAGCTTGTCGGCAATGTTCTGTGATTGGTATCTTTATAACATGGCCTGAAGGAGCATGTTTCATAGTAGCCCGTATAAATGACATTAATAGAGAGGGAGGGCGGGGTAAAGCTCAGGAAGCCGTGGTATTGGCGGTCGAAAAATCATTTCCAGTTTCTTCGGTAAACATGTAGTCAGGATAGGCCTCGTAGGTACGATAAAATGTAATCCCGACGCTGGTCGGGAGTAGCGCCAGAATACGCGACAGGCCTTGTGTCCAAACTTCCCTACTTGAATTCAGCCTGAAGCCCGACAAGGAAGACGGAGTGCTGTATGGTCGTCGAGAGCAAAATTCAAAATTTCCGGCGCGCATTTTGGGTTTTCAGGCGTGAAATTGGAAATTTGGGGGATTACCACAGGACTGCCATTCCTTTATTATTAACCACCTCATGCAGCACCTAAAATTTGGTCCGACTTACACACTAAAACGGGCCTTGTTACGCTGCCTCTCATTCCTTGTCAAAGTTTTCATCGCCAGCATGTGACCCATCAATGCAAAGCTCACGAGTTGGTTGTTACTGGCACATAAGAATTTTTGCAGCATGACCGTTGACTTTTTGAGCTACGGGCGCATGAATAAAAAACTTGTGATCCGCCACCCCCATCCCTTGTCACTCACCAATATGTGAGATAGGACCGCTGTCTTTCCAAAACCTCACAATCGGTTCAGGTGGTATCAATTTCAACCATTTTTGACAGCATAATCTCCAACTCAATCACTACCAAATACATCTAACAAAGGATTCACTGCCCTCTCATAACAGGGTCAAAAATCAACCCAAACAAAAGTTTTAGGGACTACATGTAGAGGGTCCACCCTCCAGCCAAAGTGCAATTTTGTGGAATGGTGGAGCGCCCCCTTAAAACGGCAGGGAAAACGCGGAGGGGGACTTGGTCAAGTTTAAAGGAACCGCTGTCTTCTTTGACAAATCATCGCACCATGAAACCTGGACAATGGTCACCTATTGTTCACAGATGCTTAGCCCTACCCCTAAGAAACTTAATCCATAGTTGCAATACAAGAAAAGCATTTTACAGTCGGTCACTTATGAATATTCAGCCCAGAGTGGCTTTCCTTTAGAAAGAAGAGTTGCTTTGGAAAGGTAGGCAAATTCGGTATCAATAAAGACAGGTCTCCCGGCTACATAAGTAGCCGGGAGCCCTGTCTTTATTGATACCTTTCGTATCAAATGCAATCTACATGAAATATGGAATCGGTTTCATCTAACAATGGGAAAAAATTCATAAAACTATTAGCAACTTTCAACCGAAAAAAAGGCAACGTGTAAAGGGGGGGGGGGTGTGTGTGTACGACTTGATAATGTAGGCTACATGCAATAGCGTGTAGTGAACTGATTTGGAAATTTACAGTAAGATATGATTAAGAAAACGAAGCCTAATTAAGAAAAGAAAAAGTGGTATTGAAGGGAAGTCAATAAAAGCTACAAAAAGGAAGATATGAAAGAGAAAGCAACTGTAAAAAGTCGACAGTCCCCAAAAATTTAAACCACAAAACGAGAAAAACACTGTGCAGCCTTCGGGAGGACTTGAACTCACGTACTTAACAGTCAGAGTCGAACGCAATACCAACTAAGCCACGACAATGCTGATAAACCAGCGCACTATAATTAACATTAATAGTCTGTAGTGTTAAGTCGTGTGATATACAAATTAGAAGTGCCGAATGTAAGGGGGTCGGGAGCTGGAGCGAGAACCCTTTTCACCTGCATCCTTAAATATTGGTACCGTACTTTAAATTGCCTGAAACACGTCCTCAAATTTGTTTCAATATGCTTGAATGTTACGCTATTTATGTTCAATTTATAACATGGCCTGTAATTAATGTTTCATAGTAGCCTGCCCTATAAATGACATTAATAGGGATGGCGGAGGGGCGGGGTAAAGCTCAGGAAGCCGTGGTATTGGCGGTCGAAAAATCATTTCCAGTTTCTTCGGTAAACATGTAGTCAGGATAGGCCTCGTAGGTACGATAAAATGTGTAATCCCGACGCTGGTCGGGAGTAGCGCCAGAATTTACGCGACAGGCCTTGTGTCCAAACTTCCCTACGTAGGACTGCAGCCTGAAGCCCCGACAAGGAAGACGGAGTGCTGTATGGTCGTCGAGAGCAAAATTCAAAATTTCCGGCGCGCATTTTGGGTTTTCAGGCGTGAAATTGGAAAATTTGGGGGATTTACCACAGGACTGCCCTTTTCCTTTATTATTAACCACCTCATGCAGCACCTAAAATTTGGTCCGACTTACACACTAAAACGGGCCTTGTTACGCTGCCTCTCATTCCTTGTCAAAGTTTTCATCGCCAGCATGTGACCCATCAATGCAAAGCTCACGAGTTGGTTGTTACTGGCACATAAGAATTTTTGCAGCATGACCGTTGACTTTTTGAGCTACGGGCGCATGAATAAAAAACTTGTGATCCGCCACCCCCATCCCTTGTCACTCACCAATATGTGAGATAGGACCGCTGTCTTTCCAAAACCTCACAATCGGTTCAGGTGGTATCAATTTCAACCATTTTTTGACAGCATAATCTCCAACTCAATCACTACCAAATACATCTAACAAAGGATTCACTGCCCTCTCATAACAGGGTCAAAAATCAACCCAAACAAAAGTTTTAGGGACTACATGTAGAGGGTTCACCCTCCAGCCAAAGTGCAATTTTGTGGAATGGTGGAGCGCCCCCTCAAGACGACAGGGAAAACGCCGAGGGAGACTTGGTCAAGTTTAAAGGAACCGCTGTCTTCTTTTACAAATCATCGCACCATGAAACCTGGACAATGGTCACCTATTGTTCGCAGATGCTTAGCCCTACCCCTAAGAAACTTAATCCATAGTTGCAATACAAGAAAAGCATTTTACAGTCGGTCACTTATGAATATTCAGCCCAGAGTGGCTTTCCTTTAGAAACAAGAGTTGCTTTGGAAAGGTAGGCAAATTCGGTATCAATAAAGACAGGTCTCCCGGCTACATAAGTAGCCGGGAGCCCTGTCTTTATTGATACCTTTCGTATCAAATGCAATCTACATGAAATATGGAATCGGTTTCATCTAACAATGGGAAAAAATTCATAAAACTATTAGCAACTTTCAACCGAAAAAATGCAACGTGTAAAGGGGGGGGGGGGTGTGTGTACGACTTGATAATGTAGGCTACATGCAATAGCGTGTAGTGAACTGATTTGGAAATTTACAGTAAGATATGATTAAGAAAACGAAGCCTAATTAAGAAAAGAAAAAGTGGTATTGAAGGGAAGTCAATAAAAGCTACAAAAAGGAAGATATGAAAGAGAAAGCAACTGTAAAAAGTCGACAGTCCCCAAAAATTTAAACCACAAAACGAGAAAAACACTGTGCAGTCTTCGGGAGGACTTGAACTCACGTACTTAACAGTCAGAGTCGAACGCCATACCAACTAAGCCACGACAATGCTGATAAACCAGCGCACTATAATTAACATTAATATTCTGTATTGTTAAGTCGTGTGATATACAACTTAGAAGTGCCGAATGTAAGGGGGTCGGGAGCTGGAGCGAGAACCCTTTTCACCTGCATCCTTAAATATTGGTACCGTACTTTAAATTGCCTGAAACACGTCCTCAAATTTGTTTCAATATGCTTGAATGTTACGCTATTTATGTTCAATTTATAACATGGCCTGTAATTAATGTTTCATAGTAGCCTGCCCTATAAATGACATTAATAGGGATGGCGGAGGGGCGGGGTAAAGCTCAGGAAGCCGTGGTATTGGCGGTCGCAAAATCATTTCCAGTTTCTTCGGTAAACATGTAGTCAGGATAGGCCTCGTAGGTACGATAAAATGTGTAATCCCGACGCTGGTCGGGAGTAGCGCCAGAATTTACGCGACAGGCCTTGTGTCCAAACTTCCCTACGTAGGACTGCAGCCTGAAGCCCCGACAAGGAAGACGGAGTGCTGTATGGTCGTCGAGAGCAAAATTCAAAATTTCCGGCGCGCATATTGGGTTTTCAGGCGTGAAATTGGAAAATTTGGGGGATTTACCACAGGATCTACATGTAGAGGGTTCACCCTCCAGCCAAAGTGCATTTTTGTGGAATGGTGGAGCGCCCCCTCAAGACGACAGGGAAAACGCCGAGGGAGACTTGGTCAAGTTTAAAGAAACCGCTGTCTTCTTATACAAATCATCGCACCATGAAACCTGGACAATGGTCACCTATTGTTCGCAGATGCTTAGCCCTACCCCTAAGAAACTTAATCCATAGTTGCAATACAAGAAAAGCATTTTACAGTCGGTCACTTATGAATATTCAGCCCAGAGTGGCTTTCCTTTAGAAACAAGAGTTGCTTTGGAAAGGTAGGCAAATTCGGTATCAATAAAGACAGGTCTCCCGGCTACATAAGTAGCCGGGAGCCCTGTCTTTATTGATACCTTTCGTATCAAATGCAATCTACATGAAATATGGAATCGGTTTCATCTAACAATGGGAAAAAATTCATAAAACTATTAGCAACTTTCAACCGAAAAAAAGGCAACGTGTAAAGGGGGGGTACGACTTGATAATGTAGGCTACATGCAATAGCGTGTAGTGAACTGATTTGGAAATTTACAGTAAGATATGATTAAGAAAACGAAGCCTAATTAAGAAAAGAAAAAGTGGTATTGAAGGGAAGTCAATAAAAGCTACTAAAAGGAAGATATGAAAGAGAAAGCAACTGTAAAAAGTCGACAGTCCCCAAAAATTTAAACCACAAAACGAGAAAAACACTGTGCAGTCTTCGGGAGGACTTGAACTCACGTACTTAACAGTCAGAGTCGAACGCCATACCAACTAAGCCACGACAATGCTGATAAACCAGCGCACTATAATTAACATTAATATTCTGTATTGTTAAGTCGTGTGATATACAACTTAGAAGTGCCGAATGTAAGGGGGTCGGGAGCTGGAGCGAGAACCCTTTTCACCTGCATCCTTAAATATTGGTACCGTACTTTAAATTGCCTGAAACACGTCCTCAAATTTGTTTCAATGTGCTTGAATGTTACGCTATTTATGTTCAATTTATAACATGGCCTGTAATTAATGTTTCATAGTAGCCTGCCCTATAAATGACATTAATAGGGATGGCGGAGGGGCGGGGTAAAGCTCAGGAAGCCGTGGTATTGGCGGTCGAAAAATCATTTCCAGTTTCTTCGGTAAACATGTAGTCAGGATAGGCCTCGTAGGTACGATAAAATGTGTAATCCCGACGCTGGTCGGGAGTAGCGCCAGAATTTACGCGACAGGCCTTGTGTCCAAACTTCCCTACGTAGGACTGCAGCCTGAAGCCCCGACAAGGAAGACGGAGTGCTGTATGGTCGTCGAGAGCAAAATTCAAAATTTCCGGCGCGCATTTTGGGTTTTCAGGCGTGAAATTGGAAAATTTGGGGGATTTACCACAGGATCTACATGTAGAGGGTTCACCCTCCAGCCAAAGTGCAATTTTGTGGAATGGTGGAGCGCCCCCTCAAGACGACAGGGAAAACGCCGAGGGAGACTTGGTCAAGTTTAAAGAAACCGCTGTCTTCTTATACAAATCATCGCACCATGAAACCTGGACAATGGTCACCTATTGTTCGCAGATGCTTAGCCCTACCCCTAAGAAACTTAATCCATAGTTGCAATACAAGAAAAGCATTTTACAGTCGGTCACTTATGAATATTCAGCCCAGAGTGGCTTTCCTTTAGAAACAAGAGTTGCTTTGGAAAGGTAGGCAAATTCGGTATCAATAAAGACAGGTCTCCCGGCTACATAAGTAGCCGGGAGCCCTGTCTTTATTGATACCTTTCGTATCAAATGCAATCTACATGAAATATGGAATCGGTTTCATCTAACAATGGGAAAAAATTCATAAAACTATTAGCAACTTTCAACCGAAAAAATGCAACGTGTAAAGGGGGGGGGGGGGTGTACGACTTGATAATGTAGGCTACATGCAATAGCGTGTACCGTGTAGTGAACTGATTTGGAAATTTACAGTAAGATATGATTAAGAAATCGAAGCCTAATTAAGACTAGAAATTTGAATTTGCATGGTAAACCCGAGGTAGCCTCTCCGAGAGAGAGTTGTGGGAGTTGCTTTTCCATCGGGAGAAAGGTGACGGAACATATGTCATATTAAATAACCGCGTGCCACCTTTGAATTTTTATAAGCAAGCTCATTGCAGTAGAGTTCATGAACTTATTGAGCTGTTTTACGTAAAATATCCTGAAAGCTGCAGGTATAAGCATGATAAAACAGTGGGTACCGAGGACTAAAAGATTATTGTCAATTAATTTTCAAGTGAATTTAGGCTACTTTTATCAGTGTTTCGCGGACCAGATGAATTAGTGTTCTCGCAGGTCGGAGGCTATACAACCCATGTGCCGGAGGTTCCCCACCCTTGCTTTAGAGCCACCGTACGTACATACCCTAATGATCTAAGCGCTGGTGCACAGTATGCCTACTACTACTTACACATACCGCTGTGTTGTTTTAACGATGGACGTGAATTCATTCATTTTACATTGACGGCGGCAGGAAGGTCCCTAATTTTCCCTCCAAAACTCAAAGTCGTAAATCGTAATTTTTGGCAATTTAATACACGACAGCATGCCGATTTATTATCTCAAAATTAAGCATATAGCCCAGAACTCTTCAAGTTTCCCGACGAAAATCACCCGCGTCTAAATACCTCGTTGCTAAATCAAACAGGCTTTCCGCTGCCAGCTTCCCGGACGGATCCCTGCCTGCTCTTGCTGGAATAAGCGCTACTCGACTCGCCTTCTGCAACTGCAGCTGTCCAGTGACACTGATAGCTGGTAATACCTTTGTCAAAGTGCTGAACAAAAATTCGTCAGTATTCCGACGTGACAGAGAATCACTTCTTCACGATTGGTCATCATTTAAAATTCCCACTTGAGATTGGGTCAATTTAAAAATATTCAGACTATCCCGCATGCGCGGAGCTGCAAATCGAATATTTTTTTTTCAATATATCAGACAGTTTCTGTGCATTATTTTGATATCGTAATTTGTTCTTATAGATTCCCACCGTTCGTACTTTTCAAGAAATCATTTGAGCATTAAAATCCTTCAGTTTAAGTCGAGGGACGACAATGAGAATGGGATACGAAAAACTTTGTTGTTGATTCGAAAATGAAGGATTATGGTCAACCAAAATTCAAGAACGAACAACTCGTCTCTAGGCGCGTAGCGACGGGGGGCCTGGCCCCCTCCAGATGTTTGCCAGCCCCCCCCCCCAAAAAAATTGTGCGTGTCCTAATAAAATGTGTAAGAATTAAGGGCGGTGATCAATGCCGTGACCCCCCATTTGATACCTAGGCCCCCTAACAATTTCATCCTAGCTACGTCGCTGCTCGTCTCATATGATCTAGATCCGTACTTTCGTATAAAGCCGCGGTCACACTACAACGAATTCGGATCGGATTCCGATCCGATTTTTGTGAGTTTTTATTGAAATCTCCATTTCGGGTGAGAAAGAGCCAAAAATTTGCCAACCTGTGTAAATATATGATTTACACCAGAGGTCTATGAAAATGAAATGTAAACTATTTTTTTCGTGACGTCACACCGACGGACAGCTTTTATCGGACACGCGTAGTCCGATAAAAGCTGTCTGTCGATGTGACGTCACGAAATAATTCGTATAAATTTAATTTTCGTAGTCCAGCGATAAAAATCATATAATTACACAGGTTGGCAAATTTTGGGTTCTTTCCGACCCGAAATGGAGAAGATTTTCATAAAAACTCACAAAAATCGGATCGATCCGATCCGAATTCGTTGCAGTGTAACCGCGGCTTAAAGCCTCAGTAACGACTAAACATTTCCAAAAAAAAAAAGGCGCTCATATCCATCTAGCCATAGCCACCACAAATAATTCATGGTCTACGCAAGTCATGAACAAAGTTGCGTTTGTCCAGTGTGTCTAGTCATTAAATACATGTCAATGGTGTACTATACTGTATGTGCTATGATGGTAGATCTACGCAAGTACAGTCTTGAGAGTAAGTGAACCCTACATCTTAGAACGCCATTTTGTAGTCTAGTTGTCCAGCGCATGTGGAGTCTTCAGTGGCGGATCCGGGGGGGGGGTTGCCGACGTCCGGACCCCCCTCAAATTTCCCAATTTGCCCTTTTTCCAAATTGGGTTTTTCCACACTAGCCTAGAAAAAACGAAAGTTTCACAGGTAATGACAGTTGTCCAATTCAGGGGAGATTTTGGTTACCGACCATCCAGTATATCAATCCACCCGTAGAAACTTTCGGCAACATTATTTGACTACGGTAGCCTATATTGTCCGCCCCGAAACACGAACAGTGCAATCGTTTTAAAGAGAATGTGACTACGTACAGTATGTCTTACTGTCTGCGTGTGACAGCCAGGCATTCTAATCACTTTTCGCTTGGAACCACGTGTGGCGTGCTTGGGCATTCAAAGTAATACAAAACACGCAGATATTACGTCATACTCACTAGCTAGCGCAGTATACAACGCATTATTACTATTGGGTTTTAATATTGATTCCAAAAGGTCACTGCTAGTCTTTTGGTCTTACAAAATAATGATCTGTTCACACTCCCTAAACGCTACATCTACGGAACCTTCCCTCCATCCGCTATTATCCCTCCTCTCATGAACAAGAGAGAATAGGTAAATACGTTTCGCTGTGATATTCATGGTCTGGAATTACTCTCTTCTTTTACAGTGTCGCCCTAGTGATAGGAATAAAGCCAATCTTAGGTTAAAGTCCACAGCCAAGAGTTGACCAGAAGCCACAATAGACGAATCGATGTGTTTCATTTTAAAATTACTATATAAAATCACCACTAGGTCACACAACGCGATGTTAGTCGGTTCAATTTTTTGACGTCTTTGGATCGATGACCGATCTGCTGTCACAAATAAAAAGCAAACACTCGACTTCAGTTATCTGCTCTGACAGAGTTTTTTTGACAATCGCGCCTCAACTATATAGGGAACACAACATACAGTATTTTAACCCCCTCCCCCAGTCGAGATAGCGGTGGCGCCAGGAGGGGGAAGGGTTCATGCTTTCCTGCCGGGGTAGGCTGGCCCCTGTCGGGGAAGTTATCAAGTTTCGTTCTGGAGTTTTAGTCGAAAGTATGCATTCCCCGATGACAACTAGTCACCCCGACGATTCAGTACCCGTTTTTTGCTCTCAACAGGATAATTTCTATAATAAGAACCCCAAAATTTCGGCAAGCTACGCGCGCTGTAAAGTCGCTCTATTTCTTCAATAGTTCCATTCCACATAGCAGGATAGCATAAGTCCTGTCCAACTTACCAAGTAACGTATAGGCAGAGTACATAGCTTATGTAAAGGTCGTAACTTTTCCATATCACAAAGCCTATAGTTGGTGTTCTCTTGTGTGTGTCATGCTGTACAGTCAGTTGGTGAGCGACTTACGGAGCAAAATTTGGCTATTTCATTGTATAGTCCATGTGGTTTCGATACAATGTATGTTACACCCGATACGGTCTACAAACTCTACAGTTCTTTTTTTTTTCGTTTCTTCATATCTTTTATGTGTAAGCCTATCAAAACTTTTCGCCCGCTTCGCGCGCTTTTCAATTTAACGATGCAGATTCCCAGAATCAGTGCGCAACTCGGATCTTGAAGTATTAAGTGGATATAATGTAAAATATACCTGCAATGGTATGGGATAATGAGGCTCCTCCATTTGCCCTTCTCATCATCCCCTCGAAATAGGGAATGTCGGAACTTGGGGTAGCTGATATGGCCCGGACCCCTGTTGGGGAAAATTCTGCCGCCACCAATGGTCAGTTTACTTATTTTGCAAGTTTGACAAATGCCGAGTATGACGGCCAATGGAAGAGTGTAGTAAAGCGCTTCAACCCGGGACGCCCCCATCACTCTCCACCTCCCTCTCTTAAAGTTGATACGCACTTGAATGCAAAATGCTCCTTCAGGTTAAAGATACCAATCACAGAACAGCCGACAAGCTGGCCGTCAGTAGATATTTAAATTACCATATCATTACGCTAAGAAGTTTGCAAAGAAGTCTTAACATTTATTTTAACTTCAGACAGCGTGTACGTCGGTACGTACCAGCAATCATTCTTCCTTTGATTCGCGTATAGCCTACTTCATTTTGGTCCGTTTGAAGGCGTTTGAAAAGTTGTAGCATGTTAAAGTCACAAGTAAGTAAAGCTCGAACTCTACAGCGCCCGAGGGGGGCTGAAAATGTTGTGTTCGAGTTTGAGGGTATATGCTCTTGAGACCAAGGCAGGGGACTGATCGTCGTCGGGACCGTCAGCAGGGGCGTAGCGAAGGTGTTATCTTTGAGGGGACTTGGAGATTATGTTTTGCCCACGGATCTTGTAATGCGTAGTGCGAAAACGATTTTAGCGGGTGGAGTCCAGGGCCCCGCCTAAAGACCCCTAGTGGGGTCCAGGGGGCGCAGCCCCCGGAAGCTCTGAGGTTTAAATATCTCTGGGTGAAAAATTAAGTCTCAGGATGGATATATTTTGGTTCATAATGCATCATCAAATACAAACTATATTCGCACTAATTTAAATGCATTAGCCTATTCCTCTCGTCATGCCGCTATAGTCCAGAGGTCCGCCAGTGCTTTAGCTAGGATGTTTCTCAATGCGACATTTACTGATCTGTGGCCTGGGGGAGGGGTCTAAGGTGTCCCCCTCCCCTTTGGAAATTTTTGGAATTTGTAAGGTGCCTACATCGCAAATGGTGCCATATTTGAGTGAATTTCTGCCTTAATGAGGAACCTCAAAATTACACCCGGGTAGAATTTGCTTGTCAGATTTTTTGTGCGACATTTGTCGCCGTTTATGCGACATTGCCGCACAAATAGGGGGTAGCTAAAACACTGGGCCGGCCTTAGGGCCCCTGGTGGGGGTCCGGGGGCTTCGCCCCCGGAAGCTCTGAGGTTTTAGCTTAATCTCTCGGTAAAAAATTAAGTCTCATGCAGGATTGGTATATTTTGGTTCATAGTGCATTATCCAATGCAAAGATTCCGGTTAATTCTAATGTTTTAGGCTATTCCTCCCGTCATGCCACTTTACTTCAGGAGCTGAACCTGTCGTTCAGAATTGGAACACTCTGTGTCCAGCATTCGAACACTAGATGCGTCATGCGTTCAAATACGATAAGTGGATAGGCGTCCGACGTTCAAAAAGGGAGAAAAAGTTTTCAGAATCTTAACACAAGCGTTCAAAATATGCTTTGAACGCCAGGATCTGGAGATGGGTTCTGTATCTGTTTCATTTCGGTGTTCAAAAATTATTTTTTCCCAGGATGTTTGTGGGTAAACCGGATCCTCAGAAGTTTGCAAAATGTGTTTGAAGTCAAGGTTAGGGTTAAGAAGACGGGCTAAGGATATCCTTTCCATGGATAGTCGGGTGCTGCTCCCGATAAAAGTGAGGAATAATGTGCAGAAAGTGGTTTTTCAAGAATGTCATATGACCCGAAATAGTGCACTTGTACGGAAGCCGTTAATTCCCTTTCTTTTCCCGAGTTGCCGACGGACTCAGTCACTCGTCCAATTACATCGACAGCCGTTGATACGGCCGAATACTGCCGTCACATGCATAATCAATTTGCCGACGAGCCTTCAACTTGAATGGGCCAATTAGATGAAGAGCCGAAAATCGAAACAGCCGATAACAGACTGGCCCGTTCTCTCTTTCTCTTTTCATTCTCCATCTTCCCTTTCACTCCTTTCCTTTCCCTTTCTTTTGCCTTCTCTTCTTTTCCTCCTCTCCTATTTTCCTTTTTTTTCCTTTCCCGCTCCTCTTTTTGCCGACAGACCTAAAATTTGCCGACGGGCGACCAAATATGGGGGGTGACACCCCCACACCCCCGCTCGCTACGGCCCTGACCGTCAGTGGTGAAACCAGATGGAGGTAGGTGCAATGTATGTCCCTCGTCGAGGACGGATCCCCGCAAGGTCGTATAAATTTTCCAGTGTAGTCAGGAAACGTTAAAATATGAAGTATTTGATGAATTATAAATTATGAAGTCCACATTGATGGTCACATGCTGGCGTTGAAAACTTTGACAAGGAATGAGAGGCAGCGTAACAAGGCCCGTTTATGCGTGTATGAGGTTAATAATAAAGGAATGGTTACGTGTTCGTTGAATACAGCCTTGTACGTCCGCTTATTCAGGATCATTTAATTGAAGGGGGTGACTTCAAGTTTGACAAATGCCAAGTATGACGGCCAGTGGAAGAGTGTAGTAAAGTGTCTTCAACCCGGGACGCCCCCATCACTCTCCACCTCCCTCCCTTCAAGTTGATACGCACTTGAATGCAAAATTCTCCTTCAGGTTAAAGATACCAATCACAGAATAGCCAGAAATTTGTTTAACTTTCACGGGACCGCGTTTTTTCAAGCAGCCAATCCCTGGGCTTCATTTTGAAGACTCGAGATATGCAAGACGTCCTTTTGGTGAAGTTTGTTGTTCGTCGACAGTGAGCTAGTAAGCATAGGCCCATATACTTTTCTTTGATACACCGTATATGATACAGCCCCCTGTGGGCTGGGGGTTGTGGAATATGCCCACAGTATTTCCCGTCCGTCGTAAGAGGCGACTAAAGGGAAGGACTTGCACCGTATTTAAACTTTGTTTGACACTATATAACACATTTGTGTTAGTGTATCGTTAAATTTCATGTAACTAACGTACATGATACACGATCGGGCAAAATCGAACCCCGTAGCGAACAAGAATATATGGCAAATTGCTGGCTAATGTCTGATTTCAGCAGTGGAAATCATAAAAAAGTTAAACAACACCAATGTTAATGAAACTAGTACAGACTTCAGAATGAAGTTAAATGCATGTAAGGCCATGGCATGATTGTGCAAACCCATATTTTGAAAAAAGTAATCGTACTTTCGAAAAAGTTAAGTAAATCACGTACACGAAGTCATTTGTGGCATGATAAATTAAACCAACAAATAATATTCTGTAGGCCTGTTGTCTATATCTTATTAAAAGTTGAAAAGGTTCAAGGCTAACATTCTTTTCTGAAAATGTTTTGAACAACCAAAATCAAAGCCCGCAGCATAATTCAGCCTTGTGTTGAATAAATATATTTTTACACAAAAATTTGGCCTACGATTTACAGCCATCGGGAGGCTTACAAATTGCTGGGGGGGGGGGGGGGGTAAAAGCATTTAACATCTGGATTTTGTCCTTTTTATGGAAATTTGAGGGCCTTCCTAGGAACAGCTAATAGAATTGAAGAAAAACTTCAACTGAAAATTACTGGGGCTACAGCCCTCCACCTGCACCGGCTCCGACGGCCATTTCCTAATCATATTGCCCGTCGTTCTGGAACGGTGTTAGCTTCTCTGTCGTTTGTGTCGTATTTCTCAATCATATGACTCACTACAGTGACCATACAAATACTCAAAACTCTGTTAAGCTCATCATCAAGCATTCTGCAGTAAAGCGCAACCCATCCAGCCTTAAGCACTATCATCGGTTAAATTACCCTGTTTTCTCTTTAGGTTACTGCGTTGTTCTCAGCACCAGGTGGGGGCGGTGCTCGGGGCAAGAAGTCCCCATAAGGGCAGAAAATTTGCTATTTGGGGGCAAAATATGCTATTTTCGGGCAAACATATGTCAAACTTTTGGGGCAAAGTGCTGCAACATCCTCAATCGGAAGCAGTCTTCTACGCTCATGATACCATTTGCCAGTGGCGTAGCTACGGAGGGCACGTGCCCCCCCCCCCACGACAATGCCGTGCCACCCCTGGTGCCCCCTACGAAAAATTTTGGAATGTACAGTTTCATATATATTAGTCCTACAGAGAGGGAGGGAATTCAGAAATTGTGCCCTCCCAGGAAAGGTGTCCCCCCTGATAAAAAATCCTGGCTATGCCACTGCATGTACCGCCAAGTGTTCTCTTTACACTTGCCAAGGACAGGTAGAACGCAAACAAGAACTAATACTTCGTCTTCACTAATTAGGGCCGCCATGCACCCTTCGTTAATGATAAAAAATTTCGGCGCTGCTCAGAGTTCGGTGTGGCCACCCTGCCAGTGTTGAAAAGTTAAGCACAGCGCAGCGTAGCATTCCTGTGTGACCGCGCCTTTAGTTTGTCGTTTTAGCACCGTTACTGGGTTCAAGAATGCGTTCGGTGCTTACTTCAGTGTCTGCCAACGGAGGTAGTCTTTCTTCTTTGTGAGGGTGGGGATGGGGGTATGGTCACGTGTTACGGTTCACCGGTTCCTTGATGAAGATTTTATATTCTTCCTGATCCTTTCCTCAGAAACTAAACTACAGTAACAACATACTTTCAGCCAACACATGCAGTTGTGTACAACAGATTCCCTCTATAGAGGATATTACTGTAACCTGTGATGTTCCTGATACCTATGACCAAGTGTACAAATTTCACTTTTTTTGCAATGAAGCTCTTTACAAATGTTTTGGACAACCAGAAAGCCAAAATGCTTGGTGATTCCTTGCCATACAGATATATTGTAACAAACATGAGTCACCTACATGACAACTTGAGATCCTCACAGTTATCCTACTTGAAATATGTTACTAGGGTCAAAACCTTTTCATATCTTGTGACCCAAAATGACCTTTCACCTCCACTTAAACAATAGGGATCACCTACCCTACATGTCCATCTGCATGCTAAATATGAACAATCCACACGCCAAGAGATCCCTCACAGTTATCCGCCTTAAAATATCATGTTTACTAGGTTTTGACCTTTTTTGACCCCAAATGACCGTTGATCTCCACATAAAACAATAGGGATCATCTACCTAATGTGGGCAACCCACAAGCTAAGTGTGAGATCCCTTACAGTTATCCTTCTTGAGATAATGTGCTTGCAAGGTTTTGACCTTTTGACTTCTTGTGACCCCAAATGACCTTTGTCCTCCACCCAAAAACAATAGGGATCATCTACCTAAAATGGGCAATACACAACCTAAGTATGAGATCTCTCACAGTTACCCTCCTTGAGATAGTGTTTACAAGGTTTTGACCTTTCACCTCTGGTGGCCCCAAATTACCTTGACCTCAACCAAAACAATAGGGATCATCTACTCAATATGGGCATTCTACAAGCTAATTATGAGATTCCTTGGAGTTACCCTTCTTAAGATATAGCGTTTATAAGGTTTTGACGTTTTAACCACTGGCGACACCAAATGACCTTTGACCTCCACCAAAAACAATAGCGATCACCCATTTCATATGGGCAATCCACATGGTAAGTATGAAATCCATCACATTTATCCTTCCGGAGATAGTGTTTACAAGCAATTTCCAGGGTATTTATCATTTGACCTTTAGTGACCCTAAATGACCTTTGACTTCCATCAAAACTATAGGGATCATCTACTTAATATGGGCAATAATATGCGCTAAGTATAAGATCCCTCAAAGTTAGCCTTCTTGAGATATCATGTTTACAAGGTTTTGACCTTTTGTGACCCCGAATGACTTTTGACCTCCACCAAAAACAATAGGGTTCATCTACTCAATATGGGTAATCTACATGCCATAAAAGAGATCCCTTGGAGTTACCCTTCCTGAGACATCATGTTTACAAGCAAAGTGTCACATACACACAAACAACACATCACCATGCCATGATTCCTTGAGCCTTCAGAAAGGGATCCTTGTTTTGGTTGGCAATTAATTTAATAGAACATTTATTTGCAAAAATTCAGGCTGTTATGGACTGACTCCACTGATGGTAATACCTAAGGAATTGCTAACCTCAACTATAAAGGAAGGAGCTATTAGGTAGGAGACCCAACATTCTAAAGATACTTTGACACAATGTTTGTTTCCGATGGTAATCTTGCTTTCTCCTAAAACTGTCTTCTATAATTACCAGGATAAACTAGGATTTAGTGACCTACTGTTAAAATGACAATGACTAGTTCTAGTACTTACATTGAACAGTTAACTTTTCATTGCTAGTCGTCACACAAACATATGAAATTTTACACTTTTTGTCATTATTGGTCGTAATATATGTCATTTCTGTTCACTTTATAGAAGACTTTCCACACAACTTACGTTTCGAGTATGTTTCTAAGTGATATGGAAATTTACCAAAATCAAGAAAAATGATTTAGGCTTGAACAAAGCTTGAAGCAGATGACACATCAAATTTAGAAGGGGCACAAAGGAAGTGCATTATATACACTTTCATTGGCAATCGTTTCACTTAAAGTCTTGATTAAAGCTTGGCCCTCTTCAGTATCAACAAACCTCAGATCAAAGTATGTTTTTACAAAGGCAATTGTTTCAGGAATACTTGGGTGTAAAAGGGGCAGATCCATTGTTAGGAGGGGGAAAACAAGGCCAGACAATAGAAACAAAGAAACCTGTCAATAAAAGTTTGATACCTGACTAGGATTAAATCATTTTTAAGTACTTACTGTCTGACAGATTTGGTGGTTGTGTCCCCTTCTTAGCAGCCCCGTTATAACTGTAAACAAATACATGCTATTCTTCATGAATATTTTGCCATGACACAGTCAATTAGAAGATATACACACTACTTGTCTCAGGTGGTTAATCCTTGTTTCCTTCCTTTATTTCTAAAATTCGTGACTTCTCAGAAATGCAGGAACACAAGAAGCACAGAGGCAGCAACAGGACAGCCATGCACCTTTTTGAAATTTGATTAAGGCTTAGTGATCTTAGAAATTTACAGATCTTGGCTTTCTTTCTAGCCCTAGGAATATAATGCCATGGAGGATCAACATCTCTTTACAGGCATGCTGCCCATTCTACTATAAGCTACTTACAGTATCCATACCAAAACTGCACTCCTAACTGAAGATATCCCTTCCTAAAGATTGGTTACTTTAAATAAGAAATATGTCCAGGTTTCTTCAAGGTCACAGAATGTGATGCCAAGTGGGCACATTGCCTCAGATTCCTTTTGTTATTCTTTATAATTGGATACCTTGTTTGTGCTTAAAATTTGAAACTGTTGGAATGTTTAGATATTTTACCATGTAGATATAGTGTAAAACTGTTCCATACTTATGGTACAGCAACCAAAGTCATGACATATTCAACATAGTTATATCAACATTATAAAAAATACAAAAGCTACATCTAATCAATTTGCCCAGAGGACATCACAAATTTCCCATCATGCACTGCAAAAGCTGAAAATGTAGCATTTCTTCAAAAATTTATATCTTCCAAATGAAAGGTGCCATTGAGATGGGGTTTTCACTGCCTAACACAGAAAATTTTCGTGCTTTTTGTGAAAACATCAAATCTGGTCACCAGAACATATGCTTTTAAGATGGATTCAATTTAGTTGTAAAGAAGCTTTTATAAGTTTGTCAACAACTGATTAAGTGATAAGCATGCATACTGTAGTGAAATTCCTGAGGTTTCATATAAACGCATATAAATGGCTTACTTCTCCATTTGAGAAGCCATAAATTATTTTTTCTTTAACTGCATGAAGGTGTCATACTGAATAATACTGAATTGTTCCTAAAGTAGGCCTTCAATTGAATCTTCTCTCCACACTGAATTAAAATATCTTCATCCAAGATAAACGCTGCTTGCATCCAATGTGTCTCCTCATCTATGGTACTTAAGATAGATTTGCCACACCCCATCTCAAACCAGTACACAATGGCCGATAACCTTCCAGTGTCCTTAGCTTCCAATATCAATTCCACACTTTGAGTAAAAATTTCCATTGGATTTTCATTTTTTACAAGTCTTGCCAAATCAAGGGTTAAAACCTGGAACTTGTCAGTAAGGTCCTTGCGAGGCATTTTTGATGAACACACATACATCTGGGTGGAAGTCTGTAAAAGAAAAACAGAACATACATTTGTACACACCCAAAAATAACTGCATATCTGCAAAAATACATAGCTATATTCTATTGGTACCATAGGATAACCTTTTTTGAATTTTCCATGATGTGATGTTACAGTGTGTGTGAAGTCTACTTACAATGTCAAACATATCTGTTACAAAGCTTGATATTAAAAATCAAAATGGTTCAACTTCCACCTTCACAGGACATTCCTGAGCTGAGATATAAAATGTTGAAGCTAATGCTCTCAATTTAAAATAGTAGATTGTGCAACTATTTTTAATGTCATTCTCAGCAATGGAGTAAGCTAGAAAATGTGAGTTGGATGAGTGAGATTCATTTTCCAACCTCTAAGATATATATTCTTGTAATTCTTGACTTAGGTACACTTAAAGGCAGTATGCAGTCACCCCAATCAGAGTGAGTGTATCCTGTCACTCTAGTTCATGATTGGCCCATTCTGATCATGTGACAATATTTTTGTTGGTAAATTGTGAAATTTAAGGAGAATTTCTCCTTGCTTTACCTATTGTTTGTAATAGTTATGTTCAAAACATCATCCTTCAGATGTGCTTGTAAAGCAATAAGATGAGATTTGCAAGAATTTGCCCTTTTTTCAAAGAAAATTGTGGGGCGACTGCCTATTGCCTTTAAAGTGAGCATATGGCCTGGAGATCATCTTTTTCTTAAAAGCTGACTAAAGGCAGTGTCTACATGATCACACCTTTGTCCATGAAAAGCATCATACAAATGTTTAAAAACTTGTTGGGAAAATAAAACATGGGGCTAAAAGTTTGAACACCTTTATGCAAGCTGAGTGTTGTTCAAATTTGTTGGAAAGCAGTCCACACAATCATATGTTTGTTTATAAGCATGGTCATACACATGTACTGTACGATGTTTTGAACAAATGTATAATCACGTAGAGAGGGCTTAACTTGCCATCTGTTGTTGTCCTGATCTTACAAGGCTCAGTATTCTTTTTTTATAAGGCTCAGTTATTTTTCTTTTATCATAAAATTGGTTGCTTGATATTTATCACACTTGTGAGGGATACCATTACTTACCCATACTAACATATTTCAAATGTTAGGCACTGCTCTTAATGCAAAACTTTGTTTGCATCATGATGAAAAAGAATGGGTACTTGAACTCCAAAAGTAATACAGTTGTAGTATTGTACTCATTGTTATGATACAGTAATGTACTTCAAATAAAAGTCTGATTTATGTCAGATAACCTATTGCAGAACTTACGTTGATTCATTACAGTCATACATTTTAAGTCGTAGGAGACTTGTGGCTCCCTCAAACACTTCTGTCAATTTGCCACAATCCTCAGATCCTTACCTTGAAAGTGTTCATGAGATCAACAGCAATTCCTAAAGTGGGGTCACTTCCACAAATCCTTGCATTATTTGACAGTTCAGCAGATTCTACACAGATTGCATAGACCGTCAAAACCTCTGGGATGACTTTTACCTCACTTTGGGAAGAATTTTTCAACCTGGTGGAAGATACCATAGAAAGGTTTGTAACTGACATTTTTTGACTTTCTTTCATGCAGAAATGCTCCACATGGGATACTGTACAAGTGTTCTTATCAGGAATCAAAGTGCAAGGTTTTCTCTTCTCTTTCTTTCTTCACAACAAAAATGGAGGGGGGGGGGGGTTGTTTGATAACTTTCTTCAATATAACTGATCATGTGTTGGACCCATAAACTGAAATCCAGTTTTCATATTGGCTGTATTTATATTTTTTGCCTGTATCAGTATCAGAAAATTTACCTATAGATACCACTCAACCAAAATTCTTGGCCTAAACTTCATAGCAGTGTTGAAGTATTTTCTTAAGTCTCACTGTAAGTCTCACTATTTTACCTCATACGAATGCAACAAACCATAGAGGTAGTACACAACAGCTATACAGTAGTATAATAGTGTAGTAGTTCACGTATTCCTGAAACATCAGTACCAGCTGATACTGAAAGCTCAAATATTTACTATTTGATATATCAGCACAAATACCAGCACAATGCTAAATTAATCAAGGCCAGCTGCTAAGCACAGAAAATTCTATCCTAAAATATTTCATTTTTACAGGGTTTTGCTGAGGCTATAGGTTAATTTGATTCTTTAGTAAGCACCTATAAAAGAGAAGAGGCTAAGTACTGCGCATCAATTATTGCAAATACCAACAGATAAAGTACACATCACATATCAAACATGTTCAATGAAGCTACTACATGCACACTGACAACACTGCAGTTTGGCAGGATATGTTTTAATTTAGGATGGAAACTACCATGAATTCAAGATGGGGAGGGGGAAGGGGGGGAGGGGTCTGTAATTGAAACCCTACTTCTGAAAACAATTCAGGGGATGTATCAAATTTTGGTCAGGTTTCTACAAAATATCATGGTAGCTAATTGTGCATAAAGACATATGGAAGACAAGGCACTCATTTGAGCTCAATGACAGTACAGACAAGAGTATACACTCACCCTGCATAATAAACATCTTCAAGAGCATTCTTGCGTAGCACTCCTCCACTCTCTACCAGATCTGATATAATTAGTTTTACTTGATTCAATGATTCATCCTCCACAGATTCAAAAGAAAAGTTCCTAAATCTCTCTTTTGTCCTCTTATTACAATTCACAATTTTATCCAACAAAGTTTCTCCATCTACTTGTGTTTTGAGACCTATTGCCTCCATCTTTGGTAAATCCAGAGAAGAGCAGGTAAAGTAGGAGAGATTTATCTCCGTCAGATCAAGAATTGTCACTCTACTCTCCCAATCTTTATTTAAAGTCTCCATCATATGACAGGCATTCTCCTCAAGGTTCCTGCTTTCACATTTCTCCTGACCAGACCCATGTCCTTGACATTGATCCTCTTCAAATAATCCTTGAATGTTATCACTATCCTCATTGGCTGAGCAGAACTTGCTACTAACCTTCTTTGAAGGATTTCTCTCACCCTTAGTCTCATGCTCAGACTCCTGATGTCTAACAATGACCTCTTTACTTTCACTTCCATCACTCTGACTTTCACAACTGACACATGAAATGGTTTCACTCACAACATTCACAGAATTTTGATTAACATTTAATTCATCATCATTCCAATCTGCTGCAATTTCTTGGCATTCTCCTCTTCTCCCTTTTAGCTTTGTTGTCAAACTCTCCCTAACAGAATTTTCCAACCAACTACAATATTTTTTATCATTTAGGGTAGCTATATCTTTGCTTGATAGTCTTAAAATGTGACTGTTGTCTTTAAAAAGATTCCTTGTATCTTCAGTCGGGCCTACTGCATCAGAAATGGTCTGTGGTTTTCTAGTGACCCCTTTGAGCTGAAATGACATGCAAGTCGGGAAGCACCTACAAGATATCTTTACTGACTCATCCAGTTTGACACTGTCATTGGTATTATTCCTATTTTCACCTACAAGGTCAAAAAGAAAAGTGTTAAATACAAAGATGGTGAAAACACAGCTTGATCACCCTTTAGTAGAGTTACAGAATTACATCCACACCAGGGTTCACAATCTTACACATCTACGTGTCATGGACCCCATTCTTTAACGGTTGGAAGCATGAATAAATTCCTTAGCTTCAAATTCAGGTCCAACGAGAAAATCTCGGATGCACAAGGATCTCCCCTCTCAGTGCCTCTCACTCCCTTCCTCAGCAGTGCGACAATCCAAGCCAGAATAAAAAATATCAGTTAGTACAAAACCATACGCAACTATCATAATTCTCAATCTCCTCCGCAAACCCCAGTACAAACATGCCATTATTATTATCTATATTTGTTTATGTGTAAATTCGAAAATTGGGATGGACCCTTTAAAATTGCCATGGACCCCAAAGACATGCTGTTTGGGCAATCTAAAGGGTCCAGTATCAACATTTTGGACCATTTAAATTTGGAGGAAATTGCTAACCCTGATCCACACTATGTAAAACTTTCCATCTTTGATATCTGAACCTACAAATACATTTCACTGGTTTACTACAAGTTCAGTCTCATAAATGAAGTGCTCTCTGGCATTTTCTGCTGATTTTAGTGATAAGATTGTGAGTGGTGCATCAAGTTTAACATGTTCACAAATCTTAAGGGCTCAGCAATTACAATTTAACATCACAAAAGCTTCAAATTCCATAGTTTAGCTTGAAACAAGACTCTTTATATATAAGGTCAGTTCAAATGATAAACACAGATTGCTGCTGGATAAAATAATTTTGACTACAAAATGCATACTTGCCAACACTGTCATCACAGAAAACGGAACACAAGTACCATATGATCCACTGTGTATGGCGAGCGCACAAGTGCTAATCTCAATGGGTCAGGTCCAGGGGGCGAAACTCCTCTTTTCTTCTCTAAATGTACACAGTATATGTTGAAATCACTTAGGTGCATGCAAAGGTTGACTTTATTTTTGCCAAGCTGTTGCTTCACAATTTTTCTGATAATATACATTTTAATACTAAAAGCTAGAAAACGTTCTGATTTTCATGAGTTTTAGAGCTCATAAAACGGAACAGTTTCGCTTAAAATGGAACAGTTGGAAAGTATGCATAATGACTTCAAGTCATAACATCTTTACGATTCATTGCTTCACACTCAAACTTCATTCAACTGGCCCTAGCACCGGCTGCAAAACAGCAACCATAATTCTGCACCTCTGGATCCACTAAATGAAATGCATGGCATTTGTGAAACCTCTTCAAAAATCAAAACTACTTTATATAATGTACCTGGATCCATATGAGATGGATGGATAGGGTACACAGCCTGCTCCCAACAAGTCCCTGCTTCAGCAGCAGAACTGATTGTGATATCATCATCAAGGTGAAGATTGAACCAGGAGATGATTGCATCTGGTCTTCCAGGAGAAGTAACTGGGAGCTCCATGATAGTTTCACTAAGGTGGCTGGAGCTTAAAATCTGTATCAAATAAATTAAGGAAACTTAAAAACATAAAAATTGAATTTCATTTGAAGAGAATTAATCTTCTCTAGCTTTGAAACTTTGCTGTCATGTTTAGACACTGTTTTGGAAACACATACATTAGCACTTTAACCTGTGCCCACCTAGGGCTTTACAAAAAGAAGAAAAACCCTACAAGCTTTCTTGCATTGCTGGCAAAACTTGTCATTACTCCAAAGGGAACCTATCTCTTTTTTTAGTGCAAGAAAAACATGTTTCGAACAGCTGCAACAAAGTGTAACCTCACCCAGCTCACCTTGTAGTTATCAACTTTCAACTTTAAAACTAACAAATGGAAGAGCTGTTTAATTCCATAAGTAGCTACTTCAAGCACATCCTCGTATTTGTACCTGACTCCATCAAAAGGAAAGCAATGCAAAGCTGAAAAGGGCTTAATTGGAAAAGTAAAATGAAATTGAAACTGTAGGTAAATACCTCTGGATTATTAAAATCAAATCTGTAAACTTGATGTGGAGCTGTCAGAGGTTGCCAAACACCAGGAATGCAAGCAAGATTCTCTGAGGAGTAAGGCTCTGTCTCCTCATTGGTTGCAAATGAAGGGTCAAGGTTCATACAAACACTTTTGCTAACAATTTCAGTTTTGTCTAAAAATGGAAGAACTTCCTTCCTGTAAACTCTGCAAAACAAAATCAGAGTAACTACACTTTACTATTGCAATATTTCTTTGTTAATATCAAGATAGTTTTCAGATTTTTAGTGTGAAAACATTACTGCTTGATGTATATGAACAAAACACCTTAGTTAATCTCTGTTGTAAAATATCTTATTACTTCTGGAACAGGTTAGACTTCAGATGAAATTATGAGCTAAAACAATGATAATTTCCATACTTAAAGGGGTTAGGTTAGATGAGGTTTAACGGCCCAGTTTCCAACCAACTGGCTCAAGTCGAGCTGGACACGGCCTTTTTTCCAGTTGTGGTTCACTGGCTTGTTTTCCCTTACTCCATTGCTTATGCAGAGCATCACGCACAACAGCAGTAGGTTCCATTTTTAAAGTCATACTTAAAGGGGAAGAGTAGTAGCCATTTGACCCTTCACATGTGTGTGGTGCACATATAAATATTACAAATAATCTTCACCTGGGGGACCTTTCATGAGACCTTTAGAAAGAAAAATATATTTCATATTTCCCTCGCTTGCTGACATGCGCCAGGACATATCTGAAGAAAGACGACCAGATATCAGCTGGTTAATGATGTAAAAGCCGCACCTCACAATTTTCAAAGCAAAATGTTGCCGGCAACTCAAATAGATTTAAAAAAACCTTCTCAGTTTTTCTCAGTGCAAAACTGATACTTTAATACAATCTGCATCTGCATTTGATATTAATATATTTAAAATTATAAAGAACTATTTAAAGTACAATACATTTTTGATTTTTGCAGGGTTTTTTTTATAGCCCCATAGCTTAAAACAATAAATAGATCTTGTACATTCACTCTAAGAAATATTGCAAGGGGATGTTATCCAGATAACTTTGCTTCCATTTTCTGGACCCATGGCATCATGCTGAAGTGCTATGTTCAAGTGTTGTTTGGAAAGTTCTTTGTAAAGATTTCTATGTGGATAATTATCTGTTTTACTTTTGTGTTAAAGCATGAATACATTAAGAAATTCAGCTCTCTGGAAGTAGTCATGAAAACCTTAAGAATATCGGAACAGCTGCAGGAAATTTTTGTTCAACTTGTGGAAGCACAAGATGTCCTTGTCAGCTAGTTTGTAACTGTGCTGTATGTTGATGCTTGCCATTTGTTCATACAAAAGCCTTGTTATACTGTTGGATTTAGTCACAAAATGAAGATTTTGTATAGACAATGTGAAGTATGATAATCATTTATTACATATTTGGTGGAGTAATGGCCACATTCTAACAGCAACACCTTGAAATGTCAGTCGACAGTATATGTGAGTCTAGTGGAAGCAAACCTAAGCATTCTCCGCAATGTGCTCCCATCATGGCTGCCTCAAGCTATCAGTAACAGGCGCAGAATTTCTTTTTGTTTGAGTAAGCTTCAATCAGACGCATTTGGTCCGGTAAGAGACTTCTGTGTGTTGTTTGAATTTTTAACTTTACATTTTTGTACTTGAATTTTCAGATTGACCGTTGAGAATTTTGAAAAATGTTTAGACAACTATGATCGAATCCCTTTGGGCTGCAGTGGTCAGTACCATGCATGTGTGGTATGCTATTGAGTTTATACAGCGTTTGAGCTGCACATACAAGCGTAGAGTGAAGGACCTTTTTTCAAACTCTTTTTAACTGGTGAAAAATCGTACATATCAAGTAAGAAGGAGGCTGTATGATGATTTTAGAAAGTAATGTACAGATTTCAAGATAATAATGGCAAATGTAACCATTGCATTTTTTGAATATTAGAGATAGTTTTGTCATTACTGTGAATACTGTTGATGTGAGTGTACAAGCTACACAAGCAGTTGTTGTGCAACGTGCAGTGAGGTGCAGCTATGACATCACAATTCCGTTGCAATGTGGGTAATAACACAATATCATAATTGCATAAGGAGTGACACTTAGTGAGTGTCAGAAATATTCTTGTAAAAATTTGTGTTTAATTAGACTTTGAGTTATGTTAGGTTTTAATGGTGTCACCATGCTTGGAAAAATGTGTTCTGAATATTGTACTTGCTTACAAAGCTGTTCAAGTGCTGATCTTTAGATCAATTCATTGTGATACTGTCTCTGTAGCTTCCTCCCACCCCGAACACAAAGTTACTGTTAATAGTAACTTTGTAACAGAAGAAAGATGGTCCTCATCACAAAGAACACTTACAACATATTTTTGCAAAGGCTTACTGTTACCAGCCCTTTCTTAGTTCAATCAATGTGACTAAATTTTCATAGAGATATATTATGTAAAATACCTGTGCTGTCTTCTTATAAAATCACTTTGAATAAGTTGAATGTAAACAGTAGCACCAGATGGAATGACTTTACTAATGGGGGATTCAGCACTGTCACCTTTCTCCTATAAAAATGTAAATGTTGTAAACATGTTGGGAAGATAATACAATATGTAATCACATCAGGGCCCAGTTTCATAACAATTAGGCTTGATCCTAAGTTTGATTTCAATAGGACTATTGCATGACATGTCAAACTAAAGATCAATCCAACTCTTAAAGAAACAGGGCCCTAATGTCACTGCCAAGCAAAAACCAGGAATTTAGTGACAGTGTAACATTTAGCAAATCTGTCCTCTTCTCCTAGGTATGTACCAAGTAACCATTTTTGTATCAAGTCAACTACAGTTATTTTAGCTATTGGATTAAGACATTGACTCAAGTCACTGTGTTATTTCAATGGAAGAAAATTTCCCAGAATTTGTTAAGTCAGGTAGTTTTTGAAGGTCCTGACTCAAATAGCTCTTTTTTTACAACTATATCTTCTCTATATCAACAATTAGTCTAACAAAATACTGACCATAATAACTGCTGTCACTAGCAACAACCAACACTTTACATCAGATATCTTGCTGACTAACCATAAATATTAGTACTTCTCATAAAACACAGGATCAACAGAATAAACAAAATTTCTTGGCTGAAGGAGTGAAGGTAACTGTTCCATCTTTTTTTCATAGATGAAATGAAGATAAAACTTCGGAGTGATGCCTTTAATTTATGCATCAAGCAAACTGTTAAGACTGAAAGCAAGGGATGTGATAAGGTGGGAGGACCAAAGGCAACTTTTTTTACCTTATATTTGAAACAGAAAAGGGGAGTTTAATGATAGGAAGGATACTACAGTACCATCCCCTCCTTTCCATACCCCCCACCCTTAAAATACATATTTTTGTGTACCACCTAAATTTCATAGAGACTTCCAGTCATGTAAACATAAAGTGAATGATTAATAAATAATTGCTTCAGTTTAACAATTCTGTCAAAAATGATCTGCAACACAACAGCTTACCATCCCTGAGTCATTCCTCTTCAAAAGATGCTTCCATGCATGTTGGAGGGTAGGGATAATTCCTTCCCCAAGAAGTCCTGCATCAGCAGTCTCAGTGACAACCAAGGTATACCTATGTATGATTTATACAACCAGAACTATTTAAAAAATTCTACTTATAAGTTGAAAGTACTGTCTGTACTGTATCTCTTTTCTTCCACTGTTAAATTAAAGGAAATTATGTAAAATTATAAACCCATGCACATTTCTAAAGACATGTTTAACTCAAACCATCATTAATGTGGTTTCAGAGCTTATCAGTGAAGTCACCTATCCAGTTAGCTTGAAACCATCTGCAGTATTTTCAAATTTCCTCTCAAAACTCCCTTGTCCTCTAAAGTTCTGGTGAAATGCCACCAAAAAGAGCTGTTTCACTTGTCACTCAAAGAGTAAACTCCTCCAATGAAAGATACATCGCAATTATTTCAATATCGTTTGCCATTGTCAAGATATATGTCTTCAAAGTTTGATGGTCTCTGAAGTAACTCATTGCCCATGCAAAAATAATGATGTGGAGAGTTGCACAGTGTTAAGATTTCTTTTGTTAACCCTATATCAATTAATAATTACTGATCGAATGGTTTACAGTTTGGTGAGTGATATCAGTATTTCCCATGGAAACAATTTTAACTTTCAAAATAAACCCCCTCAGGGGATAAAAATGTTACCAGTGTCCTTGAAATGAAGGTTGCGAAAATAAAGGCTAACATTAGCCATATATATGGTATGTCCCTCTTTTCATGTCATATATTTGCATATTTAGCTCATGTTTATTCATGATACAAGTGTGAAACGAAATTATTTGATGGATTTTAATGGAAATTGCAGCGTTTTTCTGAATTTTTAATGCTTTTTACATCAAATGTCCAACTATGTTATTTTTATGTCACCACACCTTTAAAATTTAAACAACTTTTGCCACGTGCATTTCTATAATTGGAAATCTTTCTTTAAATATGGAGAAAAAAGCATGTCCATGTATGGTCATAAAATAAGTTATGCATCTATTAAATAATTGTTGAAAGATATGTTGGGTAGATAATTGTTTAATGCTATTCAAAAAATAAACAAACAAACAAAAAATGCACTCAATGATAAAAGTACCTTGACAGGACTTCTGTTTCAGTGACCCCTATTACTGCACCTTCAAATCATGACAAAGGCAAGCAGAGGTTCAACTTTTGCATACCCTTGAAAAACTTAGAGGAAAAGAACTGTTTCCCACAAAAAGTTGACTTTGTGAGCAGACAAGCTATGTTAAAGTTTCACCTTTAAGTCAGTCAACTTAACATGTACCTGGCAATGGTGCTTCTTAGTGTCAAGTTCTGAGCATGTGCTCAAAGAAACATGATGCCAGTAAATCTATAACCTTTGATATTACTGAATCCGACAATTAATACTGAACAGAATGAATAAACTGTCATTTAACAACAATCTGCTGCAGTTTTCACAAACCTGTCCATGTCTGAAAGAGACTGCATCTCTGTAGATTTCATCTTCATCACATCAATATGTTTATTCATCTTGTTCTGGTCTATAATGTCCCTGGAGAGGTTGCACATAACATCATCCATCTCCACAGCTGTCACCCTCTCAGCCCCAGCCTTGACTGCAAGCATGCTGAGAAATTAAAAAGTAGTTCTTTAAAATCACAACTGAAATGTTATGATAACTTCTGGCCTCTCAGTGGTTCTGATCATCTCCCTTCATCTTACTGCAATACTGAATGGGTTGGTATTAGACACCTACATTCTTATGACAACCTCAGTACGTTGCAACTAAGACCATAGATCTATACTACTACAGTACTACTACACACTCTTGCAAAATATGAAGCCAGCTGGGCATACAGTATCATTTGGGGGATATTGTCATTTTCAGATTTTTGCAGTAAGTCCAACCCACTCCTTGTTATTCTTAATACTTGCGCCATAAGAAATAGAGTACAACTTTGGATTATTAACAACATACTGTACTGTGCCTGTTAAGTATGATGTCTATAAGACCATCCTTACTGTACAAGTATGGCTTTGCTTAAACCAACAACTTACCATTTTTGAGAGAATTCAATTGCTACTTTTCTCACACAAAATCCTGCCAACTTGTTAATGTTATTTAGGGTCTGACAGGGCTCGATTTGAACAGTGGTCCGATTGCCCATGACTACCAAATTTTGTGATGGACAACCAAAATATAGTGGGTTGGTTGTCCATTTGACAACCAAAGTTCATGCAACAAGCTGACAGACTGCTTCTATAGGGTTATACAGCACATTTCTTTGTGGACTACTAAATTCTCTCTTGGACAACCAAAAAAGGTAGATGGGTTGTCCAATGGACAACCATAACCTTTTCTTAAAATTGAGGTCTGCGGTCAAGTAAAACTGGGGTACCCTAGGTTTTCACTATGGCACAATTGCATGTATTTATATTTGTTTCAGATCTATTAATATGTTGCATAAATTTCTGATGCAGCACCACATTAAAATGCAACATGTCACAAACAAATACCATCTCCCATACACAAGCAACCATTTCATTTGAAAAGGATAAGAACTGGTCCAGCAGCTTTTTACACAGAACATATCCTACAGAAATGGGAAAAACAAAAATGACAGAAAGTTTCAGATGAATAGTGAGGTACGGGAGGTTCAAAAGGGACAAAAGGAGCAGATAGTGGGAGCTAATTGAGCAAATTGTCACAGCTGACGTGCATTCTTTGTAAAAACCTTTAAGTAAGATTGTAGGTCATTCATTGTAACCTATCACCCTGCTCTAAATAGTAGACAAAACGTGAATGTTCCGGAAACTACGAGTGACCTCCGTTACCACGGCGAAGGGAATCATCATCATCATCATTTACATCATCTTACTATTATCGAATTAACACACTAACAGCCTATCAGCTTTGATTCTTTGATCTATGTCGAACCTGTAGGGGACATTGTAGATGATTCTCGAAACTATTTTGCCTGATTTTCTTTGAAAAGGGGAACATTATAGAATAATCTGGATACTCTTTTATCAGAATTCTTGGAAAAGAACTTTCCAGAGAATAAATCTCGCCATTTATAAACAGGGCGATATTCGGACAAGAGAGCTTGGAGATCCAGAACCCTGAGACGACAAAATCATGTTATTTTAGGCTAATCGCCCAGGCCAAATAATCGTGACCGAGATTTGTCTTTAATTGCCGCGGAGAGGGACAAAAGAACCGCTGGACTGTTTGTTTATTAGATGGGAGTACCGATACCGCTACAGGCATCGTCTAGATTTTTATTCAACGGCTATCCAGGGGGACGCATTTCTTGGGTTACAAATGCGAGAGGCTTCTAGAGACTTCGCGGGAATTGCGTATCTGCTGTATAGTGGTGGTGTGCCGGTCAACAAGGGAACTATTCCCGACAGCGTTACTGGTGGTACTAGGAGGTCAGACCACAATACAGAACGGTACCGAAAGACGACTGAGTGAGTTTTGGTTTAAGCTAAAGATTGTAATTTGAGATCTCAAAATTTCCACTTATGTACAATATTCAGTAATTATCATAGTTGTTCAAACGTTAATATATCACTATTTGTTGTTATTAAACTTTCAGAAACATCTCAGTGATCTTATTGGACCCCTTTGTGTTTATTTTCCCGAAGTATTTGAATTTCTTTTCATTTTACGGCCTTAAAGGCTTGAGGAAGAATCCCGGGTTGCAACTAGAGGGGGAGTGAGGGATGACATTTTGTTCCTGGCCCCGACGTTGTGACACAAGTCCCAGCAAAAACTTGAAGCCAACACCAAAAGATTAAAATAATTAACTGAAATACATGTAGCAAACAAAATAGCAGTTACTTTCTTAAGGGAAGAGTTTTATCAAAAACTGAAAAGTACAGAACTCCAGGTCTAGAAATGTCAGTTTTCTTTTCCTATGAGGAAACTTTTGGAATTTTATAAATTCAGCCTATGAAAAAAGAACAAAGCAAACCACCAGCTGCACTGTCCCCTGGAAAACTAGCTTATCACTCACAGGTGTTCCAACAAAGGCTGGGGAACCAACCCCAACAGTCAACTGAGCATTTGATAATTGAATAAATCTAGGAGTCTTCTCAGATTTTGGGGGCATACACAAAAAGTACCTTTATAATAAAGTTTCTCCCAAGGGCTCAGAAGGTAATAGGGAGCAGGTTTATCATAAGGAGCAAGCTAATTGAACATGTTAGGTGAGTTTAATACCTTCCTGATACCATATGATTCATATGTGAAATATTCATGGATGCTTTATTGGTACTAGCCCTTATTCCTCATATTCAGCCTGCATCTGTAGTGGTAAACTTTACTGTAACTAAAATGCTGATCCTAACCGATTGATACTAGGCAATTACTCAATGGCAGAAATCCTGGGGAAGAAAGGGGGAATACATCTCCCCTCTTGTGGTCTTTTTTGGAAATGCTTCCATTGAACTTCATTTTTACAGTACAGAGAAAATGTTTGTGTCAAGGGTTCTTTATCCCGCCACTTTTTTTTCACAAACATCTCTGCAACTGCCCTCACTTCATACTAGTGTTGTACCATGCATTTGCTTTTTGCAGGCTTCCTCCACCGCTTTCTGTAAATTTATATCTGTCTATATTTTATGATGTATGTGGAAAATAAATGAAATGAAATGAAATGAAATGCAAGAAACCGATATTACCAATACTTCAATTCTCAATGTTGACCCATACCGATCTGATATCAACATTGAGAAATGAGCATATCCTGTACACTGAACCACAGGCTATTGGGCACTACTACTAAACTTTTTTCATTTTCAAGAAGTAAAATATTGGAGCTTATACTGTCAAAGTATTATAAGAACAAAGCGCTTCACCAGAATGCCTGCTTATGTGATGTCAGCATATAGGGCCAAATTTACCTATACTGATAATGTACAGTGTGACAAAAATGGGAAATATCAGCCAGTATCATCACTGAATAAAGATAACCAGCCCAACACTACTTCATTCAATAGATCTTTTTCCAAAAAGCAATTACAATGGATTGTGGAAAAGAGTTTTGGTATGCATCATTCTTGGCCCATGCAGTAAAATGCCATTGATAAAAATGATGCATGCCAAAACTCTTTCCCACAATCCTTTGTAATTGCTACTTTAAAAGGGTCTATGGTAAGTTACTTTTTAAGTCTCAATGTAAAGTCCAATGCCTAGTCCTTCACTTTAAGTAAATGAAACTACATTTCATGGTAATGTACAGTACAACCATAGTTAATAGACACATCCCCAGGTTTGGAAACTTTACGTACACCCTATACACACCATGTACAAGCCGAGAAGCTATGTTGAGACGTGCAGAAAAGTGCATCACGTGACACTGACCATGCACACACGATCAATCGAGTAGCGATATGGCTACATTGGGTGTTGTTTTGTTCAGTCATTCTTGGAAATAAATTGGAGTTGATTCAAGGGTTGAAAGGGTTTCAGGAAGCTTCCGAATCAGTAAGTATTTGTGAACGTTCACATAAACTAAGAAAACCATGGCCCACAACCCCCACGTTCCTTGTTTGAGTAGAATTAGACTTCCGTACACTGCAATTTTGCATTGATGTATAGCTTTAGCTAAATACTATCACGTTTTGAAAGTAAAAGGGGGTAGGCGGTTCAGTATCTGACGTTACCAAGTCGGTTAACTGATATATTTTCAGGGAAAATACCCAATCATGATATACTTGATATAAGCACTGAATTCCACTCTTTGGGAAGAAAGTGAGTCTTTCTCAAATTGACACAGACCTGCCAACTTCTCCCCTGGTTTTACCGGGAGACTCCGGTAGTTTGCACGCAGACACTCGCGGCAGTGAGATATGCATACAATACGGCATACGAGTAGCTGCAACGAACGTGGAAATACAAGGGCAACTTTCACGGTGCATGTGGTATGGTGCATTCAATTCATACACAAGTTGTAGTGAATCAATAAAGCGGCGTATACGACCGTACGATCGATTGAGTTGGCTATACGGCTGCATTTTCATGAAAATCTACCAATCTCCCTAATTTTCCACTTATCTTGCTATTTTTGCCCTGAAAAATTTAAATTTCCCTATTTTGGGGTCAGACATGTTGACAGGTCTGTTGACAATTGCGGAGGTTTTATTGGTAGAGTTGATAATGTAGTATGACTATAGTGGTAACTCTAGCCGCAAATACCGTTCGGTGTTTGGAGGTTTTAAGACTGAAAAGTAACAAAACCAAACTTTTACAAAAAATGTCATAATTACCATTTGATAAAGGTTCACAAGTAGAAGTACTACTTTGGAGGTAGGTTATGGCAAGCTAAATATGCAATAATTCGAAAGACAAGGTTTTTCACCAATAAACTTGGTTTTTTGACCGAAAAACACAGTTTTTTGCGATAAACTCAGTTTATCGAGCGCAAAATAGAGTTTTTTGATAAACAAGGTTTTTCGAGCGAAAAACTCGGTTTTTTGACCGAAAAACAGAGTTTTTCGATAAACTCGGTTTATCGAGCAAAAAACAGAGTTTTTCGATAAACTAAGTTTATCAAGTGAAAAAGTGAGTTTTGCGATAAACACAGTTTTTTTGATAAACTCGGTTTTTCGACCGATAAACAGAGTTTTTCGATAAACTCGGTTTTTCAATCACGTGTCTTAGGCTTCCGTCAGACCGAGATGCATGATTTTTTCTCGTAGGACAGCGAGGGGAAAGTTATCAATTATTCATCTTATCGGAGTCGTTTGTCATGATTATTCTAGGCATTTTCCTTCTTTGTATATCGTCTGAAGTGCTTGCTTCATTGCAGCTCCTTGGCAATGTTATTACTTGGCTTGTGTAACGATATACCTGTATACAAGTGAGATATGAATCGTGTCCAAAACGTGAAGAGCAGTTGATGGCAACTCGGTGTGATATATACTGACAGAGAATGACTCCAGGGGCGTAGCGAAGGTGTTATCTTTGGGGGGGGGTGTGGAGATTATGTTTTGCCGACGGATCTGGTATTACATAGTGCGAAAACGTGTTTTAGCCGGTGGGTCCTGGGCCCCGCCTAAGGACCCCTGGTTGGGTCCAGGGCCCCCAGAAGCTCTGAGGTTTAGGTATATCTCTGGGTGAAAAGTTAAGTCTCAGGATGGATATATTTTGGTTCATAATGCATCATCAAATACACTAGATCCCACTAATTTTAATGTATTAGGCTATTCCTCTCGTCAGGCCGCTATAGTTTTAAGCGGTTGGGATCCAGAGGCCCGCTAGTGCTTTAGCTAGGATGTTTTCTCAATGCGACATTTACTGATCTGTGGCCTGGGGGAGGGGGTCACCGACTCCTCCTTGGAAATTTTTGGAATTTGAAAGGTGCCTAGTTGGCAAATGGTGCAATATTTGAGTGGATTTCTGCCATAATGAGGAACCTCAAAATTTACACCCGGCGGGTAGAAATTGCGTGTGAGATTTTTTTTGAGCGATATTTGTCGCCGACAGTGTCCCACAAATAGGGGCTGGCTAAAACACTGGGCCGACCCTAGGGCCCCTGGTGGGGGTCCGGGGGGCTTCGCCCTCGGAAGCTCTGAGATTTTAGCATAATCTCTAGGTAAAAAATTAAGTTTCATGCAGGACTGGTATATTTTGGTTCATAATGCATTATCCAATGCAACGATTCTGTATTCCTCCCGCCATGCCCCTATAGTTCAGGTGCTGAACCTTTCGTTCAGAACTGGAACACTATGTGTTCAGCATCTGAACACTAGACGCATCAGGCGTTCAAATACGATAAGTGGATAGGCGTCCGGCGTTTAAAAAAAGGAGAAAAGGTGTTCAGAATCTTAACACAAGCGTTCAAAATATGCTTTGAACGCCAGAATCTGAAGATGGGTTCTGTATATGTTTCAGATGGCAGTGAAGGGAAGACAAGTGCGGCACGCTTTTTTTTTCCCCGGCATGTTTGTGGGTAAACCGAATCCTCAGAAGTTTGCAAAATGTGTTTGAAGTCAAGGTTAATGTTTAGAAGACAGGCTAAGGATACCCTCTCCATGGGTAATCGGGTGATGCTCCCCATGGTGATGATAAAATTGCGGAATAATGTGCAGGTCCGTCGTCGGTACAAATACTGTTGCAGCTTTACTATACTATCTCCATTACCAGTAGCCCTTTAACCTCCCTTCCCTTACGAAATGTGACGCTGAATAGGCTAAAAACCGAGTTTATCGAAAAACTGAGTTTTTCGCTCGATAAACCTTGTTTATCAATAGACTCTTTTTTCGCTCGATAAACTGAGTTTATCGAAAAACTCTGCTTTTCAGTCGAAAAACCGAGTTTATCGAAAAACTCTGTTTATCAAAAAACTGAGTTTTTCGCTTGAAAAACCTTGTTTATCAAAAAACTCTGTTTTTCGCTCGATAAACTTAGTTTTTCGCTCGATAAACTTAGTTTATCACGAAAAACTGTGTTTCTCGGTCGAAAACCGAGTTTATCGGTGAAAAACCTTGTTTTTTGAATTATCGCACATTTAGCTTGCCATAGTAGGTAGGTAGTACTTCCATAGTGGTGTATGTCTTGTGCTACGAGTAGCCTAGTAGTACGCACTTGTAGAACTAATCAACCAGCCTTGTGCACCGTTAGCGTCACATGACTACTGAAAATCAGGATCTCAACATAGTGCAGTTAGTCACTGAGTTTCCAAACCAGGGATGTGTCTTTTAACTATGGTACAACAGTCTCTTAAAAATCCACAGGTAATCCACGCAAATACCAAGATCAGGAATACACTGTATAAAACAAAAATCACATACCATAGTGAGATAACATGAGCACACTATGAACAATCTTGACTGTCATTCATAATGTCAGTATATTCCCATCTAAATGTAACTACCATACCTCAACAAACCAGTTCCTGAGCCAATGTCTAGTATTTTCTGATGGCCACACTTCACAGCTTTTTTCAAAGCTTCAAAATAGCACTGGTTCCTTCTCCTGTCATTCAGCATCCGGAAATGCCATCTTTCAACCAATGATGATGAGGCATTTTGCAAGTCCCACCGCCAGTCAGGAAAATGAGATTCCATACCAACCGCTCTTCGAAGGAACGATGTGCCCTCCATGTGATAACCAAAGCTGATAATAACAAAATTCAAATACTGCAATTCAGGACAAACTGAATCACCATACATGTGATTAACGTACATTGCAGTAGCATTTCTTGTTAGATATATTACAGACATTGAATAATAATGAATCTCCCTTGTCCAACTTCCATCTCCAGAGCTGATTCTTGAGATAAAAACACTATAAACCTTTATCCACCAATAGTCAATTGTGATATACTTTGTGATGTCCTCGAACAACTCACATTTAATGCTTATTTCGCTTCCTTTTAAACTCAAAATAGTTATATGACCTTGAAAAAATTACTCTGTTGTTACACCACAGCAACGGAAAAGTCATCATGTTTTTTCCAAGGTGCAGTGGCTTTAGAAAAAACAGCAGATTGTCATTTGAGTAAAATACAGGAGTGACATCAAAAACTGTTGCGCAATCTACTCTTTTCGATTCAGCAAATAAACTTTGTTTCAGATCTCAACAAAGGAATGTCAAGTGAAGATGGGAGAAGGACCAATAGGAGCCATTTTTCTATCTTTTTTTTTGTAAGCTTACACTTTAGATACACTTACAACATGATTTACAGAATTTAGCTTTCTGCATTAAAGAGCATAAAAAATTCAGAAACATGTTTTCTTACTTTTGGGTTCACCCAACTATCAATTACCGTGAGTGCTACCATAAAATTGGGTTAATATACTGTTCTTTAATGGTGAAGGTGCATTATATACATTGGCACAGCAGTACTAAGCTGTGTGATGAAAACAAGTTCAACACATGGCTTTATACTGTAACTGTGGTAGCTGTAACATTTACAATACAAAATGTCCACCGACCACCATGCTGTACATGTACTATTCATTTAAGCCTCATGCTTTGTCAAACCAATGGTCACAACTTTTTGAGAGGAAGATGACTTTGGAGTCACAAAAATAGGCAACACTTTGTTTATTTTTTCAAAAGTTAGATAAAATTTAATGACACACCAACATGAATGTGTTATATAGTGTCAACTAGTCAAAAAAGTAAAGTTTAAGTACGGTTTCAACTACAGTTTAAGTTCAAGTTTGGTTCAAATACAGATCAAAAATGGTGCAAGTCCTCCCCACGACAAGCGGGGAATACCGTGGGCATATTCTACAACCCCCAGACCACAGGGGACTATTTTTACAAAAGAACTATTTAATTTTTGGTCATGAAAAGTATTGATTTCTTCCTTAAACATGAACCCTTATAGTCTTTTCAAGTACAAGATTCTAGCCTTACTTGAAAAGAAACTGGCCAGTTGCATGTACCACCTTTGCACTCTGTGTCCAAACATCACAGGCTTGCTCATAACACCAAACCGCATCTTGCCCTCTCTCCATTGAAACTAACTGTGCTGCCCATGATTTAAGACAATCTACGAACATATCCTCTAAGCTTTCCTCATCTTTAAGTGATGGGTCTAGGGTTAGGGCAAGCAAGAAATGAGCAAAGGCTCTTCCATAGTTTTCTCCTGCAACCAAACCACATGCAGTCTTCACAGCCTCTTTAGCCTTTTCTTCAGGGTTTTCCATTTTTCAGCAAAGTAAGTTAGTGCTGAGCTCCTGCAAGGTTGGAAAGATACACAAACAAAGCAAAAGAGGATGATTACTATTATAAAAATACAAATACTGCACCTTTTCATTTTAAAAGTTCAGAGGAAATTCATCAGTAAATTCATAAATAAACTACCAGATCCATAAATTAAAAAACATTATTATGGTACCATGATTTCACATCAGATTTACTTGAAAATATTTGCATTGGAGATCTACAACAGAATAAGGCCCTTGCGGAAAAATGACAGAGGAACTGAGGCAATACTGTAACATTGTCATTCCACCACTAATGACACACTGGCTGCTTTAAAAGTCTGCAACCAACTGTTTATGGGATTCAAAATTGAGAAAAGTGCAAATTCCTGCAAAGATGTCTACAGTATGCCCAATGGCAATATTCTGGCACCCCAAATTAAATTACAGTAGTATACCTGGGTATCCTAACTCATGAATTGCTCTTAAATCATGTGACAACACTTCTGAAACTGAAGTTCAAATTTATGCAAAATAAGCCCTTTGTTTCCCTTTAGAATGTCACCTTTACGTCCTTAAACATTATGAAAGATACTTGCAATGGAATTTAGAAGAAATTTGTAACATTAAGTTCATGTATAAAAGTACGTTTTGGGGGACTGTTCATTCCTTTTATAAAGAAAAACAACTTGAAAGCACGTACAGTAGGTGTATAAAGGCCTTTGACAAAGCCAAGCTGAAAGTTAGTACCTGTAGATGATTAAACAAGTAAAAATTTAGACTGCTCTTGAGAAAACTGTAAAGAAAACTCTATTAAAATTGCCTGCTGTACTGTACATGTAGTTGGTGAAAACATGGTGTAACCAAACTTTTGAAGGATGTCCTTTATCTTCAAAAAGCAGCAGAACCTGAATTCCCAAAACAAAAACATTGCTCCACTACAGTATTACAATTAAAGTTTCAGCAGTCCATTGACAAGAGTGAATTGTACTTGGAGACTGGCAACAATCCATCAGACTCTACAGGTTATGGGGTCTGTGTCACTGCCAAAATATAGTGAACATTCTGCTAACACTTCTTGCTCATGTTAAATTGTTGACTACTGTATCTCACATTGTGAGTCTTCTTGAGAAATGAGAAACAAAGCTGTACTCTAACAACACTAACCCTGTGAAACATATAACTTGTCCTAAAGTAAATGTAAATGACCTCCTTAACATAAAGTTATAGACAAGGATTTACTAGCTTATTGGGACTACAGTAATTTGACATGGGGAGGGGGAGAACTATTATCCAGTGTTTTAAAATGCATGTTTGTCTAAATATAACATACATTTTGTGAGAAAATAGCCATCATTCTGACCAAATAAAAAAGGGATGGTGTAAGGTATTTATTTAGTATGTGAGGCAGGCGTGTAGCCTCACAGGTGGGCTTAAACCTCCTCCATGACTCAAAGTGTGAAAAAGCATAAAAATCACTAGTTTCTTGGTAAGATATTCCCATCTCTTCCCTGCCCTGACATACAATCACCATTACAAAGAAATTAATACTCTAAAGTGGGCCCCTAGGTCCTAAGTACAAAGGAAAGGCTTTGCAGTCTGGCAGTCTGCCCTCTGGTGTTTTTCAGTTAGTCTGGTCCAAAATTCCAACCCCCAAACCCCCACCCGCAACCAAATCCTGCCTACTGTAAATGCCTTGTGTGAGCTCCACTGGTGAACAGACTGTGCCTTATACAGGTGTCCGATTGAATATTGTTACAAGTTACACATAATGTCCTTATATTAATTGGCAAACCAAAATTGATGGCAGTCAGATCCCTGATTTCAAGGGATATAAGCCAGAACCACCCTTCCTGACTGTTATGGGACTACTACCAATAGCTAGCCAACAAGTATTCCTTCATGGTTTCAGTGAACTGCATGCCTTTTGTTGACAGAGGCCCCCCTCTAATAGACAACTACATACTTGAACTGAATCTGCTATTTTTCTATTATTATTGCAAATTTCCAGTTCAAAGAGACTGAGTGAGGCATGCTGGGAAGGGAAAGGGATCAATGGTATCAACTACAGAGAAAAGTTCTTGATAATTACAGTATTGCAACAGCAGTGTCCAGCAGGCTTTAAGGATGTAATTCCACAAAACATTAAATGCTGAAGTTGCTGAATGGACTATTCTTCTTCTTTCTTCAGAACAGCAGATTGGGAGCTGATGATTGCTGCAAATCTTTTGCAATACACTACATGTACTGATGAAGTCAAAAGGCCACAGTAGACTGCTGTTAAGTGCATTATATCCCCTTCCCCAGTGAGGGTACACTCTTTGACTTGCACTGAATTCCAGACACTGTACTTTTGCGTCTTCCCACTGCCTTTCTAGTTGATTATTTCAATTACGAGTGAAGCCTGCTGTATGTTTATGTGGTGGGAGGTATGGGGGGGGGGGGCAGCCCAACTGTGCAAACAAAAAAAAATGCCAATTTCAGGGGAAAAATTTTTTCAAGAAAAGATTGTTCTGATTATTTGCCCATTAAGGAAATTTCAGGGCAAATTACTTTACCTTCCATCCCCTTGTGTAATGACTCTCATTACACTTATGACAGCAACTGACAGAAAAAGAAACAATTGAAAGGTAGGCTAGGCACTTGACAATGATTTCAGTGAAAAACACCTCTTACTTTTAATTAAAAGCCACTACAGTTACTTTGAAAATCATACAACCTGAACTACTTACTGTATAAAGGTGCTGTGCAGGGTATGCATGGCATGTAGGCTTTGACAGGGTACCTGATTCTACTTCACAGGGAATAATTTAATGTTCAAAATATAGCAATTCTGAGGTTTCTGAGCTTCTCTATCACAAATTAAAAACCCTAATGTTGTATTTACAAAATCTGCTACACAATTTTGCATTTGTGTAGCAATTTGGCGGGCCATCTTGTGAAGCAAATTGCAATGCGGTACCGGATAAATTTTTCCCTGATTCAAAGTCAAGACTCCTGGCCAGGAGATGAGTAAAGACTCCACATTCCTTGGAATTATGACTTGATCCTGGTTCATATTTTGGAGTTTATATTTTGTCTTATTTAGGAGATTTAAATAAAGCCTAATGCATGGAATATGACTTTCTATAGGTCTGTACAGTACACAATGTGTACAGTTCAACATACAGTATTGTTCCCTAGGATACTGTACCTATCAGCTGCTGTGACATTCCCAAATTTTGTCATAAAAGTACCATCAGAGGGACAGATTTATAACTGTCAAAAGACTGCTACAGAGTAACTTATCATTGAAACTTTGCAAGAACATAACTTCGGCCAGAAAAGAGTAGGCCTAAATGCATTTTCAATAATTTGTATTTTCTTTAAGGTTACTAACTGCACTGTATGTCACATATCAAGCTTGCATTTCATCTATGTAAATCTGGGAGTAGCACTGGAATCCTTTTGCATCCCTGCATGCCAAGTTGTGCCTGTTCTGGTTCTAGTTGTTACTACAACCAGTTCTCCTCAGATGGGATATATGGTTGTAGGTGTGAAACGGCTAGCGGATGGAAATTAATTAATTTGGCATCTCCTCAAGGACAACACATTCAATTTAACTTTAATTCGTTTCTGAATGTTTCAATTGAAGGGGGCCTCCCTAACAGCTGAGGGAAAACACTTCATCGCAGCTACTGTTCATGGTATGAAAGAAAACCTACTGTATAGCAGTTCTTTCTTACAGTGGCAGTGGGATGGTTAAAGGAGATAGATGATAACAAGTTTACGAGTAGAGATTCCATTAATTTCCGGCTTTGGAACATACTGTATCTGTCTAGACTGATAGTAACTAGATGGTGGACAGACTTGTCAAGTAAAATCAAACTAGCTCTGATCCTGCATTCCTCTTGAGTAGGCTAGTTCAAGTCCACAAGCATCGATGAGACACTGCCCCAGTGGCAGATCCAGGCGGGGGCGCAACAGGCGAACACCTCAACTATAGGCTGGCATGGGTGAAAAAAAATTGAGGCAAAGAAAGAAAATGCTTCAAAATGTGTCAAATATAGCATGATTTTGCATCTCAGCCCTCTTCCAAAAGCAAAAATTTTCCAGAGGGGAAAGATATACCCCTCCCCATATATCCCTACCCCTTGGGACAGTGATCACTCAAACCTTGTGCCCCCTCTATTGAAAATTCCTGGATACGCCCTGCTGCTCTTACATTTTTGGTCTTTAATACAGATGAATCTAGTGGCTCTGCATTGAACTGCTTCAAGGAAATATATTCCTGATGGTATTATAGATCCCAAATGCTTGAGCAGTATTCCAGCCTTGGTCTTACAAGGGCATTGAAAGCAGCTTCCTTTACTTTAGGGAAACAACTGTAGAGGTTACACCACAACAATCCGAGAACTCCATTTCCTTAATATGTTCAGCCCAGCTTAATTTACTGTTCATTTCAACTCCTAGATAAGTATTGCTGGAGGCTGAAGTGAACTATTGTATCTCGTTCATTTTATATGAAGTTAAAAGGGGTTTTTCTTGTAGGTATATGCATAGTGAAGCACTTAGCAACATTAAATTTCATTTGCCACTTGGATTCCCATTTGCAGAGGCTGTATATCATTCTGTGAGATACTATGTTCAATTGAATTAACTTCACGATACAGGATACAGCACAGTCATCAGCCTAAAAGACCAACTTGAGATGATAATCCATCTGGCAGGTATAGCCTAGCCTAAGATTAGTGGCACCGCCAGGGTTTGGTGATGTGGGGGTGGAAGGGCTGGAAAAAACGTTTATTTCTTGGGAAGGGAGTCAAATTTCCACAATTTCTCCCATATTTTCAAGTACATAAAAGGTGTAAATGTCCCTCCAATGACCAAAATTTCCCTCCAAATACCCAAATTTCTCGGGAAGGAGCCTTCCAGCTTCCCAACTTTTTCCACCCGGGGGGGGGGGGGAGGGGCAGAACAGATGACATCGTAATGCCACCTCAGTCCCTCCCCTCAAGTCTGCGTAAATTGTACTTTTTGTGTGTCCCTGTGATTACATACAGCAGTATGGAATCCTTTTTTGTCACTACATAAAGTACCATCCTGGGGAAGGGGTTAAGGCTTAAGAGAAATTTTTGTTAATTTAGGGTTGCTTAGATGCAAAATGGTGCTATCTTTGGGATATTTTTGGAACTGATCATAAATGGGCTGGAAAATATCCAAAATTTAGTGAATTCTAATTTTTTGGTTAGGTGAAAGAAGAAGGTTTGTTGTCTTAGAGAAGGGTACTGTATGTTGTCAACAAACCTCCTGAAGCCCCGCTTTTGGCTACTTTAATGCCTTCTACTCAGGAAAGGTTTTTACGTAAAAATATGTGCTTGGAGTCCACAGGAACATTCTTGGACTATTACTGTACGAAAACTTTCCTTTGCTTCATTGTGCATTGTAAAAGGGTACACGTATCTAAGGCTGGCAGACACTGGTACAGTGCCTCCTGGAAGCTCTGGATTAATTATAAAAAATGGGGCACTGATATGGTGATTATTACCTGACATCCAAATGATACCACAGAGTATCATGCTGAGCACTTCACAACTATAGTACAGTATTTTTACTAAGTCTGAACGAAAATCCACACGAACAGCTACAGTACACTTCCAGCAGTGGGGAATGGGAAGGAGAGTATAGTATGTGCAGGGAGGTGATATTAGAAATCCTGGGTAAAGCAAAAGGGATTAAGGACTAAAAAGCACACTTCAGAACGTGTTTTCATCTTAAGTGTATTAACAATCAGTATCACCATCTATACCGGTAATGGCTGCACGCGAAGCGATCGGTAAAAATTTTTAAAAAATGTATAATGGCAAATACAGTACAGTATGTACTACAGTACTTTCAACCTTCTACCTCATGCTACAAATTAGACTGAAAGATTCCATACCCCCCTACAGAGGTTGGAGATGTACTTCTGTTTTTCGGAAAAGTGTTGTGATCAGAATAGTTGCATGTATTATACTGTAACCTTAGTAATGGACATGAGATGGAATGAAAACTGTGCATGCAAAGTGCGCTGAAAAATTTCATTAAAGTCAATTTCCAGTGGCTTTTCACAAGGTGAAAGAGAAAAAAAATTCGGTTCATACCTTCTTAACCCCGTACCAATACTCTTTTCCTAACTCAAGATATCTAATATTAAAGACTACTTATTTTTGTCAAAAAATACCTGCAGTTCTCATCAAGGTCACAGAATGTTATGTAAAGTAGGCACACTGCCTCAGATTTCTTTTGTTTTCCTTTACAATTGAAAGTCCTATTGTCCTTGAAATTTGATACTGTTGGAATGTTTGAATACCTTTCTATGTTGGTTTAGCATAAATCTACACCATATGTATGGCATAACAAACAAAGTTGCTAAATATCCCTACAACAGTGTCAATATCATAAAGAAATTCAATGCTTTGTCAAATAAATGTGCTGTGATGATGTCACAGAATTCCCATAATGCACTTGAACTTAAAAAAAATTGCTATTCTTTGAAAATTATTTCCAAATGCTAGGCTGTTGAGATGGGGTTTTCACCCCTAGAAGAGAAAAAATTTCTGCATTTTTTCGAAGTCATTAATTTTTGTCACTGGCAAATCCCTTTAAACAAGATAACCATGCCGACAAAACCTGCATTCATGCTCTGCATCGAGACACTTTCAATTCTCCAATAAACCTATTTGCCAATCACAAAGCCCATCTTTTACCTGAGACTTTTGTTGCTGTGCTTCTGCAGGAGTTACTACGGCAGGTTTGAAAGACCCAGAGCACGCAAAAATTTTGATAGTTTGCGAAAGATTTGCAATAATTCTGATAGTTTGAAAATCATTTGTGACAGAAAATGGTTATACAATAGATCCATCACTCAGTTGAAAAACACACCTCACCCTACCCCCTACAGAAATCTATATATAGCTTAAACGCCTTTTGGGATCATTTTTTTTTTGATCAAATTTTTGTGAAATTGATTGGGGGGGATGTGCCCCATGCTGGTGCCACTGCCTGAGAGAAATAAATGTGGACCTAGCAGTACTGTACCACTGTGCCCTGAGGGACACCAGAGGTAACAGATGATGAAGTGCCCACTGTCAAGGAAAACTTGCTGGGTTCTACGTAGTGTGAGGAAGTTTCTAATCCAAGCGTGTATAGTGTACCAGAAATGCCAAAATGCCTAAATTTCAATTAGTCTTTGGTGGGAACTACCGTCCACAGGCCCCGGATCGCATAGTTTGTCAGTCGTAGGGAACTTCTCCAGCTCACATTTTCGATTTATTTAGACATACCGATTTTACGATGAACTAGTCCTCAATAATTCAATTTAGTTCAACAATTGCCGTTCTGCGCACAGGCAAAGACTAAGAGCAAAAGCTCAGTGCGGGGCAAGAAAAATCCCGATGCTCAAGACTCACTCAAAAATTACACAATTCAGAAAGAACCAAATAATCACCATCTTATGTAGCAGACGACACCCCTAGATCCCCAGCAGTTTCACCCCTGCACCGGCCCCAGCAGGGTCCTTCAGCCACAGGCAGTTCTAACGTTAGGGTAAACTGGGGTAAAAACGCCCGTTGGGTAAAAACGCCCGGAAAACTTTTTTTCTCTACCAGTAAAAAATTACATGATGTGTGATAGAATGGAACATATTTATATTGAAAACAATGTTAATATATAGTAATGATAAAAAGAAAAAAATTATTAACATATTTCAGGGGTATTGAGGAACTGTTGAAAAAAATATGCCGAAAAAAGTTTTGAAAAATTCCCATCGCAGGTTTAGCCTTCATCAGTTCATATTTACCCCATATGTAAATGATGTTTATTTTTTATCATTTTTTTAGTTGATATATGTTAAGAATGGTTACTTACAGTAGTATGCTTAATCAGTATATAAACATCTATTTCTATGTATGCTTAATACCTGAGATTTAAGTGGGCGTTTTTACCCCGGGCAAAATCAACTGCCACGGGGTAAAAACGCCCAGCAACATCCTTCACATGCAACTATAATTAAATCCTCATTTATCTTCAACCATCACAATAATAGACCTTTCTACAGCTATTACCTATCAATATTAGCTATTAGAGACCAACTACGTAGATTTGACAATTTAATTCTTACTTCAATAATGTTCGCCAGGTATTATTCAGATTCAAGTTCAAGTTCGTTACAATTTCGTAATTTCTTTTATGATGTAACTGACTTTCTTCAATCATCATGTAACCCCACCCCCTTATTTTACTGAAGATACTGACAATAAATGAATTCCATTTTTCCAATCAATCTGATGAAAACTAATAAGTGCAATAAAATTATTTGCTGGTGTTTCTAAATCTACGAGATCATAACACATAATTGCTTTTTGAGTACAGCGAAATGTTCATTCATCACACTGTAATGACTGTGTGTGGGAAAGTTTCTCTTTATTGCAATGCAAATGTGCTCTCACATGTACAATACATGTACAAGTTAGAGACCACAGATGTACCACAAACAGACAAACAAGCAAACAAACATACAACCCAAGACCCATCTAAGAGACAAAATTAAAAATCAGTTTCACTTCAGGTGGCTTCACCAAGGACTCCAGAATCAGATTCTCTGAAAACATCACTGCAAGTAACAATGTGGGAGAGTATGTGGCAGTTATACATAACGAGGATTAGTTAATTGAACAAATGATGCTATACCAATGTTTTAACCCATTTGACCATCTAGTACATGCATCTCCATAGTACCATTTCAGTAAGCTAGAAACAAAATGGTAACATTCAGTAGACTCTGAGATGAAGCAAAGTATCATTTCACTTTGCAATAATTGCAAGTTGCAGTCTATCATTTTGATAACAACACGTCAGTGGGGTTTGAAAGAGGAAGACTAAGTAAAAACTTGTTTTTAGCAGATGAAGATGCAGTGCAAAAAAAAAAAAAAGATTCACAAAGTCATCATGGGTATTCAGGGTTTCCGCCAAAGGGGGGAAAGGGGGGGATTTGTCCCCCCCTTTCCAGAAGAAGGTGGGTAAAATCCCCCCCTTTTCATTTCTATAAAAATTAAAAAAATTGTCCATATCTTGGTTTCTTACTTAAGAAGAGGGCACCTTTGCAGCAATGTTTGGACTTTCATAAGTAAATTGCCTTTAAAACCCTTCAAAATGCACCTTATAGGGGTCTTGAAGCAAGCTTTTGTCCCCCTGAACCCACTTGTAACTTTAGCCAGGGACAGCATCAATTTGGACTAGGGGTTTTGGAGCAATTAATCCCCCCCTTTTTTGCATTTCTGGCGGAATCCCTGGTATTACTTTGCAAGGACCCAAAGCCTTTGTAACCAGTTGTATCTCTGTTGAATCTCCAGAGTGACAAGCCAATGTGCGAGCCCATGCTCATTGTGCTGTACGTTAATGCTTCACTTATCACGTACATTTGTGTCAGGTACGTGTACTGGAAATTACTTCATATTCATAGTCCTTCAGCTGTGATTGAGATGTTTGTGGTAGTTGAGGCTGCATTCCTCAAAATTACATAAAAGAATGAAAGCAAAATAATAACTTTACCACAGGAGGACCTGTGGAATAGTCATTTGTTTTAAAGGATAGGAGTGGGCGTTTTTACCCCGAGACCCGGGTAAAAACGCCCGCCAAAATTGGTGTCGAAAACTGAGGAAAATTCCTCCTTATCAATTTCATAACCATGATGTTATATAAGCAAATTATAAAGAAGACATGTATTGCAAAAAGCCACACTTTTGTTTCCTAAAGTCTGCAAGGAGTACAGAGATATTTACCAAAAACCTCAAAATCGGGCGTTTTTACCCCAGTTTACCCTATATAGTGCATACATATATATAAATAGACAAGGTAGCGCACTTCTTCCACACAAAGGCGTACAGTAGCCAGATTTGGCCCATTTGGCCATATATGCACGAATACAGAATGGAGAATGGAGAATCCGTGCCCGGAAGTGACGTACGTGATACGCATAGGTATAGGGTTAGGGTTAGGTATAGGGTTAGGGTTAGGGTTATATACGTTAGTAGGCATACGGATAGGACCGTACGCATACGCATAAGGATAGGGTTACATACATAGTAGGCATACGGATAGCATACGGATAGGGATAGGGTTATACATACGGTACGCATAGAGATAAGGTTAGGGTTATACCCGTAGGGATATATGTATAGAATACGTATACATGTATAATTATAGCCTACGTATACATCGTGTACTTATAATATTTAAAACTATTTGCCGGCAGCTCGGCTCGCAGCGCTATCGGTTAGGGCATAGGATCGCTATCATTACGATCTTCTCAGCCCATAAGGAATTCCACCCGAGACCCCTGTTTTTGGCCAGAAACAGGGGAGATTAAATATCTACCCGAGTTTGTAACATTAGCCTCATTGAACGCTCTACTGCACAAATTGGTTCTTAGATAACCACCAGTTGACTTCCAAAGGTAGTGACTACCAATGATGTTCACGATAGCATACAATGCACTATAAATAGCTTGTACAGTTGGTCAGTATGTTTACAGTGACACATGGCTGGGTGCAATTAATTGTGTGCACTCAAGGGTAAATCCTACTACTGGCAGCACTTTTGATAGTTAGTTTACTATCAAGTGTCAAATTATTACACCCTCAATGAATCTCAGGACCAATCTTTAATGGGCTGCATTGGCCATCATGATACTGAGATTTATACCGCGTTCGTATTCTTGCAATGTTCCGCGTTCAAATCCCACCGTTGCTTTCTGTTGAACAGCTTGTCTTGTCACGTTACTGTTGGTGCTTTTAGAACTTAACTTGTCACCAGGGGCGTCAATCCGTATTCAAATGTGGGGGGGACGGGGGACATACATGACTTAGATCAAACCAATCCCTTTGGTTTTGAAGAGAGGGTGTCTTCCTATAGGCCCTCTCCTCCCCCCCCCCATTATGATGACTGACGCCCTATTCTAATAACAGGCCCTTAGCCAGGAATTGTGATATATGGGGGGGGGGGGCACCGACACCTCATAGAGGGGCACCGAAGAAGATTATGTTTGTTGTCAGTAGTACTACCACAGGATTACAGTTTGACGGAACTACAGTGGATTATATCTGAAGCTTACCACACATAGCTTAAAGGTATCGGTTTTACGTGTGCACATACGCGCGCCGAAGCGCGCGAAAATTTCACTCTTCTGATGGAAATTTTTCCCTCCGCTTGCAATACAGAGACGTAGAAATTCTCCACAAGTGAAGGGAACAACACTATAATCACGATATATCTTTAGCTCAGCAAGCGCAGGTGAAGCCGGTTAAGTACTTTGCGAACGGCGAGGCGGGACCAGGGGCTGCCATTCGGCAGGCTTGGTGTGATCCAGTATGATTTTGTTAGGACCCAGAGGGAAATTCCCCGAATATGTGGCGAATTAACAATATGGGAACGCTAGCATGGAGCTTTGAGCAGGACTTTGAATGACAGTGAGAGCAAACCAATGTCTTCACAGTTCACAATTCGGATGGTTATTATCGTATTTCTACTTTGAACGAAATTTTACATGAAAAAAAAACAGAAAAAGTAAATTTTGGAAGAAATTTTTGGTACGAGTAAATTTAGCTTCAAGCCGTATAGTCTTCGCGGAGCGAGTGTTACTCAAGGTACTAGATAACTACATGAAAGCCCCTTGATGTCCGGGATCTAACTCTGAGACTTCACCTAGCTTTGGCTGGAAGAGTTCACTTGTTTTTTTTGTACTAATAATGTTCATTGGTGATATCACTTCGCTTGTGAGAATTGCGCGCGAAGCGCGCCGAAATTTTGCAGGGAAATTATTTACCACGGTAAAACCTGCATACAGACTCAGCAAGGGGTGGTGGAAAGGTAAGCCCGACGAAGGGACCAAGCTCCCCTAAGAGGTCCAGCAAACCGAAGTCCCGTTAGAAGTAATGGGTTACAGATTGGATACCAAACGCGAAATTTTGGGCGACCGGCGAAAAATCTGGGGTTCTGTTGAAGAAAAATTGAAAATATTTGGTTCCTATTAAGGAAAGCTAGAAAATTTGGGTTTCTATGGAAGAATCTGCCCTCTTCGTCCTAGACAGTTCCAATTCTCCCGACTAAGTCACTACTTCCAAAACCGTGTTGAGCCCCTCCTTGTGCAGACACAAACCTAGTTTATTACTTAAGGGCATACCCTATTTGGCGTACAAGGCCATAATATGCAACCGGAACATTCTCTGCGCATGCTGTGTGTTGTGAGCTTTGATGCCAATCAAAGAGCATTCACCTATGAACAATTGAGAATTTTGCTTTCTCCCAACCAAAATGTATTTGGGGTGATGAGTGTCTGTCTTTAAGAACAAAACCAAGACGCCGGACGACTGGTCACGAGGGGATGCCCCCTTCCACCACCCCTGGACATTGAGACACTTTACGTTTCATACAAAAATGATTATCATGACGTTGAGTCTTACGATCTTCCCGATCGTAAGAGAAAGAGGATGGAACTTTTTATGGATTCATTTTTGTGTTTTTCCGGGTGTTAAACGGGTGTTGAGGCTATATGTAACTGAAGGTGAAAGCGCGCGTAGCGCGCGAAAATTTTTGTGATTTTAGAACAAAAATGTTACAGAGAACAAAATACGTTCATTATTAAACTCCTTTTGGGATTTGGGATCATTTTTGGTTACAAATCGCTTGGTGTCATACCAGAGCCACCGTTTATACATGTACTAAAATTTTATTTTCGATCGATTTTCCGTATAGGGGGGCACAGTGGTCCGCACGGGGGGGGGCACGGTCCCCTCTTGCCCCGGCCTGGCTACGGGCCTGTCTAATAAGAATTATCATTTCAGAGTCAACATGACCACCACTGAGATCTGCCAGGTGAAATACACGGAGTCCACGGACTTACTTCAAGATGTTATTTTACCATGTCCCAAAATAGCTGAAACCACGCTTCACAGCATGGATCATTGTCGGAGATCATGGAGCCGACCAGGCCCGTTGCTAGGGTGACATGTGTGAAGGTGACCGTCCCAAATTCCGACTGGCTGGATGTTTTTTCCAACTGAGTGGAGGCGTGTAAATTGCACTGTTTATGAGCCCTCTGCGTTTTGTATACAGCAGTGGGGATCCTTCCTTTGTCACTACACAAATGTGTCGTCCTGGGGAGGGGTCTAAGGGGAGGGGGCGTCCTCCCATTTAAGAAATTTTTGTCAATTTAAGACTGCTTAGGTGCAAAACGGTGCTATCTTTGGGATATTTTTGGAGCTGATCGTATATGGCTGGAAAATGTCCATAATTTAGTGAATTCTAATTTTCCCGACCGGCTAGATGTTTTCACTAACTGCAGTGGCGGTGCACAAATTGCACCTTTTTTATGCACCCTGCGTTTGTATACAGCAGTGGGGATCCTTCCTTTGTCACTATATAAAGGTGTCATCCTGGGGGAGAGGTCTAAGGGGAGGGGAAGGCCCTCCCCTTTGAGAAATTTTTGTTAATTTAAGGTTGCTTAGATGCAAAATGGTGCTATCTTTGGGATATTTTTGGAGCTGATCGTAGTATAGCAAAGGTCGTTTTCAGAATGCTTTTAAGTCGTAATTGTATTAACAGTCACCATCTATACCGATAATAGCTTCGGCGAAGCGCTCTGTAAAAATTTTTGAAAACTTTTGACGGCAACAAAGTACTTTCAACCTTCCACATCATGCTAAAAATTAGACTAAATGGCAGTGGCGTACCCAGGATTTGTCTCAAGGGGGGGGGGGGGATGCAGTATGCTGTGTGACCGCCGACCTGGGGAGGGGTCTAAGGGGAGGAGTGTCCCCCTCCCCTCTGAAATTTTTTGAAAAATTAGGTGTCCTTACTTGCAATCTGGTGCCACATATGTTACCTTTTGAAGTAAAGTCTGTTTTAAAAAATTTACGTTTTTTTAGGAACTAGAAAATAGGCATCAGTGAGGGGGCATAAAAAATTTACGTATTTCTAGGAACTTAAAAAAATCAGAATCAGTGAGGGGGCATGGCCGAATGGCCCTCCCCTCTGCGTACGCCACTGAATGAATGATCCCATATTGATGAGAGGCCCCTTCAGATGTTTGGAGATGTATGTCTGTTTTCGGAGAGTGTTGTGATCAGAATAGTTCCATGTATAATTACCTTTTTAATGGTCATGAGAAGGAGTGCAAACCGTAACGCATGCGCGCGAAGCGCGCCGAAATTTTGTCATTATATAAGATTTCCCTGACGAAATCTGCATTCAGAATCTGCATCGAGACACTTAACAATTGCCCAACAAACCTACATACCACTCAAAAAGCCAGTCAAATAGAGCCACGGCACTACTCTTTTACGCAAATGTGGGGGGGACATTTGATATTGTGTCCCCCACCCATCGAAATGTGGGGGGGACATGTCCCCTCGTCCCCCCCAGGATTGACGCCCATGCTTGTCACTGATCTTTTGTAAGTTTTAAGTTATAATTTACGCAACTTCCGGTCACGGATTCTCCATTCGCACCGCCAAGTTAGTAAAAGATTTGCCAGTTTGGCCAAAGCATTTGGGGATTTGGCCGTATTAGTGCATTTCAGCCAAATCTGGCTACTGAACGCCTTGGTGTGGAAGAAGTGCGCTACCTTGTCTATATATATGTATGCATTATATAACGTTCATTAGGGGGAATGTCCATTAGCCAGGATTGAGAAAAACTCTAACCACAACTAGTCCTCTCAGCAAATAAACTGTGCAGCTCAAGTTCCTGGCAGGCATGAACCTCATCTTGACTCCTGAGAATTTGTATTGTTGAAAGTCACTCATGCATGACACACTGAATAGCTGTGCTGGGCCTGAATGGGAGAGCCTCCCCAACTGTTGTGAGGAGGAAACCACAAAGCAAACAAATCAATAAGGTCTAATATTACTTCCCAGACTTGCTACTGGCAAATAGGGTTAGAGTAGGTAATGGAAGATACCTGTCATGTTAGAACTGCCTGTGCCTTCAGCAGGCCCCTCCGCCCCAATAATACAAGTCAGGCTATAGCCAGCATGGGTCACAGTCCTGAGCCATGAAATGAACCTAACGTTAGGCTAGGCTAAGTTGATGGAAAAAATAATAAGCCTTGGCCTCTAGGCTACAACGTTAGGCCTTCTTCTTCTTCTTCTTTCGGAATACGGTGACACATCCAGAGGGACATTACTTCACCACGCATGCGCCGAGGGGTACCTAAGCCCTAATGCTATTTGTAATAAACTGAACGGGGTCTTTATGATGCACAGAATTTTCGACTAGAGAGGCAGGGAGACTATTCCAATCCTTGACTGTGTTAGGCAGAAAACTATACTTGTAGCAGTTAGTCCTAGTATAAAGATGGCAAAAGTGTAGGTTATGCATGCCACGAATTTTGCGAGTGGGATGCCGAAGTCTATCAACAGGGATCTGAGCCTTACCAAAAACACCCTTAGTAAAAAGAATTAGTCTATTTTGCCTATGACGTTCCGATAACGAAGGGAGATCGAGGTCTTTCAGTACAGAAGTCATAGACCCAGGCTCACGTGAAAAGGTAGAACTGATAAAACGAGCCGATCTCCTTTGAATACTCTCCAGCTTATCCTGTAAGTAAATCTGGTGTGGATCCCACACGCTGCTGGCATATTCCAAAATAGGCCGGAGAAGGCCCTTATAAGCAGTTAGCTTCACATCGCTAGGGCAAAAAGACAGATTTCTTTGAAGTACCCCTAAGATTCTATTACCTTTATTACAAATAAATTGGACATGTTTATCCCAACTAAGGTCACTAGTAATAAAAACCCCTAAGTACTTAATTGAATCAACCTTAAGTAACTTTTCACCGTTTTAAGACATAATCGAAACAGACAGGCTTCTTTTTTCTGGCAAAGGTGATGATATTGCACTTTGAAGGCTGGAATCTCATACCCCATGTCTTAGCCCAGAGACCTAGATTATCAATGTCAACCTGAAGCTTACGACAGTCACTAGCATCATCAATAACTCGGTAGCAAACACAATCATCAGCAAAAAGCCTGACATTAGAACTGGCACTACTAACGATATCGTTGATGTGCGCTAAAAAGAGAATTGGTCCTAAAACGGACCCCTGAGGGACTCCAGACACAACATCGTCAAAAGAAGACCTAGTACCATTTACTACGACAGCCTGTTTACGATCAGAGAGGAAATCATCAACCCACTGGAGGATCTGTCTTGAAACACCAAGACTAAAAAGCTTGGTTTTTAAGAGCTCATGAGGCACCGTGTCGAAAGCCTTTTCAAAGTCCAGAATGAAAACATCAATTTGCTTGTTTGAATCCAGGGATGAAGCCCAGTCTTCAATGACTGACACCAACTGAGTATCGCAGCTGTGCGATTTTCTAAAGGCATGCTGCTTTGATGAAAGGACATTCTTGGATTCAAAGAAGTCCATTAAGTTTGAGCTAATAATGTGTTCTAACAATTTACAACAAATACAGGTGAGCGAGACAGGCCGATAATTACTAGGGAGGGAACTGTCATTCTTTTTGTAAATAGGGCAAACATTTGCCCTCTTCCAATCAATGGGTATTCGCCCACTTGAGAGGGATTGTTGATAAAGGTGACTCAACATAGGGGCAATATCCGATGCGATTTCCCTGAGGACCCAAGGGTGGATGTTGTCCGGTCCAACAGCTTTACTGTCAGACTGTTAGGCCTAGCCCTTGAACAGGGCTGTGCATTATGTTACATGGCCTGTGATGTGGAGTGTGATGTGCCTTGGGCCTAGGCCATGTAACGTAATGCAAAGTCCTGTTGAAGGGCTGCTTAGGCCTAACGCTTAACGTTGCGTAGGCCTAACGTTAGTACATAGTAGTGCGCGACACAGTTTCACGAAAGCAGAAGCTAATAAATGATGATGTTTTAATTTCATTTTCAGCCCTTTAGAACATTATACTATGTGGCAAACCTTGATAAATCCCTGCTTGCACTCAGTGTAATTCAGTCACGAGAAAACGCGTCGTCCAAGTTCCATCGTTTCGTATTGTAGGCCTATCCAGTGGGTGTCGTCTGCTACGCGTATACGAAATATGATGATGGTTCTTCAGTCTGAATTGTGTAACTGATAACTGTGCGTAATGTTTTGAGTGAGTCTTGAGCATCGGAATTTCGCTAACATGTCTGTTGCAAAATGTTAGCATTATCATGGAAGTACTACTTCCGTAGTATTATTGCCTCAAATCTCATGAATCATTTTGAGACTAATAATTTACTCTCTACCAATCAACATGCCTTTAGAAAATCTCACAGTTGCGAAACACAATTTGTGTCAATTATTGAGGACTGGGCTTCCTCCCTACCATAAACATATTGAACACGAAATCAAGTAGTAACAGTCATGGGCGGCGATCACGGGGGGGGGGGGGGGGGAGGGGGGGGGGCAGGGGGACATATCCCCCTCAATATTTTTAGTGGGGACATAATATCAAATGCCCCCCCCCAATATTTAGAGGTATACAGAAAAAATAAATGCTGTAACACACATTTTCGATGTGAATAATTGTGATATTAGCCTATTTTTGGCAGCTGGGGAGAAATTCAGATCAGAAATATGTGATCTGTGTCCTCTGTAGAATGCACGAATTAAATTGCCAGGCTTCGCCCCTGGACCCCAACAGGGGGGCCTACCGTGGCCCCTGTACCAGTGGCGTATTTAGGGGGCCTTTGGGCCATGGCCCTCACTGATGCCGAATTTTTTAGTTCCTAAAAATACCGTATTTTTTAACACAAATTTTACTTCAAGCGGTAGGCTATCATATGTGGCACCAGATTGCATAAGGACACCTAATTTTTCAAAAATGTTCAAATGGGAGGGGGACACCCCATTGGGCCATGGTCCCCAAGTTATGCCGATTTTTTGTTTAAGTTCTTAATAATACGAAAAGTTTTTAGCACAAATTTTAGTTCAACAGGCAGCATATGTGGCAACAGATTGCATGAAGGACACCTAATTTTTCAAAAATTTTCAAAGGGAAGGGGACATACCATTGGGTCATGGCCTCATGCACTGATGCCTATTTTTTTAGTTCCTAAAAATACGTAATTAGTTTTCAACACAAATTTTTAGTTCAAAAGGTGGCTTATGTGGCACCAAATTGCAGTGTAACTAGGACTTATAATTTTTCAAAATTCTTCACAGGAGAGGGGGACGCCCACATAATTAGGCCATGGTCCCCCATCACTGATGTCGATTTTTTTTGGTTTATAGTCCTTAAAAATACGTTAAGTTTGTAACACAAATTTTACTTCAAAAGGTAGCATATATGACACCAGATTGCATGAAAGGACACCTAATTTTTCAAAAATTTCAGTTTCAAAGGGGAGGGGCACCCACCCTGATAGCACAAAAACGTTGGGCCAACGTTGGAAGAAGGTTGAAGTTTTTGTTGGAACCACATTGGGGAAATGTTATTTGAAGGTTGGCTGCTCATTGTGAAAACTTTGGCCCAATATATTGGCTTAGCAATGGACCAACGTTGTGCCACTGTCCACCCAACATGTTAAATTGACAATGGCTCAACGTTGAGCCAGTGTTAATCCTGCAAGTTGTTGCAATACAGGGCCAACATTACAACAACTTTTATCCAATACGTTGTTGTTACAATGAACCAACGTTGGAAGAATGTTGTAGGTATTGTTGGCAGCACATTGGGAAAATGTTATTTGCAGGTTGGCTGCTCATTGTGAAAACGTTGTCCCAATATATTGGCTTATCAATGGACCAACGTTGTGCCACTGTCCACCCAACATGTTGAATTGGCAATGGCTCAACGGTGTGCCAATGTTAATCCTGCAAGTTGTTGCAACACAGGGCCAACATTACAACAACTTTTATCCAATACGTTGTTGTTACAATGAACCAACGTTGGAAGAATGTTGTAGGTATTGTTGGCAGCACATTGGGAAAATGTTATTTGAAGGTTGGCTGCTCATTGCGAAAACGTTGGCCCAATATATTGGCTTATCAATAGACCAACGTTGTGCCACTGTCCACCCAACATGTTGAATTGACAATGGCTCAACGGTGTGCCAATGTTAATCCTGCAAGTTGTTGCAATACAGGGCCAACATTACAACAACTTTTATCCAATATGTTGTTTTTACAATGGACCAACGTTGGAAGAATGTTGTAGGTATTGTTGGCAGCACATTGGGAAAATGTTATTTGAAGGTTGGCTGTTCATTTCGAAAACGTTGGCCCAATATGTTGTTTATTCAATGGACCAACGTTATGCCACCGTCCACCCAACATGTTGAATTGACAATGTTGCAACGTTGTTCCAACGTTAATCCTACAACCTGTTGCACCAAAGGAGCAACAAGTTGTACATAGTTGGCATTACGTTGGACCAACTACACTATGCCTGTTTTTTAGAACTTCCCTCCAATAACTGCTCATTATGGGATACCATAATGAAATATCTCAGAGAAGTTACCTTCTAGCAAGTTTAAAAGCTACCAGCATTGCTACTTACATGCTCGAGCTTTTTTTTTTTTCCAAAAGTCCCCTGACTCTCTGGCGAAGAGCCAGGGGCGAAAACCAAACAATATTCCCGAAGGAGTTCTGCTCCCCGAAGGAGTAACAAAGTCCCCAAGGGACAAACTTTGACTTAACTGACACCACCTGACAGTGGTCCCGTTCTAGACTGGCTGAATAGAACAGGTCCCACCCTGGGAGCTCCGCCGTCGTAATCTGGGATATTCCTGTGCCAGGTAAGTATGCTCTTTTTTTTCCAAAAGTCCCCTGACTCTCTGGCGAAGAGCCAGGGGCGAAAACCAAACAATACTCCCGAAGGAGTTCTGCTCCCCGAAGGAGTAACAACGTCCCCAAGGGACAAACTTTGACTTAACTGACACCACCTGACAGTGGTCCCGTTCTAGACTGGCTGAATAGAAGTATGCTCGAGCTGCTTTTTAAGTGCATCGAAACGGCACATACAAACAAAAACTCAAACCGGATCGGACAGGAACACAAAGGCAAAACTATCCACACACCACCAAATCAAACAGAAAATTATGTTCATTACAACAATAAAACCACACACACACTAACTACCCAAATACCCCATAAACCAACCGCCCCCCGGCCACCCTTAACCAATATTACTACATAACGCCAACGAAAGACAACACCAGACCAAACCATTACCACCCAACAACAACCAAAAAACCAAAACACCAGACCAAACAATCATCACAAACTGCCCCAAGGGGCCACGAGGGGTCCGGGGCGGGGTCCACTTGCCACGAGGAGTCAACTTGCTATAGCTAGCCACTTTTAAAAGCAGTAGGATTTTAATATAAATCATGTGAATGTCCGTTTGGCTGTTATATATATTCAGTGAGACGTCTTAGTTATTATTAACCCTAATAACCCATTTTTTTTCATGATATTCCAATTTCTCCTTCTTTTAGTTGCATTGTACAACTGAGAAGCATGATTTTCTGCAATAATTCACCATTACCAGTCACAATTTATTTCAATCAGACCTGTTTTGAGGGATAAACAAAAATTTGCTATTAAAAATTCAGAATGTTCCATTCAGATGAAAGGTGTATAAACCTGGTGCTCCAACATAATTCTTTAGCATTTAAACATTTTCCTTAAATTGTCTCGGCAGAACTTTCTACTAGAAAAGTAAACATTTTGCAAAATATTCACTGTAAACGTAAAATTTAGAAACAGCTGCTATTAAAGGAATTGTGAGGTTGGCTTGATACCAAAATGATCGGGTAAGTGGACTATGGTTGGGCCAATGTTGGGCCACTTACCGGTTCCCAACCGAAACTAATGTCAGCGTTAAACAGCCCATCACTGGAATCCAGTGTTCGGGTTGGGCCAACCATGGGTTGTAGGCCGAATTTTAAGTAGCCTTCAGATTCAGCACATCTGTTGAGGTGTGACTTTTAATTTAACTCTTTCAATTCACATATGCGCTGTTGCTGTTCTACATTTAAGGTAAGCGCCAATGAAGAAATTTTGAACACCTATTTACTGCTTTGACAGTTCTATGAAGTCTCTTACAGTGAATGTTTTATTACGATATTATTGGAAACGGCCTATAGAAATTTCAGTAGTTTTAGGATTTAGTCCAATGTTCGTTCAATAGTGATGCCCAACAGTTTGTCACTTAATTATAACTGGTTAATTACATAATTACCGACGGTTGGCTAAATATGGCTGGCTCAATATCGGCTGAAGACATATGGACCAACGGTTGATTTCATGGAAGTTGTTCAAAGACGGTTTAAGGTAAAGCAGCTACTTGAAGTTTGTCTATAGGCCTACTGTTAGCCCAACGTTGGCGCAGTACATAAAATCCAAGTTTGGGCCAACGTTGAAGAAACGAATTACACCCAACTGTTGGCGGACATTTGCTGATCCAACGTCAGTCAAAGGAATGAAAGCCAGCTGTTGGCCGTCTACTGTTAGCCCAAAGTTGGTACAGTACGTAAAATCCAACAGTTGGATGCTTAACGTTGGCCCAACGTTGATGAAATGAATTACGCCCAACTGTTGGCTACTTTGGTTGGACCAACGTCAGTTAAAGGAATAATCGCAAACTGTTTGCCGTCTTACGTTAGCTTAACGTTTGATAAGTAAATAAAATCCAACAGTTGGGTGCTTAACGTTGGCTCAACGTTGATGAAATGAATTACGTCCAACTGTTGGCTGACTTTTGTTGGACCAACGTCAGTCAAAGAAATAAACGCCAACTGTTGGCCGTCTTACGTTAGACCAACGTTTGATAAGTAAATAAAATCCAACAGTTGGGTGCTTAACGTTGGCTCAACGTTCATGAAATGAATTACGCCCAACTGTTGGCTGACTTTTGTTGGTCCAACGTCAGTTAAAGGAATGAAAGCCAATTGTTGGCCGTCTTACGTTAGCCCAACGTTTGATAAGTAAATAAAATCCAACAGTTGGGTGCTAAACGTTGGTCCAACGTTAGGGCAACATTGTAATGTCGTACGGGCGGCAAAAAAATGTTGGTCTTAAGTTGGACCAACACTCTTTTGCCAACACAACACATTACCAACGCTTGCCAACATTTACCAACTATTTTCCAACGTTGGTCCAATGTATTGTGCTATCTGGGAGAGCAGTATTTTTTCGGTGGTACATTGTTGGGCCAATGTTGGGCCGCTTACCATTAGCCAACCGAAACTAATGTTGGCCTTTAGCAATCCATCACCGAAATCCAGTGTTCGGGTTGGGCCAACCATAGGTTGTAGACCGACTTTTAAGTGTTCTCCAGATTCAGCACATCAGTCGAGGGATGACTTATAACTAAACTCTTTCAAATTGTCACATACACTATTGATCTTTTATATTTAACATGATAATATCACAGATAAAGTGCCGCTGATGAATTTTGAACCTCTATTTACTGCTTTGACAGGCCTATAAATAAATTCTCTGATACTGTTTTATTACTGTATGATAGTAACGGCCTTTAGAAACTTCAAAAAAATTTTAAGTGTTGGTCCAACGTTGGTTCAATATATGATTCCCAACAGTTGGTAACTTTAAACTGGCTCAACGTTGGTTTCTTACATAATGTCTAAAATAAGGCCTATCAGTCGGCGGGGCAATGTGTGCCCAACGTTGGTTAAATGTATGTAGCCCATCCTTTGGTTGGTACATGTTGGCCCCATGTTGGTTTAACAAGTAAAGCCCAACATTTGGTTGGTACATGTTGGTCCAATGTTGGTTAAACGAATAAGGCCTAACAGTTGGCTGGGCAATGTTCGCCCATCGTTGGTTAAAGGAATGTAGCCCAACAGTTGCATGGTTGGTACATGTTGGCCCCACATTGGTTTAACGAGTAAGGCCCACATTTGGTTGGTACATGTTGGTCCAATGTTGGTTAAACGAATAAGGCCTAACAGTTGGCTGGGCAATGTTCGCCCATCGTTGGTTAAAGGAATGTGGCCCAACAGTTGGTTGGTACATGTTGGCCCCACATTGGTTTAACGAGTAAGGCCCAACATTTGGTTGGTACACGTTGGTCCAACGTTGGTTAAACGAATAAGGCCTAACAGTTGGGCTGACTAATGTTCGCCCAACGTTGGTTCAACATATGTGACCCAACAGTTGGTTGGTATATGTTGGCCCAATGTTGTTTGACCGAAGAAAGCCCTACGTTGGATGGATAATGTTGGCCTAACATTGGTTCAATAAATGAAACCCAACAATTGTTTGGTAAATGTTGGCCCAACGTTGGAAAAATGTTAGAGTGCACAACGGTTGTTGACTATAGGTTGGTCTTGCGTTGGTCCAACATTTATGTGCCAACACAACATATTGCCAATGCTTGCCAACATTTGCCGACCATTTGCCAATGTTGGTCCAACAAAGTGTGCTATCTGGGCAGATCGACGATCACACGAATACTGCATGGACCCCTGTGAGAGAAATCCTGGCTATGTCACTGCCCTGCATATAACCCTGGCCGGAGGCCCAAAGTGTTCACCCAAGTAAGTCAAGTGTCCCCCCCCCCCATTAATTTTAACAGATCGACGCCCCTGTTACAGTAAATATTTTGGTCTCACTCATTCAAAATGGCTGCCAAAAACAAAGTGGCGGCAAAAATTATGAATATTTTGTATTAAAGAATAATAAAGAAAATATTACTTTTGAGGCACCGACTCTTAAAATTTGGTCATATTTTATAACGAAAATTCCAAAAGTTTCACTTCTTGAAATAACATTTAACGAGGTTTTCACAATTTGGTTTCAGATGACCTCAAATGACTTTTTACCCCACAACAAGATAGAGATCTATAAAAAAGGGTAGGGGTAGCATTATCTGATACTACGTAGACAGTCCCTTGTGCAAAAAGCTTTTGAAGAAATGCGTTCTAAACGGACACTGTGTCTTTTAAGTAGACAAATAGCATCTTTGTTGTTGGGTGAGGTTAAAGACGGCAGACCCCAGATACTTTGTAGTACTGTATATGTTAATCTTTAGCCAGATATGTTTTTTTTTTCATGGTGTTTAGATTTTGAGCTTCATTAGTGGTAGGAATCATCAGTTTGTCATGGTCTTATCCCCCCTCCCCCCAAAGAGAGAGAGAGAGAGAAATTGGCTCTTTCAAACGCCTCCATAAGGGCATCGAGATAACAATCTTCATCAACCTCGAGAGTTGTTTCCAGTTCACCGTCACCGTCACTTTTCAGTCTTTTAGGTTGGGCGCCCTCCCATAGGCTAGACACAGTGTTTTCGAGAAAATTTGACAAATTCGGGTCTCCCGACAGGGCCGTGCAGCCTGCGGGGAGGGGCGAGGGGGCGGTTGAGCCCCTTAGATTTCCAAACCCTAAATGAGAAATAGCTTACTTGAAAAAAGTGAAAATGATAAAAACTCTGTTGTTCTTATTATGTTTTTAAAGGCCCTCAGAACCTGGGAAATCACCTAAAAAAGGTTCATATTTCCAAAATTTTCTCGGGAGGCCCCGGACCTCAGTCGCAGACTGGCTCTTATATCCGGTTAACTCAGACTAACGAATGAATCTCAATCCTCATGCATGATGCCACATAGCATAAGCCCATATTGATTATTATCCTGTGTGCACCCCTGCATGGTATGATTCCAGGTAAAACAGATGACCAAAACAGATACGACTTTCCCAAAATTTAAATTCAAAGGAAAACTCGAGACCCCCATTCTCAAAAGCAAGGTAAGAAAATGCCCCCTTTTTCCCGAGTGAAATAACAGATCTAAGTTATTTTTAAGTTCAAAGCATTACCATACCTATTATCTTCATAAAATGATGCCAGTGAGCCACAACTGGAAAAAAGGCCTTGGTCGTCTCGACTTGAACCAATTGGTTGGAAACTGGGACGTTAAACCTCATCTAACTAACTAACAAATTTATAAAATGATGCTAGTCAATATCATATAGTGAGCTAATCAAGACACTAATTTACTGAACAGTTTTGACATAAAACAATATTGATGTACTCACGTATGTGCATTACCACAGGTCCAAAAATTGAAATATTCACATGTAAAATCTATGTGTCAATATTGTGGCAGTGGATAAAATCCCCTAGTCCTTCATTATAAGTAGCAGAGGACAGACCTCTTTTGTATCAACTTAAGTCTGGATTACTATCTGACCTTAATTAGCAGTGCAATTCTTAATTTCAACAACTTAGATCTCCTTTTAATCACAACTCCTTGGGCTATCTAAATGTCCAGTAGCTTCTGGTCTTTACTCACAATATACAATTACAGCTAGTAAACAATCTGGATTAGCTCTCTGCTGCCAAAAGGAACTTAATTAGAATATACAGTTACCAGTAGAGGAGAAAACTTGGCAACGAAGAGGACTTGTCAATTACAACTCATGGACGATGATGAATTAAGATGCCAACAGAATCATTCCCTCAAGCAATGTGTATTTCAGTCAGAACTTACAGCAGTTTGTCATGTACTGTAGCACTGTCATTTGTAAATCTGATGCATCCATGATTTATAAAAATATTTTTGAGACAAATGTACATAAGCCTAAATGAAAAATTCTTGCACACCTTATCTGAATCACATTTCAAAGATTACTCTGACCAAGTTTCAAGAAAATCCACTGTTATTTGTTTAATAAAGCTTTCAGAGTATTCTAAAAGAATGACCCAAAATGACCCTTAGATGACCTCTGACCTCAAGTTCTTGGACACAGCGTGAGGATCACTACGTAACGACTACAGTGACAAGGTTTCAAGAAATCTTATGATATTTGTACGAGAAGCAACACTGGATGTATTTTTAAAGAATAGCCCCCCCCACCCCCCCCCCCCAAAAAAAAGCGCAAAATGAAAGATCCATTGCTATTTGTAGAAAAAGGAGTATTTGGCGTATTTTCAAACAATGGCCCCAAATGACCTGTGAATGCCCTTTTCACCTTAAAGTTTGGAACACACTAGCTGGCCCATGGTCCTAGCATCAATTTATTCAAATTTCATCGAGATCCATTAAACAGGGTAAACACAGCAACACATTTTTGTACAAATTAAAAAAAGGACCTTTTGACCTCTCCTGACCTCAAACGACAACAAATCCAAAATCCTTGTACAACCACAAAATTAAGCTGTCCGAGGAACATTCTCACTCACTTGCAGAATCATAAAGCGTTCTGGGTACGAAGAGATAGCTTTTGAAAGTTTCCCTATAATGGCCTGTAATGACCCCTAAATGACCTTTCACCTTGACTTCCTGGTGGCCACATGTAGTCTTCCCGCCAAGGACTACTGTATCCAAGTTTCACCGAAATCCATCGAACACTGAGCATTTGAGAGCACTTTAACAATTGTGGACAGACAGACAGACGGACAGACAGGCAGACAGACAGACAGACAGACAGACAAACAGACAAACAGACAGACGGATAGATAGACAGAGTGACGGTAGCGGATCACAATAGCTCGAAAAGCTATTAGTTGGTTTGAGCTATTGATGAAAAATGAAAAACATTGCTGCGAGCTGCCGTAGAGAGGGGTGACTTGTCACCCTGGTCACGCTCGTTTTGGAAAACCAAATGCTACTACTTCTGGTAATATCTGCGGTGACAGGCTAGTGTGAGGAAATATGACCATTTGAGAATATCAGTGATGACACTCTTTATGTCTTGCCAGTATACCAGTAATTGTATAGAAAATTAGTGATAGCTGGAAAAGGGTTGTGTAACTGTGTTTGTAATCTCAGGTCACAATCTTGTGCAAGAGCTATATCCACCCACTGGCACCCCCTTCACACACACACACGCATACACACCGTTTAATCATACGAACATGGGCGTCAATCCTGGGGGGACGGGAGACACGTCCCCACACATTTCGATGGGTGGGGGACACAATATCAAATGCCCCCCTCCCCCACAAACACACTTCGTTAAGAGTAGTGTCGTGGCTCTATTTGACTGGCTTTTTGAGTGGCATGTAGCCTAGGTTTGTTGAAAGTGTCTCGATGCAGATTCTGCATGCAGATTTTGTCAGGGAAATCTGATTTAATGAAAAATTTCGGCGGGCTTCGCGCGCATGCGTCACAGTTTGCACGCCATGACCATTAAAAAGGTGATTATGTAAGGAACTATTCTGATCACAAGACTTTCCGAAAACAGAGATACATCTCCAAACATCTGTATAGGGGACCTGCATCAATATGGGATCCTTCAATCTAATTTTTAAGCCAATAAGTATTACTTACACCATTGTCCCATTTTATATAATTGATCCAGAGCTTCCAGGAGGCCATATAAAGGCATTTGCCAGCCTCAGATGCCCTTTTATAATGCACAATGAAAGAAAGGATTTTTTGCATAATAGTCCAAGAAAGTTTCTGTTGACGCAACGCAGGTATTTTTGCGGAAAAACTTTGCCAGAATAGAAGCAGTAAAGTAGCCAAAAGGGGGGCTTCAGGAAGGTTGTTGAAAACGTATTCTTCTCTTAGAAAACATATTCCCTTATTTCACCTAACCAAAACTTAAGAGTTAACTAAATTATGGACATTTTCCAGCCATGTACGATCAGCTCCAAAAATAAACCAAAAATAGTACCATTTTGAATCTAAGCAACCTTAAATTTACGAAATTTATTTAAAGGGGGGAACCCCCTCCCATTAGACCCCTCCCCCAGGGCGACACCATCATGTAGTGACAAAGGAAGAATTCTCACTACTGTATACAAACGCAGGGTGCATGAAAAAGGTACAATTTACGCGTCGCCACTTCAGTTAGTAAAAGCATCCAGCCAGCCGGAAAATTATAATTCACTAAATTATAATTTAAAATTATGGACATTTTCCAGCCAATATACGAACAGCTCCAAAAATATCCCAAAGATAGCACCATTTTGCACCCAAGCAACCTTAAATTAACAAAATTTCTCAAAAGGGAGGGCTTGCGCCCTCCCCTTAGACACCTCCGTCAGGACGACACCTTTATGTAGTGACAAAGGAAGGATCGCCACCGATAGCTGTACACAAAACGCAGAGCGCATAACAAAGTGTAATTTACACGCCGCCACTCTGTTGGAAAAACATCCAACCAGTCCGAATTGGGGGCGTCACACCCCAAAACATATGACCCTAGCTACGGGCGTGGTTGGAGTCCATGATCTCTGACAATGATCCACGCTGCGAAGCGTGGTTTCAGCTATTTTTGAACATGATTAAAGTAACATCTTGAAGTAATTCTGTGGACTCCTTGTATTTCAACCTCATGATGATGGTCATGTTGACTTTGGAATCATTGGCGTAGCCAGAGGGGAGGCAGGGGGCCATACCCCCCCCCCATCGAACTCTGACAAAAATTGGTAATGGAACACAAAAATTGGCCTAAAGTGTTGCTAAATGTTGCACCAGATTGCATCTGAGGGTACTTAAATATTCAAAAATATTAAAAAATATTCAAAAATTTCTCCCCTTAGACCCCTCCCTCAGGCCGGCGATCAGGCCCGCAGTTGGCCTCCTCCAAACAAGAATCCTGGCTACGCCATTGTTGGGAATCCTAACTCTTATTAGAATAGGACAACGTCAGTCAGCACAAGAGGGGGCACAGGGACTATAGAAAGACACGCCCTTTTCAAAAACAAAGGTTTGATAGTTTGTGCTAAGTCATGTGTGTCCCCCCCCCACACTTCAATACGGATTGACCCCCCTGCATACGAACTATTCGCTGAGCGAAGACATATAATGAAAAAGTATGAACCATACTATTATGCAGCGTAAGAAAGACTAGATGAAAACTTCAAGCAAATTACAGGGTGAAGATAAAATTTTACATTGCTGCTTTTCACAAATACGTTTCCTTTCAAACAGACATTTTGAGAAGTATATGAGAGAAACGACAATGATCTGACATGATCCGTTCTTTAAATTAATTTCTTTAGCTATTATTGAACGAATGATGAGAAGGTACCTTGACTTTTAAATTAAAAAACTCGTGATACAGATAAGGAACTAAATTCGGTTAAAACAATACTGGGCACATCAATACTCGGGAATCCATAAAGAAACAACTTATTGACTCGAGTTTACAACTCTGCTTGAATTAGTGGCGCCGCCAGAATTTGGTGAAGGGGGCACTACAGATGATGTCGTAATGCCACCTCAGTTAGCCCCCAAAGTCTGCGTAAGTTGCACCTTTTTGATGCGTCCCTGGGATTGTATACAGCAGTGGGGAATCCTTCCTTTATCACTACATAAAGGTGCCGTCCTGGGGGAGGAGTCTAAGGGGGAAGGGTGTCCCCCTTTGAAAAATTTTGTTAATTTAAGGTTGCCTAGATGCAAAATGGTGCTATCTTTGGGATACTTTTGGAAGTGATCATATATGGTTGGAAAATGACGATAATTTAGTGAATTCTAATTTTTGGTTAGGTGAAAGAGGGGAGTGTGTTGTCTAAGAGAAGGGTTTTTGTTGTCAACAAACCTCCTGAAGCCCCCCACCCTTTTAGATACTTTCTGGCCTTCTATTCGGGGAGAGTTTTTCCGCAAAAATATGTGCGTGGAGTCCACAGAAACATTCTTGGACTATTGCGAAAATTTTCCTTGGTTTCATTGTGCATTATAAAAGGGTATCTAAGGCTGGCAGACACCGGAATAGGGCCTCCCGGAAGCTCTCAGGCTTAATTAATCATACAAAATGGTGGCACTGGCATGATGCTTATTACCTGACATCCAAATTATACTATAGAGTATGATGCCGAGCACTTAACTATCGTATTTTTATTAAGTTTGAACGAAAATCCAGACGAATAGCTTCCAGCAATGGGGAATAGGAGGGAGGAAAAGTATAGGTGCATGGAGGTGATGTTAGACCTCCCAGATAGGTATAGCAAAGGGGTGAAGGACTAACAAGCGCGTTTCAGAATACTTTTTCGTCGTAATTGTGTTAACAATCACTACCTATACCGATAATGGTTGCGTGCGAAGAGCTAGGTAAAAACAATTGAAAAATGTATAACGACAACAACGTACTTTCAACCTTCCACATCATGGTACAAATTAGATTGAAAGATCCCATATCGACTCGAGGCCCCTACAGAGGTTGGGGATGTACCTCTGTTTTTCGGAAAAGTGTTGTGATCACAATAGTCCCATGCATTATTACCTTAATAATGGACATGATATGGGGTGAGTGCAAACCGTGACAATTTTTTCATTACGTAAGTTTTTTTATGACAAAACCTGCATTCATGGTCTACATCGAGAGACTTTCAATTCCTCAACAAACTATATGCCAATCACAAAGCCAGTCTTTTACCTGAAATTAGGTAAACAGCTTACAACTTTTGCTGCTGTGCAACTCCGGGAGTTGCTTCGGGAAGATAATAGTAATAAGACCAAAACTAAGGTAAGGCTAGAAGCGCGCAGTGCGCGAAAATTTTGATAGTTTGCAAAGGACTTGCGAAAATTCTAATAGTTTGAGAACCATTTGTAATAGGAAATGATTACCATAGATCCATCATCCGTCGAAAACACACCTCACCATACCCCCTACAGAACTCTATTGCTTAAACGCCTTTGGGAATCATTGTAGATTTTCAAAAAAATATCTGAAATCGATTTGGGGGCACTCGCCCTCACGCCCCCCCCCCCACCCCCGTGCACGCGACAATGGCTTTAATCACAGCTGCACTCAGGTCGGTCAACTAATCGAAAAATTCAAGCCAATAATTTTTAAGTTCGCTCTGTCAAAGAGTCAGATGGGTCGGAAAGGGACTTAATTGACCCGGGCTGTCACGTTTGATTAGACGCTACCCTCAGATGGATTGCAAAACACTCTTCCTACTGTCACACCGTGCGTCTAGGCCCACTTAAACGATCATGCATGAAGTTATCCGCTATAAACCTTGCCACTGCTTTCTCACCATAGCTATTACCTAGGACTACAGTCAAGGCTTGTCGCAACCAGGGCCGGATTAAGCTAGTGCGGGGCCTGTAGCATGTGTTGTACATTAAAAAACAACACATAAATAAATTTATACACATACGGTAACTTACATAGTAATTATAGTTTTTCTTTTGCCTAAGAATTATACAATATGACAAATAGACCTATATCTATATAATATTACTTACATTTAAGTTTCAAAAGTAGCAACACTACCGTTTAAATATTACATTTTCTAGATTTATCGCGAGCAAATTTGTTGGTGATACTGGAAGTGTCTTTTTCACCCAGAATTTCACTTTCAATGCTCATGGGTGTGAGATGGGTCAATCTCTTTTGACCCTTGGTGCTCCTTAGTGCATTTCTGATCAGTCAGTTTTGAAAATGAGAGTTCTCCTCTGCAGTTGGTCACCACCAGTGACAAATAGATGCGCAAGGCGATTTCTACATTTGAAAAACAACTTAGCCTCCAATTGTTAATTATATAATCAAACAGTAGCACTCTAATTAAGGTATTGTGTGGTGTCAATATGAGAAGCAGGATCAGTTTTTAAAAGTTCAGTAAACTGCACAAGTTCTTCACAAAGACTTTCTTCCAAATCTTCCATGTATTTGATAATATTTGATGACCTCGTTACCATCACTTTATGTGTAAACGACTGTAACTGAAGGCGGAATCCAACTACACACCCTTCAACTTTTCATATGTTTTACGGCGATTTGACAGGGTAGAGAGCAAGCTATCAATAATGATAAGAAATGTTTGGCTTTTAAACTCCTGAAAAGGCGTTTGAGATTCAACAAGTGTGTGAAGAGGGCTGGAACCACTGAAATCATCATACTCGAGATTTCGTTTGTGTTGGCTTCGAGTTTGTTGTTGATAATGTTCACACTACGCCCCAACAGTCCTACACAATGAGGCGCGCTTCTCCCGTCAAAATCTCAAACTCACTGCTCAAACTTGAAAAACACGGTTATTAATATGAGTGAGTGCGGATTTGAGCGCTCACTAAACAATTAAGAAAATTAAGACAGAACAGCTATTCAACAATCTTCAGCCGATAGGCCAATAGACAGAATATTAAAGCAGTTTTTTTTAAAGAAGAGATTGGTAAGATAAGCTAAAGATAAATCATCTTTACTAATTAGCTCCACTTGGGAAAATTCTCATCTGCGGTGAGATACAGTAAAACTAAAACAAACAAGATAACAGACAAAAACAAGTGAAAATAAAGTAAATTTGTACAGAGTCAAAAGACAACGGGTAAATAGCTGTAGCGCGGGACCCCCAAAAGAGCGGGGCACATAGCATATGCCTACTTTAGCTACTATGTTAATCCGGCCCTGGTCTCATAACCTCCTTGCGTCAAAAGACTCTCCCTGATTACTAGCCTTTTGGGTGTAAAAACAATCTCCAACCATCTAAATAGACTTAGACTTGAACGGTATACCCGTCATCCGTCAGGAAGGTAGACTGCTGATTCCCTCTTCGACCCACTTAATGTCACACCTAGGACTCAAGGACACCTACTAGATTTAATTCATGAAGTCTTTTATGTTTGACGCCCTCAATTTCATGGTACACAACTCATGGCAACTCCCTTCTCTGAAGAATATATTGCTTTACATTGTCACTATGTTAGCTGTTCAGGATTAACAAAACCATTTTGTGATAAGGGTGACTTCCTCCAGAAATATATCATCTCGCACTTACCAGGAGATTTTCTCCTCCAGGTTCACTTATTGGAAAAAATTCAGCGTTGCCCGACGCAGTTTTTCAATTTAGCAAATACTAATACTAGCATTTCATGCGGGCTATGATAAAAATTAAAAATCAAATAACTCTCAGACATACTGGTTGTATGTTTATCTCATCGCATCATAATGAGCGTGAGATATGCCAGTTACTTCACCAGCACATCAGCTGTATACACAAAGTCCAGTTATCATGGTAATTACAATTTTTCTGAGTAACCATTACTAGTGAAGGAGGGGTCAAAACTTGTCTGTGTGTGTTTGTGAGCGGTGAGTGTGTGAGTGTATATCGTGGTGTGCGGTTGTATGTGTCGGCTTTATTTTAAAAATCCCCCAAAGCCGCCTGGCCCATTTCATTCAAACATGGTGAGTATGTCCAAGGAAAGGCCCCCTATGTAGTCGTTCAGAAACTAGCTTCAGAAAAATTGTCCGTCAACTTTCAGATCAAATTGATAAATCTCTTCGTGTCGGCCGTCAGAGTGAGGGTGTGAAAAGGGCAGTGCTCGTCAAGCTGACCTCGTGCCAGAGCAAACAAAAATAATGCAGACAAGAAAAAAATCGACGAGTAGTGTTATTACAGGGGACCTAACACAAGAAAATGTAAACTTACTTTAGGAAACGCAAGAACACGAGAAAGTTACCAAAGCTGGACGATGGACGATCACATTATAGCCCTCGTTAAAACAATTGATGATCATGAAAGGAATTTAATTAAATGTAAACAACTATTCAGATTTAATGAAATTATAATGAACGATACAGTCTTTTTTAATTGTAAGTATTTCATATTTTAATTGACAGTAGTTTGATTCATTAGTCTTGCAAACTTAGTTAAATCTTCTAAGTCTTTTTTATGCATTCCATTCAGGTAACATTATCTATCTTATGTTTTTGTCACGTTTCTTTCTTCTTCTATTACACTGTTTGTATTTTATCTAATACAGAATTGTTTGCTTATACGGTACATTTGCTTATACCTGTCATTCAACTTAAACGTAGTTGCTCTACTTAATAGTGCACTATGAGTGATTTCTTTAGAAACTTCGACAATGCTTTTGATAACTGTCTCTATCATACTGTAAGTAGCTTTTGTGATGTTCCATACTCTGAAAACAATACCCCCTTTCTTCATATAAACATCAGGAGTCTTGTGAAAAACTATGATTCTTTAATTAATTTTATTCATTCTATCAATCATTACCCCTTTACCATTCTGACGATTACTGAAACCTGGTTGAACGATCACTCTCCTCTAAAAACTATGCAAATTTATGGCTACAGAATCATATGTAAAAACAGACCAGACAATCGAGGGGGCCGGAGGTGTTGCTATTTATGCCCTAGAGTACCTTTATGGGGTACTCTATTATGCCCTAATAAGAGTATTTATTGACTAGAGGCCAAGGTCTAATACATGCCCTGTACAAAGATTTGGCCAATTTGAAAGCAAGAGTTAGGTCCAAAATGATTTAGTCTAGGACATTCAGTAATTGCGCCGTGAGCATCTAGTGAGCGAAACATGGCGACAACATTTTGGAGCTTTTCGTAACTAAAGAAGAGGTATATCCTTCCTTGCAATTCCCAAACTAAAGGAACAGCAATACTTTTGTTGCTGTAGGAACGCTATTTTACCTGTAGTTCGATTATGTAAGAGTTGGCGCTACAAATTAGTGGCATGTCGCCAGCATCTGAGATTTATTTTCAACTTTTAGAGCCGCAAGACGAAGGTAAGAGATACTAAGTTGCCTACTGAGCTGCCTCGCTCACGCATATTAGAATGTGCAATATCCTTACTTAATTCTAAGTTTGACACATAACTAGCTTAACGCATACAGCGTGAATGCAACGCTAAGGTAAAAAACCGTTACCTTAGCAACAGGATTCACTACGAAACCCTGCACGACGATTTCGAATGAAGACTTTCGTCGTCTGAGTGACATAGATAATATACACTGCAATAGATAAAAGGCACTTACCTTAGTTTGCCTCCTTGAACTAAAAATCCTAAGCTAAGCTAAAACACCAGACGAGCAGAATTTTACACTGACTGAGTAGACAGCTGCTTGTAACATCAAAAAAATACGCATCGCATATTTGAACGCGAACGCAACTTCTGCTGTAACATGTGTGTAGGCTATATGGCTGGCACAATAGTATGCGCGCGTGAGCGCGTACTTCGGCCTTTATAGACACGCATATCATTTGTTAAGAACGACGCACGCGTGCAAGCTTAAACGTTATCCGGTTATGTGCAGCGCGTCGACGCGCTGCATATAAGCTGATAACGTTTGTGTGCGCACACTAAAGTACTTGTGCTGTATTTAGAAAGCGCGCTTTATTTCTTTATGATTATGAGACGCGATACGGTTGAGACTTCTTCTGTGAACCCCATACGCAGGCAAGTTTTATAAACAGCAGTGTGACGGAAAGTACATGCAAGGAAGAAACGACTGGTTGGTCGAGACACTGCAAATTTGGACCTAACCACAGAAATTTAAGTAAGGGAGAATGACGTCTGCCGATCTGGACTGAAGCCATCGATTTGGCTAGGCTGTACGGCAACAGAGCATCGGCGCGTAATACAAATACCACGTCATTGCTTTTGCCCCAAGCATTGGCGAAGAAACTACAAGTTTTCAAGTTAGGAGTATAAAACAAAATACTTAAGGCACAATGACTTATTCCTGTTGTGAAAATTACTCCTGATCTTTCGAAAAACGGATAAAATAAGTTATAACTTCTGCAGCAGATTGCACACTGTACGTACGGAGACACACCAATCAACCGCTCTTTTGCCGTACAACGGGAGCGCCCTCACAATTTTCGTGGCGTCACCGATTAAAGGTGATCGGTCGTCTTGAAATATTCTTTGTGACGTCAGCCTTTTCTTGACATGTTTGTGCAGTCGTCACTGTTCAACGGATACACCGTACAAGTAGCTATGATGACATCGGTGTAGCTAGTAGGTATACAGCTACATGACGTCTCTTCTTGCATGCTTACCGATTAGCTATACCATGCTTGTACGGTGTATCCGTTGAACAGTGACGACTACAGAAACATTTCAAGAAAAGGCTGACGTCACAAAGAATATTTTAAGACGACCGATCACCTTTAAACATGCAGGCATTGTGTCAGCGTTCTCCCTTTATTATTTCTATGGACCGAACTTTGCCTTCATGGCTGGACATTCCGCCATTTTGACCTTGGTTTCTAGTCAAATACTTTTAGTTTATGCCGGAGAAACTTTAAACATAAAGATACTACCCGACTTAAGTGCTTTTAGTAATGTTTGTGCTGCTGAATCTCTTTTTATTGAACTTGAAAGTATAACATGCCGAAGTACAATAATAGGCGTTGTCTACAGACCGCCTGGTGGTCAAACGAATATTTTTGTTGATCAGCTAAATGTTTGCTAAGGAAGAATAAATAGTGATAATTAGAACGTTTTTCCTGCGGGATGTTTCAACATTGACCTTCCAAAAGCCCATGAATCTCATGAAATCCACTACCTTCTCAACACATTAGAAATGTATTCTCCCCATCCTTTGATTGACAAAACGACAAGGACCACGAGCTCTACGTCTACTTTAAATGATAATTTATTTGTTAATAATACATATGTGGGACTGGAGAGTGGCATTCTGGTTAATGATTTATCTGAACACTATCCAATTTGCATCTTAAAAAGTAAGAATGTGAAGAAAGCAGCTCGTCCTATTTTTAAGAACAATACTAGCCGTAGATATGTTAATCATATGGTTGATAAATAGAGTAAAATTGACCGGTCGATTGTTAGTGATGATTGAGACGTACAATCTTCATACAGAAATTTTAGCAATTTTTTAATCAAACATTCAGTAACTGCTCTCCTCTAACCAAAATGAAACCAAAAATTAATCTCCAGAAATCTCCTTGGATGACAAAAGGGGTACTGGACTCAGTTAAAGGCAAAATGAAGTCACCCAATCAGAGTGAGTATGCCCGGTCACTCTAGTTCATGAATGGCCTATTTTGATCATGTGACAATATTTATTGTCAGTAATTTGTGAAATTCACGGAGAAATTCCTCCTTGCTTTACCTATTGTTTGTAATAGTTATGTTCAAAACTTCTTCAGAGTTGCTTGTAATGCAATAAGAGGAGGTTTGCAAGAATTTGCTGATATTTCAAAGAAAATTTTGGGGCGACTGCCTGTTGTCTTTAAGCATAAGAACAAACTGCATAGTAACTACAAGCAAAATCCTACTGCAGCTAGAAAATTATATAGTGTTAATTACAAAAATGTTCCAACTAAAACAATTGAAATGCAAAGAAGACGCATTACTGTAATTTAATCCAGAGGTCTAAAGGGGACACTACTCGATTGTGGAAGATAATGAACAATATTCTTCGTAAATATAACACAAAAAAATGTAGTAAAGTGTTCGAGGGTGTTGATGGATCTGTTACGAATGAAAAGGATATTGCCCATTGTTTTAATGATAATTTTTTTTTCTGTTGCAAAGAATCTATAGCTGACAATTTACCTGCTGGCAAAGTCTCCTGTATGATACATAGATATTAATGTCATGAATTCCATTTTGTTGTTTCCTACAGACGTGTATGAACTAAGGTTAGTTAGTGGCAAAGCCCTAGGTACGACAATATTACAAATGATAGATACTGTTAAATGCCATTTACTCACATAATTAATCTATCTTTTACGAAAGGTATTTTCCAGCCGGTAACTAAGATTGCTAAGATGGTACCATTATTTAAGTCTGGTGATCCAGAGATTTTCTCAAACTATGGACCTATTTCACTTTTGTCTTCAATTTCTTAAGTAAGTAAACATTTAGTGTACAACCGATTGTACAAATGTATCACGAAACACAACTTACTTTATTCTAATCCATACGGACTTCGTATTAACCATTCTACCTGTAAGGATGTAATAAGTCTTTTTGATAAAATCGCCCAGGGAATAGACAGTAAACTTACCACAGCCGGTATCCTTACAGACCTATCCAAGGCTTTCTACACCATTGATCATAATATTTTAATGAATGTATTGTTTGCTTACGGCGTACGTGATGTGGCATTTGACTGGTTTCAGAATTATTTACGTGACTGGTTTAATTATGTCCAGTTTAATCACTCTGCATCTCATCGTAAACTATGTAACATTGGTGTTCCCCAGGGATCAATACTGGGACCGTTACTTTTCATTTTATTTATAAATGATATTTATAGGTCTTCTGAGAAATTGAGTTTCATTTCATTTCCAGATGATACTACAGTTTTTCTTCAAAATACCAACTTAGACGAAATTCTTACCGATATCTCATATGAATTTTTACAAGTACCTGAGAGGCTGAGATCAAATAGACTATCTCTCAATATTCTAAAAACAAAACGTATCATTTCTGACAATAAGATCAATGACACAAGTAATGTACGTGTCTTGCTAGATGGTCACGAAGTTCAAATACCAGATCATGTAAATTTCTTGGGAGTTACAATTGATCGAAAACTAAGCTGGAAAGAATATTTATCTGTAGTTAGTAGTAGAGTCTCTATAGATCGAATGGTACTATTAATAGACTTAAGTATTTTTTGCCTAAGCACGTACTTTTAATGTTGTATAATGCCCTCATTCTTCGGCATATAAATTATAGTCTTCTACTTTAGGGTAATACCAATGTCACGTCACCCAGTAATTTGTATAAGATGCAAAACCGGTCTGTTAGAAACATACGTCACGCACCGTATAGAGAAAGCAGTGTTCCTCTTTTCAGGAACTTCAGTATACTTACAATTTACGATCTTTATAAATACCACCCTAGCCTTTTTGTCTGTTTGTATTCAGATCTCGTCATGAAATTTTTCCCTCACCATTTGACAATTTTTATACTAATTACTCAAGTTTCATAGCTATAACACTAGATCAATACACTTTTTGACTCAACCATACGGTAGAACAAAACTTGCTCATTCTCAGTTAAGAAGTACTGGTGTGCCATTTTCGAATTTCTTGCTTCCGGATGTTACAGCTACCCAAAGCATGCGATCATTTAAAAAAGAAGCTAATAAGTTTTCTATTAAACAGTACAATTCAACTTAATGTGTTATTTGCCAATATTGACGCTATTTTCTCGTGTATCATTTTTTATTCTTTCACCTTTTTCTCTTTTCTATTCTACATGTTTTGTTTCTGAAGAAATGGACCGGGCTCGAAAGTTCTTACCTATTTCTGATTCCTTTACAAACCATTGTTATTGCATTATTATCTCTAACTTATTGTTCTATTAAGCTATGGATTCTCTTTCATTCCTTTATGTGCTATTACGATATGAATTCTTGTATTGTTTTTGCAATGTTATGCACTGTAAAATCATGTTATTCTGAAATGGTTCGTAAAAAAACTTCAAATTTCAAACTACCCCAGAGTGATTTTTTCTGTCTTGTAGACTCCCGAAGGCAAAAGTCAAAGGTCTGAGGTCGGGTCAAATTCAGTGGCGTAGCTAGAGGGGGAAGGGGGCGGTAGCCCCCCCCCCCACAAAGCCTCCGAAGGCCTCTGTCGGAAATTTCTAGTCTCTGTCGGAAATAAATAAAAACAATTCATTCGAAACACTTACAATACTTCTTATGTTTTTAAGCAGAATTACACATCGAAATGGTTACCTTCAAGGTCTGGAAGTGTCATTTAAGGTAATCTCGGAGATATTTTAATATAGGCCTAATTTTTTCCGCGCGCTACACGCCAAATGATGGTGGCGTTACGCTTAGATAGTACATCATTACTTCGAGATAATAATTTGTCGGGAATTTTTTGCTTTTGCTCCTCCACAAAAAATATCTAGCTACGCCACTGGTCAAATTTTTATAAAAATCTGTTTTTGGCTGTGCAGTAAATTTATACAACAGGCATTACCGTATACTTTGCAGACGTAGTAATGCAAATGTTGAACACTTATGTAATATTGAGATGTCACGAAAACCGAATGGAGTCACAGCAGGCCCGTACCGGTATATGCGAATTTTTTGTTTCGTAGGACAGCAAGGGGAAAGTAACTGATTATTCATATCTATCACAGTTTGAGCTGCTAGTACTTTTATCTGGGCATGCTGGACTCATTGTCGCTAAAACTGGGCGTGTTTGTAAACGAACACTGCACTGGAAAGTAGTATTGAGTGTGCGTGTACAGTAAAGTCCATGTATACAAGAGAATCTCAGTGTGCATGGTGAGTAGCCTATTCAGTGTTACATTTCAAACCTTAACGAGAAGAGAGGTTAATTTAAATAGTCACTGAGAATCTGTTCTCTTCAGCTGTTTCTATTTAAAGCCCAGAGAAACCGGTAAAACTCCACCTGAGAGACTACTGAGCATGTTTCCTGAGTTAGTAAGTCAACATTACCGGTCAGTGACACTTACACTGGATACCTCACTATGGTCCTGACTCTCAGAAATGCTAGCAAAAATCCCAATAGATAGTCTGGTAGATTTGTAACAAAATGTATCTTTAACTCCCCCCCCCCCTCCCTTGAAGTGAGATTTCAACGTTTTTGGTAGATCGGACGTGGAAAACAACATATTAGGATCCACCAAAATCGGCTCAAGGGATGCTTGGATGGTCATTTCCAAAAAGACCATTTTATGTTATTGTAAACGTAAATGTATCAAAAATAACACTTTTTGCTGATTGCAGGCAATTGTGCTGGTCTCAGAGTTAATTTGGCATGATGTAACTACGATTAAATTGACCAGCATGACTACTATAGACCTGTAACTTTCATAAATTACCCATGATCATTTTTCTCTTAAATCACAAATACCACCAAAAACGACTCTGTTTGCCTACTGTAGAATACATGCGATGTAAATTGTCTTCTTGGTTTCATGCATTTATGTTGCCGGGTGTAGTGTCATTGCTTTTAGCATTTTTATGATATAAACAGCCAGCAAGTGGCATAGCACACTGGAGGGAGAAAAAACTCATGGTTTGGTTTTTCAGCAGGTGTGTTTTAAGGGTAGCGCCAGGATTTTCCCAACGGAGGGCAAGAAACTCTCTCAACGTGGGGGCAACCCAAAGCCCTGATAAGGGCGACAGATTTCCAGAAGAAGGATATTGAACGTAACAGTTTTGTCGAGCCAAAAACTTTTTTTTTTGCTGAAAGAAAATTTCGGGGTTTCAGTAAAGGAAAATTTGAAAAAATGGGGTGTCATAGAGAAAACCGAACAAGTGGCACAGTGGTTATGATCCTTGACTTCCAATCATGAGGTCGTGTGTTCGAATCCCAAGCTCGGACATAAAAATCGTCGTCTAGTTTCTGGGTTGTAGTTTGTTGTCTGCGATCCCTTAATCATAGACGTTAAACTGAGTTTGTCTCACGAAACTGGCACTGCCAGCTTGGTGTAATACTCCGCGATTGGAGGGTTGCCAAGTTCCCGTAAGGGAGGATCATGCAAACAAACAAACAAAATTGGAATATATGGGGTTTTATTAAAGAATCTGCCCAATCTGAAAGCAAATTCAAGTAAATCGTCAGGGCGACTGGGCGTCCCTGGAGATAACATATTTGATCGTACCGTACCTGTTAAGGCTCTCCGATGATATTGGGAAATTCCCAGGGCCGCAGCCTTCCCCAATGTGGGGCCGTGATCCGCTTCCCTGCTCCCCATCTAGGGTCATCTTTTGTTCGCATCTGTTTTCAGAAATGTTAAGAGTTATCGTCAGTTATCGTCCAACACCGCAGTGACTGTTCAGTAGTTGATTTAGGGTTGTTAATTGATGAATTGTTTGATGTACACGATTTTAATCAATTGTTACTAGTAAAAAAAACTTTACAATGCAGTCACATTAACTAAAGACCTGCAATTAAAGTACAGATTGGGGGCTGAACCACTCACCTTCCGAGATTTGACATTTTCTAAAGTAATCTTGGACGTTTCTGTACAAATGATCTTCAAACTGAAAATCATTGGGGGACGCAACCCCTCCCTCAGCGGTCCTGCATTAAACTATATAGTTATCTTAAGGTATTTTATTTAGAGTAGTTAAATATTTCAACGTGCTATTTCAACGCCTACTGTGCGTAATTGATGGAGATGTTATGTGTTTTTTGTTTTTCATAAAGAAAGATTAAAGTTAATCTGCATAGTACAGTAGTAAGCAATAGTGGTAGATTCGCTCTTTGCTACTTTTGGGCTGTAGGTTACTGAGGTGGCTTTGCACCTATAGTCAGGAGGATTTGTGACAAAATGTACCAAGAAAAATTTGTGACCCCCCCCCCGAAAATTTTAAGTTACCATTGCCTTTGACACTTGTTCACACATCTCGACCCCTCAAAGAAATATTTCGCCCCCTGGAAGCCATCTCGTCCCCTTCGGTACCTTGTCTGACTACGGGCCTACGTTGCCTACAGTAAATGCATGTGTGAAGTAAACTTGTCTTCTTGGATTTTGGCATTAGGTGGTAAGGTAAGTAGAGATACTACTTTCAGCGGTGATGCCTTTGGAATTGGCTTTGGAGATTGGACCCAAACAGTACTGGCTTTGACTTATGGCTTGTTTGAAGAGGTCCATTTTCAACACACGAAAAGCAGCATTAGGGGACGGACTTAGTACAATATTTATATGGTATATGATAAAAAGCTATCAACCAGGATTTCAAAAGTGGGGAAGGGAGGGGGAAGTAGGAGGCAAGCAGAAATGGAGGCAAAAAGTGTGTGCTTTTGGCTCCTGTAAACTGTATACCTTGTTCAGGAACAGAAGGGGCAGTAGTAGGGAAACCCCCTCCCCTTGCAGAGCTACTACAAAGTAGTGACTAACCATGCGGTAATTCATTTAGTAGAATGATTCGGGGTACCATTGCGAATTTTTTACTGAAAATGAGGGATGTGGATACCTAGTTTCAGAATATGATGTGCGCTACTTTGGCACTTTTACATTTATATAACATATATAATTATTATTTTTGAGGTATAGATATATCGTGTTTGGTATCAGACTAAGCGTCGTATCGTATAGAATCAAATTAGAAGTAAGGGGGGGGGGCACATCGATTGCAGGTCCCCTGAATATCTGGTGTCAAACCTGCAGTAGTTATCTAATTTTTGAAAATATATCTCTGAACTTGCAATTTTTCACTTCTGAATGATATTTTTCCTAAATTCTAGTCTACGTTCATGACCTGTATCAAATATCAGAGGGCCTTTATAATATAGCTTCTTCCTATCATTAGTTTATAGGTTTAAGATCATGAGGAAGATCGCCTTTAAATGTTTAAGTATAGCTGGATGGTTCAACACTGTTTCCTCTAAAAATTGTGAAATCAGGACTGTATATAAACAGATAAAAGTCGTTGTAGTATAGCCTAGGTAATTGGGAAGGAAAACCTCTTTGTTTCATTATGGACTTCTGAATTTATAATGTTGACTTTCAAATGAAATAATAAGTTTAAGTCATATAATTTTGATGGATAGTCATGATAATGAGATTTAAGCTACAATTATGGCTTTAACAAAAACCAAAAAAACACTGAGAGCAGACTGTAAGAGATAAAATATCAATATCTACACTGAAACAGACAAAAAATATGAAATTTAGTGTCAATTCTATGACATTTTAAGTCGGAATAACAGAATCTAAACTATAATTTGGTATCTGAAGGTCAAAATTATGAAATGAACTGTTAAGATAATGACGTTTTATGTTCAAATTTTGAATTTAACTGCTATAATTATGACTTCAATAGTTAAAATAATTCCTTTTTTAGGGAATAGTTTATTATAAAGCTCACGTTTAGGACAGTTTCAGTCCCTTTTCGCTTTGCATGTCGCTTTGCTCTCCTGGCAACTTATGAGACCTCACTCTAAATGTGATCGGTCTATTTGAAATATTCTTTGTGACGTCAGCCTTTTCTTGACATGTTTCTGCAGTCCTCATTGTTCAACGGATACACCGTACAAGTAGCTATGATCAGATGATGACATCGGTATAGCTAGTAGGTATACAGCTACATGTCGTCTCTTCTTGCTTACCGATTAGCTATACCATGCTTGTACGGTGTAGCTTACCGATTAGCTATACCATGCTTGTACGGTGTATCCGTTGAACAGTGACGACTACAGAAACATGTCAAGAAAAGTCTGATGTCACAAAGAATATTTCAAGACGACCGGTCACCTTTAACATATATCAAAACAACCTGGCAACCGATTTGAGACCTCAGACACTTAAAAATTAGGATCATGGTATGATTATGCTTCTTCTTGCTTATTGACTTGTAGCCAAGTTATAATTAGCTAAATTATGAAGGCCATGTGACACTTGGTGAAGGCCCGGAAGGTCCTAAAGTTCGAATAAATGACTTTCAGAGGAAAAATGCATTTTTCAAATGCCCATATTTTCAAAAATAAGATAAGTTATGCAGTTTTGACATCAAATTCTGTTTATATAGCTTTCTTTCACTCCAAATACGAATTGTCAGCAATTTATCTAATTTCTGTAAAAAGGTATTAGCTTTCAAAATAACATGAAATGGTATTTGCACCTTTCTTCCTGAAAACATGGTATTGCGCAATACTCTTCTGAGGTCTGTAATTTCTGAGCCCCCTCAGCTTTAGCACTAAACTGCTAAATGTCACTGGGATCATTCAGATGTACAGAAAACCCTGCAATGTGTACAGATTTACGTGTCTTTATTAATATTCAGTAAGTAGAAAAAGGCGTTCAAATCTTCAATGGAAAGTTGCCATCGACGTCATGTGACGTCATCATTGTGTTTTATTTAGAAAAGTTGTCTACCATAGTCATAATATATTTTCAAGCGTAAATATGTCAGTGAGATTTACATTTCATACACCTATTAGAGATAAAGTACAAAAAAGTATTTTAAAAAGCCATTTTGGATTTAACCTACATTAAATTCGTCACTTTCCATTGATGGATTTTTTCTTGGGTACATTATACACCTCAACTAACACAAAAACTCATAAATCTCACTTGCAGGAGTTTTTAGAGTCAAACCCGATATCTACGGACAAATACCCTTCGTCTTTTGTGGGACGCACTACCATTTTCTATTACAGATTTTTTTCTGTAAGCTCCTTTGACTCAAAGCTGAAGGACGAAAACCAGTCATTACCCCGAAAGGTGCTCTGCTCCTCGAAAGAGCTTCGTTTATTAATTTCGTAAGTGTAACTCTGCTCTACAAACTACAGGTGAACTAGAGCCATTAGTTATCATCATAGCCCTTGTGTAGGTAGAATATATAAAAGTCATGCTTGTAGTATTACCTATTGTAATGGAGAAAGTGTTTCTAGCGATTTAGGAAAGGCTAATATGAACAATTCATAAATTTCCTCTTGCTGTTCTACGAAGAAACCGCACTGAGCTCTTATGCAGCTTTTCCAATGAGGTTTGATTTTATGAAAAGTGGATCATTAATAATATGGAACAGTATCTAAGAGGAGCGCCACCATCATACGTGCCAAACAAGAAAATTGTCGCTAAAATGCAACCCAGATTGTCCGATGGTGCTATCACTTTCAACGTTTTCAATCGTTTTTATCTTAACAACTTTTGTGATTATTTGAAGTTACCAAAACGAATGTGGTTTATGACTCCCTGGGCAATAATAAAACAAACTTGAGATTTTGAAAGGTGAAAGTGGCTTGGCGGTTGTATTCATGAGGATTTCGGATCAGATCCCAGTAAAACCACTTGCAAATTTTCTGTTGTTTCAACACATTGTTTATTGGCAGTTTGCTGTTGGCAGTGATTCGTTACTGGTTGTCCGATTTAGAAAATTGCCTGATTCAAGTCTTTACTCAAGTCATCTGTCCGGACAGTGGTAGGCCTATAAAAGAAGGATATACCACGGTCCACCCTACCATCCCTTGGGGAAATGGCATAAGACTGGGAATACACTCATCCAAAAGCAAGTTGAAAGCGTTCACACCGTAGTGGATAAAGTAAAACATCACTAAATTGAGAGTAAATAAAACCTTCGTTTTTCGCGACACAGCAGAATATTTAATTCCATACGCAAAAGGCTTAGTAGTGTACGTTGCACAACGTTACTGATAGTCGCATTGAATTAAGCTATCTGCATTCTGTCGATGAGATATATCTCCATGGGTTGCCCTCGTGCTACTGTATTAATTGAATCTACAATCAAAGTAAAATGAATTTGCCATCTGGCAGTATTATACTGTCGGGCTATTTCTTGCATTCCCCAGATCATAGAAGGGAGACTAGCAGACTGTGTCACAAAGCACCATATGTTAAGGGAGGAAATGTTTCCCGGAAACAGATATTTCATTAAACCAGTCTTATACTTTACTGCTTTTGCTCGTGACATGATTCGAGGAAGGATTCTGCAAGAAGAATGATTTATTTCGATAATTAATACAGTTGGTTTCATATGGAGAATGTTTTTGTGACTATTAAATTTGTTATACTTAATTAAGTCATCATGTAACAGCCTCTCCATGAGTTTGTTAAATTTATATTCTGATCTGGGAGGATCTCCACTGGGGATATTTCAGACGTGTGTAGTCGGCATAAAGTACCTTCCGTGTCTCAGTCCAATGCCGGTACAACACTAGCAGACTTTTCCAATTCTGAGTCGTAAGAAGACTGCCATTTTTTATCCGCAGCCAGTACACCCTTTACATTCGGTCAACACAAGAGTTACCTTTACTGATAAGTTTTACTTCACTAACATTTTATGCAAAAAGACACAATATGTTCCACTTTCCATGTGAAATACATTTGATCAAGGGCGGCGATTCGTTCTCAATATGGGGGGGGGGGGGATGAAACTATTTTGAAATCATTTACTGTGCAAAAAAAAAATCAAACTCAATGGGTGATTTCTCAAATATTGGGGGGACATTTCCTCCCTGTCCCCTCGGATCACCGCCCATGCAGTTGATTTAAAATCGGGACGATTCGATTTAATATACTGATCTCAATCTCACAACCCTTTTCGGTATAATATTTATAAATCTAAAATGTTGACTTAATGCAGGCCGCAGTTGAAAGTACTCATTTGTAAAGAGGTTCAAGGGTATTAGTATCCGTTACCCTAGTAGTACATTTGTTTTCATCCCAAAGCATACTGGTCATGGGGAAGTGACACTTCCCAACGACTCCATATATTTCCATGAGACAGAATATTTCAATTTTGGGTTAGTGAATGCTCTTCTTAGAGTATTTATTTGGAAATGTACTTGTCAGTAGAAAGAAGGGATTTCATTCGTGGTGTTAAACACTGTGTTACTAAATCCTGAAATTTTGGGGCAAAGGCGGGGAGGGGAAGGGGGATAAGGAATGAGCTCACCGACAAACTCGTGGAGTTTCTTCGCCGGTGTCACTTTCTTCTAAAATAAAACTTGACAAGTGCGTACCTGTTTATCTGTATAATCTGTCCCTACCAACTGTCTACGGAGGTCGAATCAAATTAAAGAAAAAAAGGACCAATGAGGGCCTGACTGGTCTGATTTCAAGGTTTGGATTTTCTTTATGCCCGGGGAAAATTTTATTCATGAATTTCTCTACCCACAGAGATGTTACCGAAATAGCTCCATGCTGTACCCAGCATTCAAACTGTCAAATGGGATAACAAGTACGCCATCTTGATAACGAGAAAGCACAAAGGCATTCCGCCAGTCCTCGTTATCAAGATCGCACTTGTATTCATTTGGAGTGACAAACAACAGGTAAAAATAGCGTGCCACCGAACTGTCTGTGAACTTTTCCTACTATTTGCTAAAAATTTATCTAGTAATTTGTAGGAAATCGGTACGTGTTTTCCCTGCAGTAGACACAGTGTATGGCAAGTCCCAGAGATTACCCCATTTTTAAAGGGTTGGGGGAACCAATATTTTCCTGAATTGGGGAAACTTATGGAACACATGATTGTATAGGCTTGCTATAGTCTCACAAAGGCAAGTTTTAGTCATAACGAAGACTCAAGAAATTGAGTTTTTCTCAGAAACGGCGTGGTGAGCCACCGATTAGGACGTGGCTTTTCGGTAGCTACGACAAATACACCTATACCCAAATATTCATTATATATAAAACGAAACTTGTAATTTTAGCCAATGACCTCTTTAGAATAATGCGTTACGTTTCCTACGAACTACCAGAGACCGAGAGAAATCTCCATATCCGGGATTACATGACTATATTGATTACAGATTAGTGCTTACTCTAAGTGCTTACTTAAAGGGGAATTTTCATGATCCCAGACAGTTCCAATTCTCCCAACTATGCATCTTCTAGCTCCTCCCATAACTGTATGAGGCTCTTCCTTGTGCAAGAATAAACCTGTTTTATTGCTTAAGGCCATGCCCTGGTGAGCACACAAGGCTATAAAATGTAATAAAAGTACTCTCGACCTCTGCCTTGTGTGGAATGTGAGCTACTCTGCATCTTTCAAATTTTCAAACTTTGATGTCAATCAAACAGCCGTCACCAACTGAGAATTTTGATATACATACACTAAAAATATACTTTGGGGTGATGACAGTCTGTCTTTAAGGTATATACCAAAAGCAAAACTTCGGTATAGTAACTGAAACCTTAAAGGGAGAGCCCCCATGTGTAATGCAAATTTTGGCAATAGTCCCAAAGGTTTAGGGACAAGTCCAGTAAGAAGTATTACTGGTTTCATAAAGGTAATGATAACGCTGAGACTGTGATGTTTGTTGAAAATACTACCAACAATGGATTAAAAAAGGTCAAAGACCAGACTTAAACAGATTCTCTGTAAGTCAAACCCTTTCAGTACTAAAGGAATATGTCTGGATGAAAATTGTATCTTATGCAAATTCAGTCCAGGTATTTGTAAGAAGAGAGAGTTAGTTTACGCCCAATGCAAAGGTGAATTTAAGTATGTAAGGGGGGGGGGCATGTAGGCAATGGCGGCCCCAGGATGTTAAAAGTGGGGGGGGGAATGGAAGGCAAAAGAAAATGTTGGGGGCAAAAGAATTTTATCGCATAGCGCGAGCTTTAGAGCTTGGGTTCCAGGGGCCCGCCTTAGGGCATCTGGTGGGGTCCAGGGGCAAAGCCCCCGGAAGCTCTGAGGTTTTAACAAAAATTATGTCTGTAAAATTATGTCTCAGGAAGGATATTTTTGGTACGTAATGCATCATCAAATGCAGAGATTCCAAATAATTTTAATGTATTAGACTGTTCTTCCTGTCAGGCTACTGTACCTTTAAGCGGGCTGGGTCCAGTGGCCTTAGGGCCCCTGGTGGGGTCCAGGGGGCAGAGCTCCAGGAAGCTCCGAGGTTTAAGCAATCTGTAGGTGAAAATTAAGTCTCAGGATGGATATATTTTGGTCCATAATGCATCATCAAATGCAAATATTCCAAATAGTTTCAATGTATCAGGCTGTTCCTCCCGCCAGACCACTAGTACCTTTAAGCGGTTGGGGTCCAGGGGCCCACCTGAGAGCCCCTGGTGGGGGTCCAGGGGCAAAGCTCCGGAAGTTCTGAGGTTTAAGCATATCTCTTGGTGAAAAATTAAGCCTCAGGATAGGTATATTTTGGTTTATAGTACACCATCCAATACAAGATTCCAAATAATTTTGATGTATTAGGCTATTCCTCCCGTCAGGCCACTTTACTTCAGGAGCTAAGTGTGTGTGTGGGGGGGGGGCATCTGGGAGCAGAGCTTCTGACTGGGGCAAATGCCCCTCATGCCCCCTTTGGTGCCGCCACTGCATTTAGGAGTTTAGGAGAGAGATTTTTGGAACATTTTAAAGATATAGATGATACCAATTCAGTGTTCTACAATCATAAAGTAAATTTCACGGGGGACAAGATTTAAAGTTTAATGTTCACATAATTAATTCCCACACTGGGGACCCTATGCGCCGCCAGGTAGCAGAAGGTGTCTGTATGAAGAACTTAAACCTTTATTAAACAGAAAAGAAGAATGGTCTGACTTACTGTCAGAACCCACCAACCATAGGCCTCCCTACCAAGCTTAGAGGTCTCTCCTAGCAAAAAGCACCCCATAACAGATTCCAATAGTATTAGACTTGGTGACCCAAGGAGTAGATTTGGTTGGCTTGGCTTGAATGATACAGTTTGAGTGGTAACAGAGTATAGGTGTATGTATATGTAAGTGCTTCTGACTGTCAGTCTAACTGAGGATGATCTAGATGAGGATCGAAAATATTGTTTTGAGTAATACAGGATGAAATTACAACTCTTTTTGTATTTCTTATTCTCCTGATTGTTGGAGCCAAGATGGCTTGAACCAAAGTTAATAATATTCATTTAATCAATTGCATTACATTACAATTTTGCAAGGTGGTTCCAAAACCCATTCTCCACTGCCAATGTACACGAGAACGCGTGGAATTGTGGGTAAAATAGGCAACATTGCGGCCCCCATGACTACTTTCTCCCGATCGGAGTCAGTAATCTATGTTCTTCTGAACTGACGGCGTTCACAAGTAAATACGTTACCATAACGACAGGGCAATTCACATATAGAATTTATGGTGATCTATAACGAGAGATCGTGACCTCGGAGTCTTAATCCAGGAAGTGCATTTCGATATTTTACTTCTTTTTCATTCATTTTTTCTGCTTTTTTTATTGAGGGTAACTCATTTTAGCCTGAACTAATCTTTCATGGGGGCTTCGACTGCAATTATTCAAAATATAAAACACGATTGGTCAAGTAAAACGTGTAAAGCACAAAACAATTCAAAACAGTGGTAAAACAAAACAACGATAGTGATGTTGAAGTGAATGCCCCTAGATAACTTGACAATGGTCAGTAACGAAGTTGTCATCTAATAACGACCCCGTTATACTATATGAACTCAGTGAAAAATAGTTCACTCGCCTTGTGGTAATAGACCAGGTCAATTGATATAAGCAGTCGCTTCATAATATTAACACCGAGTAGGTACGATACTGAAAGAGAAAACAGAATTATATTAATAGGCATCGTCAATTAATGCCTATCAAGCCGGCCTAAGCTCACCTCACTTCATGAGCCTTTAATGTAGATTCTCAAAAGTGGACTGTCTTTCTAGGAGGTCGAAAACCTCTTCTGATCAAAGTAAGTGGTCAAATCAATCACTTGAAAGCTATGCGACTAACAAAGGCAAAATCAATGGTACAGAAGCTACAAATAGAATAATGTGTTGCTTAGTCCAAGTTTTATATAGGATGTAACAAAGCTTTATAGCGATCGATAATTGCGCTTTAACGGACAGGTACCTATTGATACCCAAGAATGCAAAGGGTTAGTACAATAATGAGCATTTAGTAAACCTGTGTCTCGACTAGGTAGGAGGTTGGTTATGAACAAACTGCTCGTTGGACAGAAATAGATTCACAGCACGAGCCCATGTTGGGATTAAAGATCAGTGGTGGATCCTTGAGGACGTGAAGTTTGTATCTTCGTCTAAGTGTCTGCTAATTGTTCCTCAGGATACCCCCCCCCCCTCTCTCTTCTTCTAAAGCCAAAAGTTATCCCATATTTAAGGCCGTATCCAAATTCCAGTATATCTACAGTATTCGCCGATTCATTATTACTATTTCGTTCAGGGTTTAATGAAAACTAAAAACTGAATCCGGAATGTCAAGAGAAGAGGGTGATTCTACTACAAGTCTACGCCGATAAAAGGTAGGTTAATTTCTTGTTATTTAACCGGCGTTCTCAAGTGCTTTCGGCCTACAGCCTCAGTTTTTGCTTGAATTTTCACCATAAAGTTACACTAGTATCCGACAGATTAACAGCTTGCTTACTAACATTTCATGCTCTTCGAATCTTGCATACAGTAGGTCGTCGTAGTGTGTGAGTTGCGGCCGCAACTTGTCAACCTAGGTTACAGTAGCCTACGGTGCACAATATTTTACATAACTGGGCGAAGCATATATATGATAATCTACATAACTAGGCAAAGTGCGGCAGATTGGTAATAAAGCAGTTTCTGTCAATAGTTGTTAATATTTTGTAAAAACAAAATACAATAAAATCAAAGAATAATCCCCAAATTTTCCCATTGTGTATTTAGGTTTGGACGGATTTAAATTAGCAGTGAAATGCGCAGTTCTAACAGAGTACATATGATGTTCTATCAAACGGTAAAGACATATCTGTTCAAAATGGACGCCAGTGTTTTAGATGAAGGGCTCTATTTTCAGGTGGACATCAAGTCACGCAGCTTAGCCATAAAAGAACTTAAATTTCTCTGCTAGCTAGTACCCTTCACTGGTCTTACACCCAACTCCCCAAGAGAGTCTTGCGCGTTTCTTGTCGCCACTGGGGCCACATGATCATTCTTTTAACTTGAGGTAATTGGGGGTTGACTTATTGTCGCATACCTGCCTTGAAACTGTTCGCCTACAGTAAGCATGGCAAGTCCGGAGCAGCCCACAACGGACCAAGGGCCCTGTGAAAGTCCAGCAGAAACCACCGCAAAAATATTGTTCCAAAGGGGTATATTTCAAATGCAATGCCCCTGGGTTTTGATACACTAATACAAACAGGAAAGACAATATTGAACTTAAAAGGTTTGGGTTTACCGGTACTCTTCGAAAACTAAAACTTGTTCTTCACCCTAGCGTCAATTGTTCCCTTGGAGAGTAAAAAGTCCGTCCATCAATGAAAAAAGTGTAGTGATGAATCCTGTGCCTACAGCTGGCGCCATTCGGGGGAGAAGCGTTTCCACACGTCGTGGGATCTAGGATTCGCAACAGGTTTTCTGGGGATAATCTATAGAGCCAAACTGGGAACACAGCATCATGAAACTTCTAGCTTACTGTATCTTAAAATACACCGAGAGCACTCCAAGCATTTCGCAGAAGTTGTTATTTTACTAATTTTGAACTAGAACTTACACGAATAGCACTCGATGGGGAACGAGCGAGGAGCAGCAGCCGTAACAAAAGGAGAAGAGGACTAATAAAAATGTCCATTATTCCTCCTTTATATGAATTTATATACGGTCACAGTACTACCAAAAGGATGTGTGAGCGCTCCAAAAAGAAGTCTTTAAGTATCCCTTTACCTCAAGAGTTTTTGGATATCTATATAATGCAAGATCATGTTTCTTCAGTTTTTTATTTACCATGGAAGGGAAGCCGCCCCCTCATTGTCTCTCCCTGTTCGTATCATTAACAGTGTGGGTTACTAGTATATGGCTGACCCCGTCCCCGGAAGTTACGCAAAAATTGCAAGAAACCCTACTTAAGGTTGTGATACAGTACATGAACCCACACTTTATTCTTTTAAATTGTGGTCCCTAAACATGGTAAAATAACTGCCCCTTCTAGACTGTACTGATGTATTGTAGTAGATATTATTTTAAAGTTGGACGGGGAACCACTCCCGTACTGTAGACTCGTTTCACTGATTAACTTAATAAGTGTTACGGATAATAAATGACCAATTTAATATTTTGGCCAGTCTCTTCAATTCCCCCAAACAACATAGCAGAGTTTGCTTTGCGACTGTGGGAATGGTTATCCTTAATTTGGAACGATGGTTTCTCTCCTAAAGTTTTACTGTATTCCCAACGCTGAGTTTATGTTACAGATAAATTAAAGGATAAAAGAGGGAAACAGTGAAATTTGAAACATATGATAAATTTCTAATTCACTTTCGTTATTGCAAAAGTAGTTTGACCAAAAGCAATAAACGAGGTCCATGGTGTTAGGTTTCTTCGAGTTTTTCCCATACATTGTTTCAACTAGCAAATTAAGCTTATCCTGGCTTATCAGCCTATATGTACCTCAAGTGACATGTCTGCTAGTAATTCACTTAATGACTAAAGGCCAGTCACAGGGAGAGAATACTATCAAGTTGTAAAATTAACTCATTACCATAATTTGCCATCGTCACAGACAATAAATCAAGAACCATCTCTTGAAAACCAAAGTTTAAATGAAATCATTTTTGTCATGCGAATTACGATTAGCGTAAACTTCCGGCCAATAGTGTTGCAAGCAACAACACTAAATACATTATCTTAGTACAATTCTGTGAAAGATAAATAAAAGTATCCACAACTTAGGTCAAACGTCACTCCCCCCCCCCCCCATTTTTATGCAAATCCCCGGCTTGTTATACAACAGAGGTGAAAAAGAGAATGTAACGATAATGCAATAATAATAATAATAAAACTCAGTTACGCAGTCTATTTAACGGTATCAAAGATGCGCATTGTCAGTATATCTTTATGAAGCAACCTACCCATTCAAGGAAGGCCGAATGGGCAATAGGTCATACGTTCCATGCTCTGGTATAATACAGAAATGAATAGTAACTTAACATCCGCAGGACAACTTTATTTTCAATGGTACTGTAATTCATAGGGTTTCCAGTACGAATTAGGTATTTCCATTGATAACAGCCTATCTTGGAAACACCATAAGACTGATTTCTACAATTCTTTAACTAAATGTTTTGGCATCTTTTATCACACAGGAGGTATTTTTTCTCTTGAGAATGCTACAGTCCCCAAAATTTATTACTCCTTTGTGTATCCCAGGATTTCTCGTGGCATAGAGACTTATGGAACTGTTCCTGCTGTAACGCTTCATCCTCTCCAAATAATACAAAATAGACCTCTTAAGTTACTTTCAAGGAAACCAAGCCTCCACCCAACAAATATATTGTATGTCGCCCACAATCTACTTATTAAGGTATCCGATATTCACACTTATTGTATACAAGGGATCCTTTTGATGTATAGTTATTGGTCACTCTGTCACTCCCCCCCCCCCCCAAGCCTTAGCAAATATTATCAGACCCTCTTTATCCAACTCGGTGAGCATGAGTGTTACTATACGTAACAATAGCCTCTTTTATACTGCACACCACAGAATATACATGGTAAAATGTTACTCAATAATAATTATTGTTCTACACTGTGGCAAAAGTTACCAGATTATCTCAAGAAAAACATTCCAAATGTATAAAAACTTATTTAATTAGTAACTACAGCTCTTAAGTAGTTATTTGCTATATGTTCTCATCGTCTGCTCACATCTTTTTGCACATATCATGCAAATACTGACTTCTTCTGTGAATTATGTCTGTAATCAGTTATAATTTCTTCTAGTGTCCAGTGCATGTTATATTCTGTGAATCATACATAAATATGTCTGTATCCCGAAACTGAACATATGCAAATATCTTAATCTGGATCTACAGGTAACTTCCTCATGATAAGATTACAAGTTTAGAGATGGTTGTAAAAGAACCTATCATACCTAACTCTCATGCCTAACTTGCCTAGAAAAATAGAGTAAACGTAACATTTACAAAGAGAAAATATGGCACCACTTTGGTGAAAGGAAATGAAGTCATTTATAAGTAAAAAAATAAAATTAAAATCAGGCGCGTAGCCAAGAGGGGGGCGGGGCGACAGCCCCTATGAAAGCTTGTTGCCCCTAGTCGAGTCGCCCCCCCCCCCCCACTGGCGATCTGGGCCAAAAAAATTCACTCGACTGACTACTCAAGTTGATAATTATATACGATTTACCTTTTTTCGCTCTGAAGAGGTCAATTTCTCTAATAAATGACCCAAAATTTTCGGCGCGCTGCGCGCGCTGTGGAATTACTCTAGCGTCTCCAATATATTGGCCAGATAGCATAAGTCCCGTCCACTTTACAAGTAACATGTAGGTAGAGTAGACAGTTTATACAGAGATGATCGTAAATGTCATCCCAAGATCGCAAAGTCTGTAGTTGCTGTGATCTTGTGTGTATCATACGGTACGGTCGGTTGCTGAGCTACTCACGGAGCAAAGTCTGGCTATTTCATCGGGTAGTCTAGGTGGTTTCGATGCAATGTATATTATCCCAGATACGGTCTACAACCCTTACAGTTTTTCTTTTTTTTTTCCTTTTTACCCAAAATTATCCCGCGCCTCGCGCACTTTGTAGTTTCGCAAGTTAAATTCAAGGAGAAACATTAAATCAGCGCCTTTGTTTTACAAATTTTATGCAATGTATGCCCCGCAATATGGAATGGTATAGTACACAGGATTTCTTCAAGTCCCCTTCACCAACCCCTCAACAAAATCGGGGCTGTCGTCACTTCGGGTCGCTGGCCTCGCCTCGGGCAAAACCCTAGCGCCACCCCTATTGTGCATTACAAAGAGACCAATAGTATGTGAACTCCACAATTTACACCGAATGCAATGGTTATTATAGCCTATTAAAGCACCCACCATAGGCTAGGCCTGGGTGCCTGGCATTTGTCACTGACAGCGAGTGTCAGTATGTGCAGGAACCTAGCCTACCGCTACCGCGTGAGAATAAAATAAAATCAAACTACATTTTTTTACCAAAATTGCACATCTTGATGGCTGCTATCAAGCTTGGAAAGTGCCATTTCCGGCGATCTGGGATGCATTAAAATCTCAAATTTTCTTGGTACGCTCCGCGCCAACTCATGGTGGCGCTCCGCTTAGGTAGTAGCAAGGCCCCTCCCATGAAATGGTCAAGCCCCCAGCCCTCCCCCCCCCCCACTAAAAAGATCCTGGCTACGCCACTGATTAAAATTATGCGGTTGAGGTAAGAAAAATTTCTTTAAAGACAGATACTCATCATCCCGGAAAGTTCAAATTCTCCCAATTAGGTTACTTCTAGCCCCGCCCACAACTGTCTTTAGCTTCTTCTTGTGCAGACACAAAACTAGTTTATTGCATAAGGCGATAACCTGGTGAGCACACAAGGCACTAATGTGTAATTAGAACACTCTCTGTGCATGCTGTGTAATATTAGCTTCTCTGCATCTTTTGAATTTTGAAACTCTGATGTCAATCAAAGAGCAGTCACCAATTGAGACTTTTGCTTACCCCCAAGTAAAAGTCTTACTTGGGGTGACGAGTATCTGTCTTTAAAGTATAAGCAATGCATCAGCAAGTTCTGCTTTTTACCATCCACTCTAAGCATTATGAACTGAAGTTACTGCAATATGTTATGATGGTGACTTTTTGTACACATGCTGGGTTTTAATTTTGGATCAATATTTCAGGTAACTTTTTCATTGTGGCTGTTGAGTATGCTACGGTAACTGGTGCCATGATAGAGTGAAGAAAGACTCACGAGTCACGTTTGAAGCATTATTGCTTAGCAAATCTGAGACTGATACTCCACTGGTCAAGTAAGGCTTGTTCATTCTAGAGCAATTGAGCTGAACCGACCTTCTGAATTATGACATGTACAACTTGACTGCTAAAACGTTGAAGAGGGGTTAACCGTCTTTCTTCAACGTTTTGGTAGTTTAGTGTTGTGACTCAACTGCCACAAGAGCTCATTTTCAGTGTTTACGTCATATCTGCCAAGAAAGGTGTTGAGGTCCAGATCCCTGGATCATCCCCTCTGAATTCCCTGCTTTTGATAATAACACATTACAGGTAACAAGACACCATGAGAGATACTCCTTCCAACCAAGAACTTCCGAACGACTCTGTCCAACTGCCAGCCGCCGATCTTGTCGATAAATTTGAATGGCTGAAATTCAATGTAGGTGGTGAACTACTGGAAACGACACGGGCGTCTATAGACAAACTGAAGAGTGAGTTCTTCGCTCTTTTGTTGGATTCGGACATGTACGAAACACCGGCTCATGAAGCTGGTGGCGCTGTTTACCGAATCGATAGAGACCCGGATGTGCTTAAGGTGTTCTTTAACTATGGACGTTATGGCAAGGTTGTAGCGATCCCGGATCATGTTTCGGAGACTTTTCTATTGGAAGAGGGATCATTTTACAAAATCGACGAGAAAATTCTTCAAGACATTCGGAACTTCTTCGTGGAGAGGAGAAAGGGGCCATCAAATGTGCATTTAGAGAGAGTGTCTATAACCGAGATGGCCATGGATAAAAGACTCATGCATCACAACGTTTATGGCATTATCAGAGAAACTGAAATATTTTGCTACACAAACATCCCTGGTCATGGTGCCTGCCACGCAGACGTCGGAACTTACTTTCTGTTGGAAAAACCCAGAGACAAATGTAAGTATGTACCGTTCTGCCATCTTAAATCTGGAACTGATATTATCTAAATCTAATCACGATCGAAGTGATTTCGGAATCTTAACTTGGCACTCATAGTTAAAATAAATGAGCCTGCACTGCAAAGATATATGTCACTTCTCGATTCCAAGTCCGTGTTTGGGTTGTTTGCTCCAAGTATTGCCCCACACAGGTGTATGGGGTGGGAAGTTGGAGGTAATCCCCAAACCATTCAATGCATGTCGATTTGGGGGCAATTAAATGGTCGGATTTCATGGCAGTGACACTCTATTGTTAAGGCAAAATTCTTTTCACATTTTTGAAGCTCTTTCCTAAATTTCGGATCAGCCTGTAACCTTTTCACCAACTGTGACACTTTAATCTCAGTGTGTAGTTGAGTTGTCGTCTACATAACCGACAATAGGCCTAAATACGGATATGGGCTTCGAACATGTCATAGTACAGCCTTCAAAGTCATTAAGATTATTTAAGATACTCGTAACTATGAATACACGTGTTTATACTGGTATTCTAAAATTTTGGAATTCCACATGCAGTATATGAGCTAATGTGATCATGCTAACTTAGTCATATTATCGAGTACGGTAGTTCCGATACCTACGCTACGCACATGCAGTAGTCAGGGTTGGGAAGTAACGAGTTGCAAGTAACGAAGTTACTGTAACGAGTTACATTTTGTGTAACGAAACCGTGTAAAGAGTTATTCAGTATTTGCATTTCAGTAACGGAACAAATAACTAGTTACAATTCTCCGTCAAAGTACCTCTAACGGCGTTACATTTTGTCCCATTACTTTCCCGTTACAAATAGTCAAAATGACCACAAATTACATTTGTCTTGAACTATAGTAACAGAAAATTTTCAAGTTGATGGCACTTTGCTAATAATATTATTTTCAATATATTTATCATTCATCGCTGTTATCGACGTCGTCCTCACCAACATCAAATTTCATTCACGATTAGAATTACAAGTTGATGTTAGATGTACATGCTGCAGGCTTGCAGGGTCACCTGATTGTTGAGGTATTGGAAGAGTGTGCTCATTCTTACTCCATCATAAGTCTTACAACTAAGTTAAAACTTGATTTGTGTGTTAAATCATTTATGAAACAGATCAATGCTTATTATCCATGAGACCACGTCTTTGTGAGATTCCTTGAAAAAATCTGAACGGTCCTCCGGCTAATACTTCCCTGTGTCAGGTTAACTAAGAAAAGCTGGATTTATTTAGGACATCTTGTCCTTTAGAGGACACATTGGAGATGGTGCACCGTGAGAAACGGTTTGGCCTTTAGGTAGTCAAATGCGTAGCATCATTTTAATGATTGCTTTTGGAGACTTGAGGGCTAGACCCGAGTACACCCTATCCGAGTGGGAGCTACACCGATTCCGGATCCCCGAATTTTGGGCCAATTCCGAGTCTGGTATACGTACCCCTCAATTTCCAGCCAGTTCTGATTCCAGTGGCAGCAATTCCAAGACCAATCTATTCCCAATGTATAAGCATATCAAACATAAGTATAATTTAATTCTATTGTACATGTCCACCATTAATGAGGTCATTGTTCGTACTCCCATAGTTTGGCCTCCTCAGTAATTTAATTGTGTGACAGTACTTTAAATCTGTACATTGTGCACAAATAACAAAAGGAACTTCAATAACTTTTAATGTTACTTTTCATATTTGCAAACTCGGCTGGAATGAACTCCGACGACGAGTCCAGTTACATCAAATTCCGGACTCATGTCAATTCTGGAACTTTCTGTTCCAGGCAAATTACTAGTCTACAAAAACGCATTCTAGAACTGCATTGCGTTAATCGAATTTGGACTCCTGTGATGGAACCCAGTTAATTATACGGTGCCAAGCGTCAATAAAACACCGTGTGTCCATTTTGTATCTAGTTTAACATCTATGATATCTTTATATGATGAATCAAACGTATGAATTTAGGCTACATCATATTCTTTATGTCGGTAACTCCTTACACTGGGATAATAGGAAGTTTAGTTTAAGGAAACAGCAGAATATTGAAACGGTCAAATGTCGAGAAAGTATCCTAACAAAGCTAATTGGAAGATGAGAGAAGTGTTCATCGATTGGAAAGGGAAATTATGGGCGCATGGTCTCCATGTGTAAACTATAGTCTCAATATTTTTATGCATTGTTTTATATCGACACAATATGTAACTTGACATTTATGCTTTAGGAAATATCACTTAGCCCAACCTTAGGCCTTGAGGTTTTTATCGTTTTCAAATACAGAGCATCGTATTACCATATTTATGCCCTCCAGAGGTGAAGACTTTAGTTACTGCTAAAACACTGCTTGCCCCCTGTGGTAGCCGCTAACCTAACCTCTCTGAATTAGCCTACCATGTGATGGGATTATAAAGATTTACATCCTCAAAGAAGTGGGCCTACTGTCGTAACTGGAAACATTTTGGTTATTACCAAAGTTCGTCTAACAAATAGTTTGCATATACCTCCGAGGTAGTATACTGTACTTCCATGCTCCGACACAGTATTCTGATTCGCTACCGCATTCTGATTCGCTGCCGCGTACTTCCATGCTCCGACACAGTATTCTGATTCGCTACCGCATTCTGATTCGCTGCCGCGTACTTCCATGCTCCGACACAGTATTCTGATTCGCTACCGCATTCTGATTCGCTGCCGCGTACTTCCATGCTCCGACACAGTATTCTGATTCGCTGCCGCATTCTGATTCGCTGCCGCGTACTTCCATGCTCCGACACAGTATTCTGATTCGCTGCCGCATTCTGATTCGCTGCCGCGTACTTCCATGCTCCGACACAGTATTCTGATTCGCTGCCGCATAACGATCGTTAAAAGTGTCTGCCTGGATCCCCAGTGAAGATCAGCTGGGATCATTGTCTTTCTGTGGGGAACACCTCAGACTAACTGGCACAAATGAGGTGTTGGTTCTCTTATGTGCCCCCTTCTTCATATCAGATTATGCCCCCCCCCCCATTAAGGTATTGCACATTTACGATGAAGTAACTAGTTACTTTTGAAATGTAGCTAGTTACTTTTCAATCAAAAGTAACTGTAACTAGTTACTTTTTTAACATTGTAGCTAGTAACTGTAACGAGTTACAATTTTATGGAAATAACTGTAACTCGTTACAGTTACTATCAAAGTGTAACGGGACCAACCCTGGCAGTAGTACGTTTATTAGTAGGCAGTAGTAAGCTCATTATCAATACTTTCTCAAAATCCGCATTATTCATCGGAGAGTGTTTTACAATTAATAAATGTTCGTGTGTATAAATGTAATGACACAGCAGCACGGCATTGTGAGAAAGCTAAGCAAGGGATTTTTATCACCTTCCTTTACGTTTGGGGAAGAAATGTTTTATGAAAATTGAAATCTTTAACGAACTACCAGGCTATAGACTAGTATTCTGATTGGCAAACACATTATGAGGGAACTGATGGCACTTCAGTGCAGAGTCTGAATGCAACTTTGTCATAGAAATGACTTCAATGCAATTTTGGGGGGTAGGGGTGGGGGAGGGTGGGGCTTTGGAGCATTGGTCATGTCTCGCGTTGTATATCTTATGATCATAATTAGGGCAGTAATGTCGCGGAATAATATTCTGGCAAAAACACTTTTCCAAAAATTAGAGGTGCATCTTCAACAGCCGTAGGGTACGGTCATCAAGAGGGAATCATAGACACGTAAAATCATTTACAGCCTATGGTTATCACATTTACCAGGATTGTAGCACGATGAAAAAGATTGGAAGTAATTACTTGAGGTAAATGTTTCAAAGCGTTTGCACGGCGCACTTCTCGCTCACCCATCATTGGTAGATGGTGAATGTTACCTGATATACATATTTCTTAGTCGAAATTTGCAAAATTTGGATTTTCATTGAACAATATTTAAAGAATTTGAATTTTTGTGAAAGAATATTTGAAAACTTGGGATTTGTATTGAAGAATATTTGAACAATTGAGATTCTGATTGAGGGAAACTGGAGAATTTTGGGTCCTTATTGAAGAATCTGCCCTTCCTGTAAGAGGAAATCATACAGATTGTCGGACTGACTGACTGTCGTCGTTATTACATATTTTGTTGAACGCATCATAGGCGTGGGAAGCTATTCGAGACTGGGGGCTGAACATTGTTTCTGACCGGAGGTGTAAGGGTCCCCTCCCCTTTGGAAAATATTTGAATATTTGAGGGTCGTTAGATGCAATTTGGTAAAAAATGTTGGGCAAATTTAAGGAAAACTACTGCAATTTTTTATTTTTTCGTACACAGGCAAAAATAGGGGATTTCGTCCTTGGATTGAGGGAGGCGGAGGCCTACTTCCGTCCAACACATTTTTGACTGGGGGACTAAAGCTCCCAGACCCCCCCCCCCCGCTTCCTACGCATATGGTGCGCATTAAGGCTCCCTCACGAAATTGGAATATTTCCCCGACAGGGGCTCATGGTCCCCTGCCCCTCACCTGGCGTAACCACTGCACTAATCGTGCGGGCTACTGTGTCTATCCCTCGATTTAGCAAATATCTTGCTATAAGTACACTAGCAATAAACAGCGACATCAGAACGCGTATTGCTTGGGAGCGAGTTCACGCCTAAAGGTTTCCAGTAGACGTTTAAAATGATTCAACGTAAGCTTAAGCAGAGAAGTGATACTAGTAAATATCACCTCCCTATTGTAAGCAAAATACTTTTACTACAGGAGGTGGGGTGACATCTCAAAAAGGATGAATGGTGACGTATTTTAATTGTTTTCTGCTATAAATCTTTCAGAAACTATCTAAATTTTCGCGCCTTTACCTCCAGGTCAATTTTTGCCACCTTCTTCCTCAATACCATCTCAAAGGCTTCGCTTCATTCAACAGTCAACGTGTTACGTTAAATTAAAACTCTTCTGCATATGCGTAATTACGCAAGAGCAAACTTTGTAACTCACTTATGAAAAAAAGAAATTCTTTGGCCTTCTACTATTTTAAAGAGATAAAAATATTTGAAGGAAACTATTGTTCTCTAGCGGATTACAAAGCATTGATATCATACCTAGTTTTCTGACAGAGCCATTTCAGTTTACAAATTAGATTTATATCAGAGTACTGCCTGAATGCAAGTTTTACCATAAGACCAATGTAGTAAATGGAAGGATTTCGGCGCGCTTCAGGTCCCACACCCGATTAAAAACACTCACTATTCCAAGCACATTTTTGAAACCAAAAGTACATCACGCGCTTAATGCTAGTCCAAATTCTGAAATAACGTCAGATTCGCCTGAAATCAGGTGCCCTTATAGTTAGCCTGTATTCAGTCAATAATATCGAATTTCATAAAACTTGAAATGATATAAAAATTTTAATGGAATGATTCTCTTTGTTGTCAACATGTAATACTGGGAGAGAATTCCCTGGAAGGCTGAACCCCCACCCGGTGCTCCACCTGAACCAGTCAGGCACCCTAACGCGGGCCCCTAGGCCCCACGCCTGCGTAGCTCTTGTGTTGAACCTTCGGTGCTCTTGAGATTTACCCATCACGAGTCCCTCTCGAAATATCTGGATCCGCGCCGTGTACGTGTATATATCGGTATTCCGGAGTTAGTATAACATCTGTTAGGCTCATTTCAAGTATATCCTTCAAGACACAGCTTTGCAAGCAAATGAAAAAGTCATAAAATCAACTGCGTAATGTGCCTCAGGGCCAGGTATCCGAATAACACGAAATCTAGACCACCCTATAATGTCTCAGCAAGATTATGCAGGACCATAAAATTCAGGGCACAGTACACTCCTGGGCTAGCCCAGGAGTGTAAAATGGGAGGGAAAAATGTAAATTTGGAATCCCATCATTTTAGTGAGCATTTAAAATTCCAGCAAAACTAAAGCTAATGATTTCATTATAACTACATTCTATAAATCGTCAACAAACGTGAGACATATTTGTAGTTTTCCTATAGTAATAATGGAATGGTCATACCCTTTGTGTATTGCCCCTCAGTATATAATTCTTCAGACGTTTTAAAATGCCCTCAAAAGGTTGAAAACTTTGAATGAGTGTGACATAACAGCCGTCTAAGATGGTAATTTTATTCTACTGTCATCAGATAATACCGTCACAGTCATCTACGTTTGTTGAGCGGACGATTTGATAGCTGTTCATTTTCCTGTTTACAACTGCAAAGGCAAAGTTAACATGCAAACAAGTCTGTGATAGAAACGATCAGAGCCTGTCGTGTGAGGAGGTCTTGAGTTTTACATTGATCCCATGGTTGCTTTACTCTATAGATTTAATCAAAAGGTGCCCCATATTGAAATAAATCATGTTACCACAGAGATTAGGCTCTTTATATGGTGGGGACAGTACGAAATACGTGGTAAAATATTATAATCATTGTAGTCTCGTAAGTCCTGGTTTTGGGTGATTGTTGTGGAAAATCAAAACATCTACCCAATACACATAGCATGTTGGATTATATGTTGCCACATGTCTTCCCAGAATATAAATGTTCATATCTTCCGAGCAAAAATTTTAAACTATGTGTTTAATTTTTCATACAAGAAACCGTAAGCTTTGAGTTATTACCATTTGTTTAGGACCTCACTGAAAAGGCACATGGGCAATTTCACCATAAGCCCAGTTCCGACCCTTCGTGTTGGTTTAGAAGAAGTCTTTAAAAGTATTAATTGCCATTATTTAAAACGTCTTTGAGCCCTGGAAGTTTCTTGAACGTCCAAGTAGGCTTGTAGAACTGAACGGTGTCAGTTGCTCTCAAAATACAAAAGAGTGAAATTAGGGACGGATCTAAAATTAAGACTAAACATTTACTCTAACAGAGTGAAGATGACTCTTTTTGGATTGAAATTTTTCAATCCAAATTTAGATTGGTCCCTAATTTCACTCTTAAAGAGTGACTTTTCACTCTAAAGGTTTAAGAGAGATATGAATGCCATTACATAGACAACGTTTCGTCGAAAATGGATACATGCACTTATTTAAAGGTCTTGTGACATGCCACCAAAAAGAGCTGTTTCACTTGTCAAAGAATTAAGTCCTCCAATCAAAGATCCGTTGGAATTATTTCAATATCTTTTACCTTTCTTAAAATATACGTCTTCAAAGTTTGATGGTTTCTGAAGAAACTAATTGCCTATGCAAAAATAATGATGTGGAGTGTTGCACAGTGTTATGATTTCTTTTGTTAACCCTATATAAATTATCTCTTAATTAGTGATCATATAGATTAAGGTTTGGCGAGGGCTATCAATATTTTTCAAGCATAAAATTTTAACTTTTATAATAAACCCCTCAGGGAGTAACAATGTTACCAGTGTCCTTGAAATGAAGGTTGAAAAAACAAAGGCTAACATGTGCCATATATGGTATGTCCCTCTTTAGATGTCACATATTTGCATATTTAGCTCATGTTTATTCACGATACAAGTGTGAAATAGAAATTTCCCTGTAAAATGGTCAATGTTTGACGGATTTTAGTGGGAATTGTGGCTATTTTCTGGATTTTTAATGTTTTTTTACATCAAATATCCAACTATGTTACTTTCATGTCACACGACCTTTAAAAGCAACATGAAAAAGTTATTTCAGACTGAGCGAGTTTCAAGACCGACGTTGACGATCAATATCATTCTTTTTTAAAAAAATACCCATTGTTACAATTTCACCTTGAAAATAATGTAAGTCGATTAGTTTAAATATTTTTAACGTCAGCGGAACCACTGCAAAAATCAATTGTATCTCTTCTCCCTGTCTAATGCAAGCACTTCCAAGTGATCACTTAATCAAGTATTTTACAACTGGAAAATTATTTACGATTTTGCCTCTCTGGGTCTTAATTTATAGACTACCGGTAGAATACTTGATAGTGGTCACGCAGGATTGACATGGACTGTGGCACAGGCGTAGGAAGAGAGGATTTGAGGGCTGGGAGTCTTAATTCCCCAGTCAAAACTGTGTTTTCAAGGACGAAAACCCCTGATTTGTTCCCTCTGTTAAAAATGTCAAAACGTTGCGTAATTTTCCTTAAAATTTGCTTAACATGTTGCACCAGTTGCATCTAAGGACCCCAAATATTAAAAAATTCTCCTTAAGACCCCTTCCTAGGACGGGAGTCTGAAGCGACGTTCAGTCCCCCCCCCCCCCGGCCCTAGACGAAACAGCTTCCTACCGTACGCCTATGGACTGTAGGGGTGGATCAGCTTACCTACCCTCTCTGTATACAACGCATGCCTTATTGAGAGATCAATGTCTTTTACTTGAAGAAATGTACCTTTGCAGAGCCAGATGGCTTGAATTGTAAAATTATTTAGTTAAGGGAAATTAAAAAACCCCTTTTGACATCATCTATTCTGACAGTCAGTAAGTAATTAAAAAATGAAAGTTGTCCCCGATGTGGGACCTCTTCAGTAGTGGACTAACCTTTCCGCCATTTTCATCAAAATCCATCAAATATAGTGACCATTTTACAAGGTAATTTCTTTTTTCACACTTATATCATGAATAAACAATACGGCTAATGTTAGCCTTGATTTTGCAACCTTCATTTCAAAGACGCTTGGAGCATTGCTATCCCCTGAAGGATTTTTTTTTTTTTGAAGTTGAAATTGTTTGGCTCGAAATATATTGATATCACTCACCAAACTGTAAACCATCTGATCAGTGCTTAAGATATAATTTATATGGGGTTAACAAAAGAAATCTGTACACTGTGCAACACACCACATCATTATTTTTGCATAGGCAATGGTAAGGGATGCCATACCTCAGACTTCCCTTACACTCACTCAAAAAGTGAGTAAAAATTACGGATTAAATTCCTTGACATATAATCAGTATAAAGCACTTCCAAAGACAGCACCATTTCAAAGTTGATTTTTAGCAAATTTACATAAACACACATTTCTCAAAGGAAGGGGTGTACCCCTCCTCTAAGACGACACCACCTTCCTTTACACCAAGCAAAATATAAGGAAAAATCACTGACTAAGGAGAATTTGTCAACATGTAGTCAGTTCAAAGCTTTGCCAAATATTTCACAACTTACATTATAGCCGTCATTAAAAAATCTCAAAGGGAAGGAGTGAAACCCCTCTTCGTCACCTCATCTTCCAGACCCAACACAGAAAGTAAAAAAAGATCCACTATACAACGAGAACCTTTCCGATTTCAGCCTGAAATGTCCTACAGTAAGAAAGTACATTTTAGTCATCCACGATAAATGCTCGGAAAACGCGCCAAATACATTCATGACCTACTTAAGTTTACCCTGCAACAGTCGTCCCTTATATAAAAATCCCTTGTAATTTATCAAATTCCTTTCCTTTTCTTTACGTAACTTTTGAGAAACGACTTGGAATCGCTAGATGATCGTCTGATATTCACTAGGGGAGTGGCGGGGGAGGAGCAGACGGTAGTCACACCTCACACCTTCGTATGTTTACCCCTCACAAATGCTGTCATGTATTATATTTATGACTTTTTATATTTTATTAGTAAAAACATATGTAAAAACAAAACGGTTACAACACTACCCTTTAAAATAAACGGCCAAGACGGAAGGCGTCGTTGAAGATGAAATCGGGATTCAGATGGAATTTGCATGCCTATCTTGTTTTAAACATAGCTTTCGTAGGGCAGGAACGGCCGTGAGCATAAACATCTCTCTACCTTCGTTTTATATAGTCTTACAAATACCCTTTTATTCTTCATAATGTTGTAGAACATAAATAAATTGCTCTTTTAAGATAAAGAGAATCATTTTGCATGAATTGAACAAATGATCACAAACAGTGCAGCGCTTCTTGACAAACCATGCATGAAGTATAACAGAGTGTAATGCTACACTAAATGGCTTGACTGCATTTATCTTTTACCCTGTTTAACCTGTTAATGCGTAAAAGGCAAAAAACGACTGTTATTCTCATCTTCAATGTTATAAGCTAGTTGGGGGGGGGGGGGGCAAGGGGTGACCAGGCCACCAGGGTTAAATAATCAAAGGCATTAACATGAGAGGGTATTGTGAATCCCTCAGGCTATAAGAACACGTCTAGCGATATCGTTTATAGCAATCGCTCATATGGAAATTGACACTTCGACAATGTTTGACAATTTTGCAGCAGTTTAACAATAAATCAGTAGCCAAAGGATGTTTTTAAGAACCACCCTGTACTTAATTATGACAGTGGGGAGCCTTATCTATCTATGAAAATCGATTTTCAGTAGCCATATATTTGACACAGTCTCAGAATCTCCTCCCCTTATCGTCTTTTTTTCGTTCTTAAAAGAAAAACTTAGGGGAAATTTTGCCTTCGTTGAGAATTCATTGATAAATGGCACAATACTTCAAAGTCTCTTCTTCCTGACATTTTAATTTTACAGATCCGGCTTTGCTCCGTGTCTCCTGCCGCAGGTGCGGCCATAAAATTTGCATGGCTGATGACCCCCTCATCGGCTTGGAAGGTTGGTGTCATAAATGTAGGCTCTGCTTAAGATGTCAAGACGTTCTGTGCGAGATGAGCAATGAAAACTTGACCGAATACTCGGCTTCTAAGGAGGGCACGAAGGTCGTTAAGAAAACAGCCCGAGTCGTGTTCGCGTATGAAGAAACAAGTCCTCGGAATGATGCCGGAAAGCTGTCGCTCCCGGAAACGGATACGATTTTTGATGGCAGCAGTGATACATCTTCGCAAGATCACGCTATACTACAAGGACACCGGAACAGAAAGAGCGTCGTCGACGACTCGTTGAAATTGCCGAAGTTACCGCGACTAAAAGTGTCCCGTGACCCGGCACAACAGTATTTGCCACCAATTATAAAACCGAATCTCAGAAGATCCTCGCTGCCTGCCCGTACCTCACTTGAAAGCGTCAAAACGTTTGAAGATTTTTTAAGTAGTGGCAAATGGTGACAACCAGTGAAGGGTTTTTCTTTTCTTCGAAGCCATGAAACAAAGTTGCAAATTCTCATCGAAAAAAGTTTGTGCAAGGAATCATCTCAATGTAAACCTTATGAATGAAGAGGGACTTGTTATTTTATGTTACAATGTATATATGTTTACGTCATGTGCAATACGCTTTTGAATTTTACTTAAAGGCTCTAGAGGTTAGAATCCGAGCCGTAAAACCTCATCTCACTAACTTACTAACTAACTAACTAACGAACGAACGAACGAACTAACTAAGTGCTCTATAATCTCTCCGTACTAAGTTTACTTCCAGCCCCTCCTTCAATATGAAGAAAACACACCTGTCTAGTACACCTCAACGACAGAGCCACAGTAGCCTACACTGAGTTTAAATTGCTAAAGGTCATATTGACACACAACTGTGTGGGATTTTAATTGGGAACACAACTGGCCGTACCAGTCGTCATTGCGCAACCAGAGTAGGCCTATTGTTTGCATTAATATCAATTAAAGTGCAGTCACCAGTTGTATCTAGAACTATAGGGCTATGTCTAGATATATTCGGGGATGCCACAGTCCCTTTAAGGCACAATCGTTTCTCGTGTGAAGCAAGGTGTGCTTTTTGGTGATTTACATTTCAAAGGCCTGTTCAAACAACCAAAATTCCACGAGCAATAAAGCCGTCGACGAACCATAGATGGTCAAATATCTTCGAAGCTCACTGTAGAGTATTCACGGACAAAGCACACACTGGTGTCGTCCTCGATCCATGCACCATCCGATGTTAAATCTGTTTATAGCCGAAGCAACGATTTTGATGAGCTGCTTCATAGGCGAACGGTCCTTCTGAAATGAGCCCAGTCGGCCCTAAATTTGAAATATTGTCCTACTCTCCTATCTGTGCTCTCATAGCCTTTTACGCGGTGGATAGTGTGCATTGTAGTATTGTAAGTTTATGATTAATCAAACGACAGTGCAGTACGGTATGGATAATTATGATATCTGCCTGGGACAGCTCTACTTTTGCATAGGCTTATGTGGCAGGGGTCTGGAGAGTCAGCCCCCCCCCCCCACAGCTAAAAGAAATGCGAGTGAGGGCAAAAGTATTTTTACAAACAAATTCACGCCATGACTTCTTGTCAAATAGGAGAAAAGCGGGAGAACTTTAGCTGCCCCTGGTGAATTTTCTTCTCGTACGATCTACGCCTACGTATAATGAGTAGTATGAACCAGCCTGTGTGGGATACATGAAGTACACCCAGTTTTAGTTCATGAGACGTGTCTTCTTATGTATTTAATTGGGACTTTCCTATCCCAAATGGCGAAATGGCGAAACCTGTTTGACTTGGTATTACTCACATAGTTTTATCTTCTAGTAAGATTCCAAGCACCCACTGAGCCATCGATGACGGATTTGTTTTTTTTTTTTTGAGAAACAATGTGTTTTAATAGGCCTAGTAGTGGTATTTCAAGGTAGGCTACACTACTTTTGTAATTTGAGCTAAATTTTCCCTGAGAAATGGCGATTTTCTTTCCACTAAGCCTGAATACGAAAGCAGTGACAATGAAATATTGATAGCAGGAGGAGTTTGCTTAGAGCAGGGAGCCCTGCTTAGAGTAACGAAATGAAAATGCCGTAAAAATTGGCTTGTAATAAAAAAGGTGAAAACGTAATTTTCAATATCAATATTTATTATCTTTCCGTGCTTTACAATATAATAGCACAGTGTCAATACTTAATAAAGTAATGTATTAACAAAGTCATGTAGAACTTAATTAAAACATCCTCAATAAAAAGAAAGCGTATGTAACCTCGTCTCGAAAGAAGCAACAACCACTTAAATGTCAAACCAACCAGTTACGCGAAAAAACAGGTTCATGCAGATGACTTTGTGACGTAGTTTTACGTCTTAAACACAATGGAATGAAACATTCTCTAGAGGGTCAGCACATTCCACGTGATATGTCACGTGACTGGTGCGGCAAACAATTCCTAAGGAAATTACTCTTTTAATCTATCATATTACGTTGGACCCTTCACCAGCCTTTTTTTTCACGATGCGTGAATACATGAAACTTAACGTCGCCATGCGCTGCATGACACATATACTGCTTCTGACATTTACAACACATTACATTGTATTTATAATAAACAACTCCAAGATACCGTCTCTATGGTTACAAATGATTTACATTTCTGAGACCATGATGACCTTTGGAAATGAATATCACTGTTTTATATTTCAATCTACTTTGTACATATTTGAAAAGAAGCAGATGATTCTCCTCATCGCAAATTTTGACAAAAATGAAAGATGATAAAGGAAGGTGTTTTGTTAGTTAACCAGCTAACTACTTTACTCATTTTGCATAAGAAAATAGAAAAAGACACATTATTTATTAGTTAAACATGGGTTATCTTTCCTCGAATTAATGTAAAAAATATAGTATGTGCGCTGTGAAAAATCACTCCAATCCCCACAATAAATACGATAAACAGTACACCAATTGTTCTTTAGGGATTATACACAGCAATGTTCATTCTACGTGTAACTCAGAAAATGGAATTTCCAGTACTCAACATTAAAGTCACATAAAAATCTTATTTTTTAGCATAAGCTGCGACATTTTCGTTGCAATACGATTTTCCATTACAAAAAAACTAAATGTCCCATTTAAGAAACCTCTGAGGTAATAAAGCACATAGATGGTTTCACTCAAATCTAGCAGAACCGTTTCATTTCTCAGAGATACCTTAAAGTGGTAAAACAACAAACATTAGACTACAAAACTAGCTCCTGAAATTTTACTTAACTACACCTGTTTACTTTGTTTTAGCCAATCAAAAACCGCTGGTTGCTTCGTTGCGATTGGCTGCACGGTATTAGTAATAGTGAAGTCATAAGTGGTACTGAAAAGGTGCACGTACCTTTGCATTGATGCTGCAAAGTAACCACATCGTTCACAAAGTAGCATAGAAATTCGTTGCGGGCCGATCTATCGAAAGTTTTTTTCATTGAGGAGCGCTTCTCCATAGCTTAAAATTTTGACTTTTGCACTTTGGTTTAACAAAACCTGACTAGATCATATGAATATATGTGTTAAAATGTCATAAGCCTTCTTTCAGTTAGTTACTCCTTTGGTTGACGTCGTTTGGTTGTCTTTACTCTCTTTATATTTTGGTATATCTTTTAAATTCCCACCCTATTGAATCTTTTAACTGTGACGTCACAACTCGGACTTGGAGAGAACTTGACGGATGTCTCTGTGCTATAATTCTCGAAACGAAAAGTATGTGTGTAGAACAGTCAATGCGGACATCAGTTTGTTTTCATTTCATTTCCAGTTGGTACCGTACGTCACAGTTAACAACTTCATTATTCCAGCAATGCACTCTCCCGCACTCTTATTCAGGCCTATTGTGGGCAACACTTAAATTATCAAGTTTCCCTAAAGTGAAAAAGTTATATTTTTAAATGACCAGTGGTTCTGAATGGTTGAAATGAGTCTATCCCCAGGTGAATACATTTCCTTATTAATTATGATATGAGCTACACGACGTGTCCACTAACGTAAAAATGTTTAGCCCTTTACAATATGAGAGATCTATCTGTTGGACTCCTTTCTGTGCAATCAACTATCTAAATCAACTGAAGAAATTTAAATATTTAAGATCAGAGCAACAGAATATGCTATGAAGATGGAAGTTAACCAACGAGATGTATTTGTGACATCCGTAATATAAATCTTTTATTAATATTGACTTAGGCCTTCTTAACGATGGCTAAACTCAGCAGATAATGCAGAATAAGAAATGAACAACATCCGCAATATAAAACGATAGGCTATCTTAATAGGCGTATATATTTGTAGGGACTGACAAAAATTCAAAAAAATTGTACTACCAAGAAATCGACTGACATTTTCCAGCGATCTGCCAGAGAAGTTGTTTTCCCCACACTCCGGGAAAGGCCTGCAGCCCTCAGCCTTTGGTTCTGACGCCTATGGATATCTTCTTTAGTTTCTAAATATCATCATTTGACGATACCCCCAGCCCCCTCCACCCCAAAAAGCTTAAAGAAAGGTATGTAATGCTCAAATTATAAAAACGCTGAGACAAAATAACAAAGGTTTTTAACAATATTTTCAATGATGAAAAACGAAATTTATGGGTAGCTAAGTCACTCCGAAAACTTTTTCTTTTTTGACACTTAATATTTGAACTAGCGTTCCCAAACCAACCACATCGTAACATGCTGTAAAATACATTATAAAGAATTTCTGGAAGATGACCAATGTGATTTGGCACATCGATATAGTAACAAAGCAATGCTTCAAGTTGCCATTACTTTGCAAACAAACATCCCTGTTAGAGGGTTACATCTTAAAGAGTAGGATAACCCTTCATCGTGCAATTTTTCTTGAATTTGCTGTTTTATCGTATCTGTTACAAACAAGTTAAAGTCTTCTAGTCCTTTGATGTCAGGCATACTCAGTAGCAACAACTGTTGTAGAACCTCCATTTCTACGCTCTAAATGGCTCAAACCCTTCCAAACTTTGCATTTTACTCGAATCTCATACATTTCCTGAGTACTTCCCTTTAAGCTTAAAAGAATAGTTTCATGATACTATAGAAATCCTTTCCTAACAACCTCTTGAAAGTTGAAAATCTGAATGAGCTGTCTCTCTGTACAACCCTACTGCATACTGTCCTCCACAACATATTCATCTGAACTTGCCATTGGTCGCTCCGTCTGAGTGATTTCAATGGATTCGGAGGTCTGATTTAAATTGACCGTATTACTACGTCAACCAAAGTACGGTCCAATCACAACTCCTATCACAGTGTTAGGCATGCCAATGTGAAAATTTGGACAACGAGAATGTTCCTTTTAGTTTTTAAGAGCAGCTAAACATGTCCATTTTGAGCTGCTTGGATTGTTACCCACGGAAAAATCTAACATGTGCATAACCTTGTTTCCACATCTCATAAGCACGCTAAACTGAACAGCTACTTCAGGCGACACAAAATGTCAAGTAGAGAAACAAGCATATTTTGGAGAAAATTCAAACATTGATGCAATTTGCATGTAACAAAGCTATTAAAACAACGCCTTGAACTGATCTCAAGGCAATTTTATCCTCAAGGTGCTCATATTTTTTCGTTATACTTTGACATCCAGCCTTTTCATCAAAGCGAAAGACTTCAGTGTCTAAAATTCTGGATTACTTTGATCTGAACAGCTTACTATGTGTAGTAATCAATGAAAAACTTAATATGACACAAACACGAAATTTTGAGAATCGTCCCTTTCTCTTTGCACACAATATCTTCTATCTCATGGTAGTTTTTTAAGTGCACATGCATTTTGTCACATTTCAGTGACTGGTGATGGACTTCATGCATAGGCGTAGGGGGCGGGGGCTGCAGCCGCCCAACCAAATATTTTTGTAAAAATTCGGGCACTATGCTGAGAATTTTTCGGGCACCTACTGAAAGAAAAATAATGCAATGATGTAGCTAAAGGTAATCAATAGTTTAAAAAACTTCCTTGGTAATTAAAATTAAGTTCTGATTTGAATTACACCAGCACCTATACATTCGGTATTAATTCAACACAGTATTTTTAATGATTAAAATTATATCATGATTATCAGTGGTTATTTAGGGGGCCATTGGGCCATGCCTCCCTCAATGATGCCGATTTCTTTTTCTTTGAAGTACCTAAATATACAATTTTTAACACAAATTTTACTTCAAAGGTAGCGTATGTGGTACCAGATTGCATGTAAGGACACCTAATTTTTTAACTTTTGTTATGATAAGTGGTGTATTTAGGGGACATTGGGTCATACCACCCTTTTTGTTTCTTTTTAGTACCCAAATACGTATTTTCTTTAACCAAATTGTACTTCAAAGGTAGCATATGTGGCACCAGATTGTATGTAAGGACACCTAATTTTTCAAAAATTTTCAAAAGGGAGGGGGACACCCCTCCCCTTAGACCGGCGAACACACAACACAATGCATGCTCCCCACCCCCATGAAAAAATAAAAAACTTATTATCAATATGGAAAGGTAGAAAACATGGCAAATTGTTGTATGTAATTGCCTAATTGGCAAGCGGCGTGATAAAATCGACGCATGCCTATATAATATATTTATTAACATTTTGAAACGCGCTTGGCCGAGTACAAGGACTTTGGGGGTCAAATTTGTCGGGCAAGTCTTTACAGCCCCTCCCCCTCCCCATCAACTTGGGCTCCTACGCCTATGACTTCATATAATTTCAAGTTGGTGGTATTTATAAATCTTAGCTAATACATCTTTTCTAGTACAATCATAAACGTACGAGGCGGGGGGCATATACCCTCCCAATTCGGGCAAAAACAGTGGATCCATTCGGGCAAATGAGACAGCCAAGAATATAAATTACGCCCTTTTGCAACCGACACAGCGATATCAAAATTCGGGCAACTTGGTCCAAAATTCTAAATTCGGGCAAAAATTTTCCTTGACACCCCCCCCCCCCCGACATATTAGTACAATTTTCACTCAGCGACTGAATTACTTTCTCCGATTTACTATCTGAAAATGTGAGATATCACTTATTTTAAACGCAAAGAGTTCATTTTTCGAAGTCATGATGAAAAAACTTGCTGATCTTTACACATCCCTGTGAACATTTAGAAGTGTGTTACTCAGAATTTCAACTTGTCCTACACATAGGCGAAAGAAGCTGTTTGACATTGCCGGGGGGAGGGGGCTGAAGGTTATTTCGGACCCCGGTCATGGGGAAGGGTCAAAAGGAGAGGGTGTCCCCGTCCCGTTCTGAAAATTTTTGAATATTTGAGGGTCCTTAGGTGCAATTTGTTACAACAAAAGGGGTAAATTGTAAGGAAAATTACTGTAAAGTTTTAATTTTTACAGAGGGAACAAGTGTGGGGTTTTCGTCCTTGGATTGAGGGGGCGGAAGCATACTTTCGCCTACCACATTTTTTGACTGGGGCCCCCAGCCCACCCACCCCTGCACCAAATATAAAAAAGAACGCTATCTGAAACAAGTCGATAATATCTGCTATTTTCATCACACGGTGCATTGTCGAGAACTAAGCGTTTTATTCTACATCTGAACCAATTGCAAATCACTCTTCTGTTAGACTACATTTGGAAATCTTCGTGTATGTTTTTGGCTACTGAATAAAAGGTAAGGTACGACTGAAGAAGTACGTTACTAGGTATTTTTGTCCGCCATCAGTAGTCTCTGAAAGGAGTAATTGACCTTCAAGAATCCAGTCTGAAATGACATTTCCCTTTGTCAGGTATCTCTTAACGTCAAAATTCAAATGGTTTCGAACTTAACTTGAAATTTGACTGTAATCGATAACATCAATACATCTTTCCATTGTGACACAATGTTTTTGATGTAAATGCATGAGCAAAATTTCTGTTACGAGATATTCAGGGTCAAAGGAAATCACCTTGAAAAAACCGACGGTTGTTAAAACGATTAGATAGTCTAAGTCAACGAAGATAGAAAATGACATTTCATGGACAAATCGAACGTAATACAGACGGTAAAGAGGGAGAGTCATTTCAAAGATGGGTTGTAAATCTACTCCAATCACTTGAAGCAATGTAACAGAAACTTAAAATACAGCAAGGTTATGAGACGTGTCTATACATCATCAGTGATTTCCTTTGACTGCTTAAAGTACCATACTATCAGTCAACACGTGTCTATATGTAACAGGCACCTAAAATGTAAACTATCACGGCATTAGATGGTGACTGATATTGACGTATCGAAGAAAATGCATTTCATGTTTGGTATAAAGAATCAATACCAAAAGAATCAAAGCCTATTTACACAAATCCTGTTACAAACTTAAGTAATCAATGGTTAGTAAATGTATGCACTCTCTTTTCCTTTTCATCTGCTCTGTAATTGTGCCTGCATTTCAGCAAACGGTAGGAACAGCACTGCATTTACGAAAGCTACGAACAGTCTATGAAACCACTTCTTTGAGACATCAAAGATTTGGGTAGCAGTTATGTATTTTTTAAGTGATGCCGTTAGCACGTGACTGAAGTTTGATTGTTGATAGTTAAGTTCACTTGTGGGTTACTCCAGACATTTCCAATGTACTTTAAAAACGAAGCGCAAATGATCTCTTAAGATGGTATGCATCAGTTGCGACAAAATTGTATTCGTTTACGCGATAATACCGTCATGAATCCTTTGTGATTTAACGCACTGTGGGCAGATGCAGAGGATGCTATACTTAACCATGTTGATTCGTTTATGCTCTGCTGCCCGCTGTCACTATACTAACGTATCAAAAATCTAACCAACGGATTTACTTGGCAGTACATTTGAGACGAAGCCCATAAAATTTATACACACAACGTTGTTGACACTGAATTTCGTTGAATAATTTCCCTAATTTACAGTAAAAGACTTAGTATAGAAATGCATTTATTTTAGTTCTTCGTTTAGGAATTTTAACAGTGTCTGCTGCATACGATTAAAAGCGATTTTTTTTGGTACTGTAAATGAGGGACATATACCTCTTCGAGCTTTTACTGCAAATCACGATTAGGAGAGAGCACATGGTTATCATTTTAAGCCGAGTCCGACTGGTACATCCATCATTCTATTTCTTACGGATACCTCACGGACTTTGAAGATAGATTTGCATCACCCCAAGTATAACTTTTAGTTAGGGGTTAGCAGAAGTCCCAGTTGGTGACTACTCTTTGATTGACATCAGAGTTACAAAATTCAAAAGATGCAGAGCAGCTCATATTACACAGCATGCACATAGAATGTTTTGATTACACATGGGGTCTTTTATGCTCACCAGGATGTGGCCTTGAGCAGTGAACTGTTTGTGTCTGCACAAGGAGAAGCAGTAAAACAATTATGGGCGGGGCTTACCACCAAGTAAAAGTCTTACTTGGGGTGATGCAAATCCCTCTTTAAAACGTCTCTACAGATTTTTCAGCGTATAAGCATGTTCAAAGTCTATCGTTGACCTTTGTTCAGTCAGTTATTGGTATTTTATTAATGTCGTAAAAAGACACACCAAAGTATTCAAATGTAACTATACAAACATCCAAATTGAGTCGAGTGCAGGAATTTCATCAGTTTTAAAGGTGATCAGTCGTCTTGAAATATTCTTTGTGACGTCAGCCTTTTCTTGACATGTTTCTGCAGTCGTCACTGTTCAAGGATACACCGTACAAGTAGCTATGATGACATCGGTATAGCTAGTAGGTATACAGCTACAAGCCGTCTCTTCTTGCTTACCGATTAGCTATACCATGCTTGTACGGTGTATCCTTGAACAGTGACGACTGCAGAAACATGTCAAGAAAAGGCTGACGTCACAAAGAATATTTCAAGACGACTGATCACCTTTAATATACCTATGTTTTCATGACCTTACGAATAAGCACCAGAAAGAAGCCAGTTAATCTATAGATTCTATACGTATACGTGAAAAGAAAACCTTGCAGGCTCTATTGGTTCTGTCGGAGGTTATTTTTCAAGCATCACTTTCTTTTGCTCCACTAGAGTGTAATCAGGGAGTTGTTATCCGAATGAAGATAACTCGCCAACACTTCCTTTGAAGTGAAGTTTGCGCATTCAAGGTCATCTCATCATTCTATTATTTTGCTCTTACGATTTCTGTTGAGAACTAAGCTGGATCGAAAGGTTAACAAAAGAGATTTGTCGTCTGCTACATCTGGAGAAGAGCCAGCGATTTTATCTATTGCCATAGCATTGCCAGTCGTCTGAAAAATAAGTTTATCTTCTTTCTGCTGTGGCTGGGAGTTGCAAATGAGACCACATCGGCTTGATTTTATGTAAAATTGTTAACATAGCTTTTTGTTTGGTTATTTTAGGAAACTTGAGGAAACTTTGCAGTAAAAGAATTAGGCTTCTGTCTCTTTAGATAATTTGCATATGGTCTCTTTAGATAGGGTAAGGGCATTTGTATTGATCTAGTTCCATTAAACTGTCGTTTTGAGTTTAAAAACCCTGTCATTACTGTGATGGCGGTAACCCAACCTACATATCAAATTATTATTCATTTTAAGCCCCTTGTGTAAGTATTACTAGAGGTGAATGATGTCGCAAGGAGAAAGAAATCGAATTGAAAGGGCTTATAAGCCTTATCATCAGCTAATAGTTGGTAATCTTTTCACACTTAAATAGGTCTTAAAGTATTAGCATAAAGTAAACTTCCCGTGCTATCTCCATTCGGATAACAACTCCCTGGTGTAATCATGTTACAAGTCCCATTGCCTGAAGCTATTTTATGGCCTCCTTAGGATTCAGTTCGGAAATAATAACACAACAGTGAATACCCATCATCTAATAAAGATTTAGTATAGGTTCACTAGCATTCTGCTTGACGGTTACATTTAAATGCGGGTTTCAAGGAAAATTCTCTTTCAAATTCTAGTGTGCAATTGAATGATGTAGAGAGCCGATTGATGTTTTTCTGGAAGTATTTTGTGACAGATCTCTCTATACAATTTATCAGTGCTGCATTTCATTTTGCTAGGGTCATAACTGTCCAGACCTACACTCTAAAAAACGTGTTTAGGAATTAAACACAATTTTTGCCCCCACTTTGGAAACACGTTTAATTCCTAAACACACATGTTTAATTCCTAAACATTATGTGTTTAATTCCTAAACGTGTTTAGAGTGTAAACGTGTTTCCAAAGTGGAGGCAAAAAGTGTTTAGAAAAGTGTTTAATTCATAAACACTGTTTTTACAGTGTAGGCATTTGTTGTAACGGGAAAGGGAAGCAGAAGAAATGGCAATTAGCGAGAATTATTCTTCGTGGCACGTCTCCATGCATCGATGGTAATTGTTTACTCAGCTGTTTTCTTACCTAGTGACTTTAAACTGGCATATTCGATTCGGTATATCGGAAATCAATATTATTCTTACATTTTCTAATTGTAATTTTCATCCTAGTCGCAATATAAACACTTAAGTATTTCATGATAGCATCTTCTCGTGATTTGCAAATTTAGACAGATGTTTCATAGAAAAACAAAAGGAAAACGTCTCAGCGTATGTCACAACAAAGGCAGTGCGTGATGTTCTCCGGATCGGATCAGGGAGAATGATCATTGGGTTAAACATGCTCCTCGTTTGCTTTTAGCACTAGTATCACGTCTTTATTTTCCTCTTTCCTCTGATCGTCCTCTTCTGATAGCTCGAGATAATGCAGCCGTGCTTTCTTTTTGCCTTAAAGATGATCGTCATCATGTTATTTCATTGATCTAGACACCCAGTCGAGCATCTGAGGTTGGCTCCATCGACACTGAATGGGTGCACGTTGGTTCCCCAAGTCGATCACTTCTGCTAGGTGGCCCTTGAGTGTAGCCACGTGACGATCTCCCGTTCATGTTGGACATAACCCGAGAACCAACGTCCTCTGGAGCGTAACCTTGCACGATACTAGCCACCTGAAACAGAAAATCATGATTATTTCTTTAGAAAAAAATAACGAACATGAGAGGAGAAAGATGAAAGGGATCGGAAGTGTGGTCTCCCAGATACGCTTTATAGACTTACAGTTGTTTAGAGTAATATATTCTCTTACAGGTTTGAAATAAATCGTAGTACAGTGCCATAGCCAGGAGTACAAGTGTATTGGCTTTGGTTATGAGAACCAGTACGAGTATACACACCTTTTGGCAAGTATGCCATACTCTCAAAAGCCATGAGTACAACTACTACGGTACCATTCTTACGTATACCAGTACCGACAAGTTCACCAAAGTGTGAGCATTAGTACATACTCTCCACAAGTCTGTTCCTTAAAGGTCGTGTGACATAAACATTACGTAGTTGGATACTTGATGTAAAAAATATTAAATATCCAGAAAATAGCCGCAATTCCCATTAAAATCCATCAAATATTGACAATTTTACAGGGTCATTTCTATTTCATACTTGTATGATGAATAAACATGAGCTAAATATGCAACTATGTGACATCGAAAGATGGAAATACCATATATGGCTCATGTTAGTCTTTGTTTTTTCAACCTTAATTTCAAGGACACTGGTAGCATTGTTATCCCCTGAGGGGTTCATTATGAAAGTTTTAAAAAAGTTTCCTTCAGAAATATTGATATCTTTTACCAAACTGTTATCTATCTGATCAGTAATTAAGAGATACGGTAATTGATATAGGGTTAACAAAAGAAGTCTTAACACTGTGCAACATTCCACATCATTACCTTTGCATAGGCTATGAGCTTCTTCAGAAACCGTAAAACTTTGAAGACGTATATTTTGAGAACGGCAAAAGATATTGATATAATTCCAACGGATCTTTCATTGGAGGGCTTAATTCTATAACTGACAAGTGAAACAGCTCTTTTTGATGGATGTCACACGACCTTTAAAGCCCTTTTCACTCTGTATGCGATACACGACACAACGAGATACGGGGAGATAAAAATGTGGCCAGGACTTTCACTTTACAGGGGCTTTTTCTTCATCTTTTAGCGATATTCCGACACCGGATTAGTAATGTGATCTAACAAAAAGGTAATTCTGTCTCATGATTGGTAACACGAAATATCACTCGGCGACACGTGGGTGAAGGTTGAAAATTTTCGACCCCAAGTTTATGGCGTCGCGTCTTATCGGGCCTAGTCCGAAAGGGTATATTTTACTACATTATTTTCAAGATTGGTTTATCCTAGTGTGTCGTATAGCACTTAGTGTGAAAAGCCTTTAAAACCATGATGTCTCATGTAGTGACGTTTCCCTTACTCAAAATTGCATCATTAAAGAACCTAAAATGAGTAAAACATATGGCAGTGAAGCTTTATCATATCGCCCGTAGAAACAAGCTTTCTAATGGTCAGAGTTGTCTTGTCGGTTAAACTTTTTAAACGTTTAAACGTTAAAAGTTTTACTACAATTTACATTACAAAACGGAAACAGTGTGTTTTGAGCAAGTTTTGGTAGGCTTCAAGAGCTATATTTGTAACAATATCTAACCTGAATATTAATTCATCCTCATATAGGAAAAAGCAACGTCGTGCACATCGTAAAATATTAGTAAAATACGACACTACATAAAAGCAAAGTGTCACAGGGGACAGCAATTTATCCTAACACTGAAAAGGGCAATCCTCTTTGACTATTGTGCTGGAAAATAAAATCTTATGACCTCATTCTGACCATTTCATCATTTTCCTTGCATTGTTACGAAGTTATGGCAAAATTATTGATCTCTTATCATTTAATTGAATCGCTTAACTTGCAAATTCTGTTCCGATTCAAGTAAAACCTACTTTTTTCTTTGAAAAGACCATCTTAAAATTCTGATTGAGTTCAGTGGTGAGACCTGCTTCATATTTCTTATCTTTAATTTTTTTCGCCACCAGGTGCATTAAATCTAGGTTTTAATTAGATCGTCAAAATATAGATATAATATGGGCCAGTGTCAGTAGGTAAGTGCCATTAATTAGACATTATACTTTGCGAAATTTCTCAAAAGCTCTTTTTACTGGAAAAATATCCGTCAGCTCAGTTATAGAGTTGACACAATCTAGAGCCTTATGGGCTTATTGAAGCCAATAAAATATTTTTATATAGCTCCATAAACGGTTCATGGGATAAAATCACTTATGCAAAATCATAAAAAGAGAGAGTTTTATATGATAAAAAAGTTAAAGGCTAACTGATGATCTGGAAGATTGATTTAATAGCTCGAGCAGGCATTTTTTTTCGATTTTGTTTTCTCACTAAGAAGCGCTGTAAAATATCATCAAACGTTTCGTGTAGTACAAACACTATCCCATTAGTGTAAAACAGCGCGTTGGATGCTTCAGGCGCCCTTAAACTTCGAACGGAATGTAAAGAAGTAGACACGTTAAAATGACTCTCAAAAAGAAAAGACGGGGAAATGGAAGAGAACCACTAACGTAAATCTATAAATATTAAGAGGAGAAAAGTACACAGTAAAAATCCTTAATGTCCGAAGAAAGGCACAAGCACAATTGCAGTTTAATGACCAACATCATATTAAATAAAGAGGGACCGCGGAGACTCCATTAAGATGAAGAGCAAGCTCACGTGAGATCCGTGGGCCATGGAAAGGGACTAATCATGTACTAATAACTTAGTTGTTGTTAGATACTACATGTGTATTCCCAATCCCCGGGCATTAGAACGGACGTTTCAAGTGACTAAATGAGTACATGAAAGGCTTTTCATATGCTTCGATACACATCCATTACTGATCTATTAGAGTCGTTTAAGATGAACTCGTAAGTAGCGACTGTTGCAGTGTCGTGCGACTCGGAAATAACCGGGATGTCTCTTCAAAGTGAACAAGATGTTTTAATGAAAATTTCTTCTAGCGGATCTTACTATAGGCGAAAAGCTGAAAACGTTCCAAAGAGCTGCGGCCCCGAAGGGACACAAAACTTAAATGACAAACCTCTCAAAGACTCATGAATTTAACGTCGTCTTGCATGCGTGGATAAACTAAAACGACTAGAAAATTCACACGATCATAATAAAAAAGTGAGAAGCGATAAAGAGTGCAAGGGCATCGCTGTCTGTAACAGTGCAATAGACCTTAATACGAGCTAAAAATCACAAAAGACAGTTAATACATGTATGTAAGAATAACAAAATTTCTGTATTTCCCGTAGTTTGATTGATATTCATGTCATAGATGACAAAAGACACGCCTCATCAGTTCAAGACAAACAACCATAATGAAGCTTTCACACATGTCACATTGTATTGACCTAAATTTAGTAAAGCTTCCCCAAAATAATTTTAATCATATCTTCGTTTACCACTGAATTTGGTCTGTTTTCGGCCTTTAGAACATTGCATACTTAATAAATACAAGCTGGGCTGTTTTCAAAGTTGTAGATCATTTGTAGATCAAGAGGAGCCTTGACCTATGGGGACTCTTTTTTAGTAAATCTGGATGGTACCTCCCTTGACGTTTACTCAAAACATCAGTTTGCACAGAGAGAAGATTTATACAGAAATCTACAGAAGTTGCTAAAACAGTAAAATACCAACAATATTCTTGACATTTTTTTAAAATTAAAGATCAACTCATAATCGCTACATCTTTTTCTCATATTATGCACATCCCCTCAGGAGCATCTCCACGGAGGCTCCCTCCCCCAATCAAGAATGAAAAGAGAAAGAACATAGCAACCATGGGGATCTATCGTCTTCAGCTTACAAGTTCTCTCTAAATACTGGTGCGCTAACAGGAAGAATCAGAGAAGTTTCTCTTCAACAAGAGATTTCATTTCTATTTCGAAAAAAGGTATGGCTATTTGCCAAAAAATTCACCAAGTGTTTGTATACTCTAACACGACAGTAGACGACAAAAGTTCTTCCAAGACCGTACCTTGCACTATCGCAAAATTGTCTGATGACTTGACGAAGTGTCTCGTGTCCCTTAGGGGTTAAATTCCTCTTGGGAGTAGTTTCAGATTTTTGTCTGCAGTTGCAAACAGCCGGCGGGACTTTTCTTAAAGAACATCCGACCTTAGCTTAGGTTCGAATGTCATTTCATCGAAATTTTGAAGACTGCCATCATTACAAGACAAAATCGACTCTCGCGTGCTATACACTGTTAAAATACTTCGACCTGGTTTAACCGATTCCATCCGTTCTCCCGGGCAAGAGCTGGGGGGATACCGAACTGCATATTTTTACATGTTTCTCATAGCAGTTACTACAGGTGCGAAGTAAGCTACGTACAGCAAAGTGATTATAATCTATCCCGATTCTAAATTAGCCCCGAAAGTGATTTAATGCAACTAAAATAAATCAGTCAATTTTTAAATAAACTTTTCAAAGTCCTCTTGACTTAACGAATGGTCCATGAATTTTTTTGGATAGAGTTATCACTCTAGCCGAGAAGGAAAATATCCCGCGCTACCTCGAGTTAAAAGCAAACGCATACTTTGAAAGAAATTCATGCCCCTTGGTCGGACCCCAGATCTTTAAAACAGTGCTTGAAAATTTAAACATACTACGTCTACAGTCAAGTGGTAATAAACCATGTCTCCCCAGGTTTTGACGGAAGGTACTCAGCCGATGCGTTTTGGTCACCGGTAAGTAAATATCGTTTAGAGAATGAACAGATACATGGCACTTATTGGAAGTTTGCAGAAAGGGAAATGAAATTGTGTTCTTCGGTATTTTAGTGTAAAACCCAGAATTTAATGAAGTCTTTTTTTGAGATGAAAACAACTGAAATGCTGAAAATGATCAAGCCTAGATTTTGCAAAGAAGGGGGTTTTGCGAGTTGTTTTTAAATAAATGTCACTCCCAACTTACGAATGTTACAAGATACGGAGACTACAGAGATGCAAAATCCAGAGCATTTTAAATATGATTTTCTGCTATAGGCTATAGACTATTGTTGTACAATAGCCAGGGGTGAAGGGTGCCTATAACTCATAGAAAAACTATTGCCCCAGAAAAGAGTTTAGATAAAGTACCGTTGCCATAACATATCCCATACCTGAAATATAATACATCCTGACTTGGAGGGCGATTGTTTTAACACATTAAGCGACAATGAATGTGGGACAAGCCTATGGCTTGTGAATTACAAGTTCACGTTGAGTGTCTAACCAACTCAACAATTTAGATCAAATATGGTTTCAATTCAGCTGGGAAAACCGTCCATAGCTCTTGGATGAAAAAACCTAGTGCCATACTTTGACCCAGCCGGGGATCGAACCTGAACCTCCCGGTTACTAAGCTTAATCACTTCAAATGCCACCGCCTTTACCCACTCAGCCACAGCACCGATCAATATATCTCGCCCCAGTCTACGCCTCATCTGCCTATGACAGGCCTGATTGTATAGCAATAGACCCTTTTCCAAATAGCAATTACAAAGGATTGTGGGATAGAGTTTTGCTATACGTAGTTTTGTCAGTGGCAATCTACTGTGGCGAAAAACGACGCACACTAAAACTCTATCCCACAATCCTTTGTAATCACAATTTAGAAAAGGGTCTATGTCGATATCACTGAATTTCTCATTTTGTTCACTGTAAAAATAGACGTCTTCATTTTTTAACACATATATGGCGTTTAAGAATTAGAAAACGAACAACAAAATGGATACGCACAGTAAATGACTGGACGAATATTAACACATGATAAGGATAATGACGTCAATTAAAGTGCACTCCGCAAACACGTTTACATGATTTATATATATGTTAATTTTTCTTTATTAAAAACAACTTGATGTTTACAGTAATCATGAAATAAACGCATAAACGTGTTTACGAGATGGCGTTAAAGTGGCGTCGATGTGTTAAAGTTGGCGTTTTAGACATTTAATTTGCTTATGTATTTTATTGTTTTTTTCTGTTACATAAACGCCAAGACGCGTTCATTATCTGTTACAAAAAAGTGTTAATCAATTTTTACAGTGTTGTGGTTAAGTGTCTGTGCCTGCAGAGACACATCCGTCCCTCTGCACGACTCTATGATCTGCTACTTCGTAGACTACTAGTACTAGTAGAACGAAAAGGCCATTCCGTTTAATGCTAGTAATGTGCATCGGATGCATATATGAGCACTGTCTCTTTCCCAGTAGCGGAGATTTGTCTGCATAAGTGGGGTCGAGAAGGGGTTAAATGGCTCTTGAGGCAAAAGTTACTACGTTCAAATGTCAAAGTCAATGGGAGCAGCTCCCCAAAGTGGAGGGGGATATACCCCAATCTCCCTTATCCCAGGGGATTTTTCCTATGTTCTTTCCACAAATATGTGACAACTTGTCAGTCTTAAAGGAGACTGTTGGATTGTGATATTAAGTTTCATACCTTTTAAAATTATTATTTAAATCTAAATAATGATAGGCAATTCAAAGATTGGTGGCAGGTAGGTTTATTTTAAGCTTCTCACAGAGATGTATACTGCTTAGTAGCTCAGTCATGAATAATTTTCTGGCCCAAATTTTCAAATAATACAACATTAATAGCTGTTGTAATGTGTACCATTTATGGGAAGTACAGCTTTCTCCACAGTTTAATGAAACCTAAGAGCTTGTATGTTAAGAGCTAATGTTTTAATATCATAAGATACATTTTATGTGCGTTCCACATTGTTTCAATGTAAACACTTTATATATCTTTGAGTTAGCCAAATATGAATTATCAAGCAGCGAATGAAATATGCCGATAGAAATTTTAAGAGAAACGCAAAATAATGCCTTACATTTCCTTTTTAAGTTTTTTTAAAACAAAGTGAGAATTATAAACACATATTATTGTCTTTAATTAGAATTAATAAATATTGAAAAATAAGGCCTATCGCTCAACGAATACTTTATATTTGAGGCGATCGAAACACCTTGTAGTACGCCTTAACGGAATTAAGCATTATCCATTCATATCCCTGCATGTATGCTCAATAAATCATCACAGCTCAATAACTCATTTGTAAGGTTTGAGGAATGTTCAGTAAGCTACAGGAAGTGACTGTTAATTACTCCCTTTTCGTATTTGTTTACATGTTATACAAGATGATGTGATTCCTAGACACGCAAGAAACCAGGTCGGGGTTATAAACTTACTTGCATTGATGTACTGGATCCGGCAGAGCGGACTTAAAGCTTCTACGCAATTCTCATCGTTTGTACAGATTATATAAAGAGCTGTTTGAATTTTCCCCTCATAATTAAGAAAGAACATATACACTTAAAACCGAGCCGGTTGTCTACGCAGTCAAGGACTGTTGTCGTTCACTTGCATTTTGATAGGCATTTGTATTTCATTGACATTGGTTACCAATCCCCTTTTCTAGAGAGCAGAGACAGAAACCACAACCTACGATCGAAATAAGTCATTACTATACTAAGAAGAATTATTTCTTGCCGAAATGATGCATGAAGGTTCGCTTCTGTAGACTCATTTCACGTAAGCCACGTAAGCTACGCAAGCAGACGGCCCTTTTTAGATATCTGCGGGAGGTGCTTTCATATTACACGCGTACACAACTGAACGACGGATCGTAGTTATAGGCGGTCGTGAGTACAAGCCCGTAGTGTACGGGGATAGGGGCACCTCCCTGTACAAAAAAGTTCGCCAGTGGAACTTTTTTTTGAGAATGCTCCAACATGTCTTGACATATCTTGACCCGGAAGGCTATCTTGCTCCTCAACACTTACTCGTCTGGCTACAAGCCTAAGTGTGTACAAAGAACTGCGTACGCATATTAATCGATATGAATTGCAACTTGCATGGAAATGTAAATTTAAAACTGTCGACGAGGAGAGCACCACAAATATTCATTTCGTTAGCCTACTGAGCGTGAAGTTATCCGGTCTTTCTGTTTACAAAATCTACAAAAAAGATTGACCAATGCACTTACTGAAATAAATTATATGCAGGTATACATGCGTTAGATAAAAACATGTTATATAATAATGTCGTTTACTTAGTATGTTTTGGATGGATTACCTTTAGCCACTATAATCTAGCATTAAAGAAAATTTCTGCATCATTCTTTTAAAGAATTGTATGTCATTTGCACTTTGTTTTTCCATCCAAGTTGGGCTGTAGGTCAATAGACACTTAAAATATTCATTTATTCTCTATTAATAAGCTTGCTACAGCCTTTTATATTCTGATCCGCATGACCAATTTGAAATTATTGAGTGTTTTCAGAGAAACTGTTTCGCAAGCTCCCAGCAGCCAAGTGAAATGATTCATGAGGATTTTTATGTTTGTTCTTACATTCAACCTGAAGAAGCCTAAAAAAGCCAAAAGCTTTGTGTAGTGATGCATTTTACAACTTTTGGACGTGCAGTTGACTCTTTGTAGTGTTGTACTTTCTTACTAAATTTTTAAGTTGAGTCTATTAAATCGAAGCGGATCCGGAAAAGTGCTCCTAGGAGCATCACGAGAAACATAATTTCTTCGTTCACACGTTTTAAGACCATAAACCCTGCCTCTTTCCTTGATCCCTGTCTCTGTTTTTAAGATTTCAACTAAGGATATGCAGATTCTGGTGAAGTTGTTCACAGAACTTACCGAAAGGATCAGTTTTTGTGAGGGAGAAATACTAATAATATAAACAACTGTAGTCTTTGCAGGATCATGGGCTTATGAGACTGGGTCCAGGGCGCCAGCACCCCCTCACACGCACAAATGCCCGTTTTCAGTGCAAAATTCATGGCATCATTGTTTTCCAAGGAGGAGAAAATTCAGGGCAGACAACTTTCACCCGTTGAGAAATCTCTACCCGTACCCTGTCCGCCGGATAAATACAGATCTGCTTCTTACATAGACCAAAGTAACACCCTTTGCTCTATTGCAACTATGCCTCTACATTGATGGATAAGAGTGAGTATATTAATAAAGAATTAGGGAGTGTGGAATTCATACACTGAAATATTTGTGACATGTACGCATACTTTAGAAGTTGGTGCTCTTAAAGCAGGGGTGGGGAACATCCGCCCCCCGGGCCGTATGCGGTCCGCAAGACAATTTTATCCGGCCCGCAGGGCAATTCATAAATGTAAATTCAGAATCACTTGAAAAATAATTGATGGTAGTCTTTGAGCCAAGGGTGGCCACCGTTCATCCTGCTTACACCATATTTCACATAAAACTGCTGCGAATACCAGTATATTACTAAAATATAAGTATGCACAATATAACATGCCAACTGTTTCGTTAGACATAAATTAGGTGCAGAATCTTTGTATTTCTGGTGGCACGGATGCTTTGCGTGGAAGGCTACATAGCATTAGAAAGAATTGCACTATCACTGCATGTAAAGGTCTATCTATTGCAGTACGAAACTAAGTGGATACTGTAATTATCTCGGTAGATTTGGGAAGGGTGGGGGAGTTAGAAGTGCGAATCCGAAGGGTTAGGGAACCGTTAAAAGTGGAAAATTTTGGGGTTCGTCCCAGTAACTTACCTTCGCTTCTCCCCTATACCCCACCAGGACATGGTTTGGGCCTTGGACTGCACCCTGTTGGGGAAACTTGTTGCGCCCTCACTATCTGCGGCCCGTGAGTGGACTATGAATATCAAAGCAGCCCGCCAGAGAAAAAAGGTTACCCACCCCTGTCTCAAATAACCTTTGACCTCTATCAAAAGTAATGGGTTCCATATAATGACCATAATGCATCTACACGCAGAGTATGAAAAGCATCATCGTGTTCACAAAGTTTTCACTTTTTGCCTCTATTGACCACAAACAACCCCACAAACTTCCACCAAAAGCAAAAGGGTTCTTCCTCTTTATATGATTGAGGCATAAAATAAACATGAAAAAAAAACTAGTAACCATCATTCCTACTTTGAAATTTTGTGTACTAGGTTTTCAGCTTTTTACCTGTGGTGAACTGAAATGATTTGTAACCTCCATCAAAAACTATAGCAACTTTCCTCTCAAGATGATAGATCTATAAACCTATTAAGTATGAAAAGTACCCATCATTGCTATCTTGAGATCCTATATTTACACGCTAAGTATCACAAACACACACAGACATACGCATGGGCGGCGATGACGGGGGGACAGGGGGACATGTCCCCCTCAATATTTGTACTTGGGGACATAATATCAAATGTCTACCTAATATTTCGAGGTATGCAGAGAAATAAATGTTGTTACACACATTTTCGATATGAATAACTGTGATGTTAGCCTACTAATGGCATCTGGGAAGAACTTTAGATCAAAAATACGTGATCAGTGTCATCTAGAATGCACCAAATTGCTTGGCTTGCAGGGGCTTCGCCCCTGGACCCCAACAGGGGACCTGTGGCGGTCCCCTGTACTCCTGGCCGGAGGCACTAACTTTTCACTCAAATAGTTGTCCCCGGGGGTCTAACCATTATTCCTTCTATACTGATTACATTTTTCGAGTAAACTCCGTCACCAACCCTCATCACATTGGGTTTCTTCCACGACAGCTAGCTTGCCACGAGTTGTCTATTCAGAAGCGCAATTAAATGCTGCGAATACTCAACAGTACGCACAAATTTAGGCGCACAACGTCACTTCAAACTTCAGAAAACCGAAATTCTTTATTTCACAAACAAGTTACTGTGACCATCAAATTATGTTCTCATCTTATAAATTTCATTATATATTAACCCCAAACCAAAATCTGCTGAGTAATAATTCTTATGAAATATGGGGTAGGGCTGTGGTCTCTTTCCGAAGTCAATTATAACGTGAAGACTACTGTAGGTTACACACTTAAACAGTCTTAACTAAGGTAAACTCTTATCCAGCATACACCATTTGATATGAATATATTACAATGGCTTTAACAAAAAATGTCACTGAAGTATGCCCCAATAAAAGGGTCCAGAGAAATTAAAGTGTCATCGAGGCAATCTCTTCTTAGAACGGTGATGAAATTGTTAAATAGGTAAAAGCATTTACTGAAAACTGCCGTAGTATGATTACGTAGTAAATACGTCCATGATACGTAAACTAAATCTGAAACTTTTACCTTTAAACACGTCCTGCTAATTGCTTTAAATCCCGATTGAAAACGTTTTTGTGAATCCTTTTGAGACTTCGTGGGGGAAAGCAATTTGTAAATGTCTTCCATGTATTTATATGATTTGCTGTAAAAATTTTGGAAACGTTCAATGAATGGCTTTAAGGGCTCGGAAAGGCGATGTGTAAAACTGTAAACATATTGAAAATATCACAAAAATGATGTCTGGTAATAAACGAGTTTGATAATTTGTATACCGTATGGAAATGTGATAAACAAACCGAGCCCAGCACGTATAGTGTACTGCGTTCCCCCTTTTTTGCGCTTCCAAATTTTAGTACAGTACATGCATTGTGGCCAGGCTGGGTGCACAAAAACAGGGGTTTCTAGCCCTCTTAAAAAATACATTTTTTTATACCAAAGAGGCGGTTTATATGTAAGAACCCTTCTTATATTTGCCATGGCTTTAAAAAAAAATGATTCGACAATTTCCTAAAAGTAAACTCAAATTTTGGAACACGTGTTGTAGGAATCAGTATGTTACGTTTATCACGATGATTTTGAGAGTGTGCGCATGTGCAGACGAATTATCGAACTCGCTTATTTGAAAAAAAATGAGGCGCACTTACCTTCGGAAGGAAGAGTAAGCAGAGAGTAAGAGTAGTGCAAAAGATGATTAGTCCCCCGATTATACCGTAAGTGTAGTCACTGTTATCTGCGAGCAATATGGATAGGGGTACACCCAACGCGCTGAAAATGACCACGTTGTAGATGCACAGACCAATGAAGCGGCTATCATTTAAGGCAGGAATGCTCACATTTCTGGAATGAAAACAAAGTAAAGAATAAGAAAGAAGGTTTTACTCGTTGAGTCACTTGCAAGGTTAATAAAATGATATAGATTACTTACGGACTATTTTGACATTTTCTGAGAGGTTTAAGAGGCATTTGGGATTGTCATCAAGTAGAAGAACCAAAAATCAACATTTAAATGATACGTATTATGAAAAACACACTATTTAAAAGTAAAACAATCAATACTGTTGTATAATTATACTGATTCAGAATTATAAAACTTCCACATTTCATGTTATTCTTTGCAATTTACTGCGAGGGGTTCCTGCAGAAAAATCATCATATTATAAGTGTCCACCTTACTTTTGCTTAAAGGTGAAAAAAAATGTTCAAGAAGACAAACTGATCAGACAAACTGAAGAAGACAGAACTGATCTAGAAGACAAAAAGGGATAAAAGGACAGCAACCACACCGAACATTTTCCTTCCCGTGTAAAGATGTAGACTTGCTTTAAGTAGTGAATACTGACATGTCGGAAGATAAAGACAATATTTCTACTGCTCTTCTGAGGTTGCCATTCCTTCAACTGTAAATAATTTGGGGGAGAACTTCAAACGGTTTGATGTTGCTTTTTTATCACTCACGGGGACATATAGCAAGAAAACCGTGACATTCCCCTCCTCAAACAGATCAGTCTTTGATATTCACTAATAAAGGCCTAGAGCATTTGCTCTATCGAAATACCCACAATGAAACCATGACTTCGCGAAAAAACATTATACATAAGAGTTTTCAAGCGTAACAGCGATTTGCGTTGGTCTTGGTAGCCTACTGAGGCCGTCAGCAAGCTCTGTTGACCGAAAGGAAGACCAGCGGGGACAGAACGAGCAAGTAATTCATTGTGTAAATTATCCTGCGCTCCAAGAGTTCCGTTGTTTGGACGATATTATCCAGGAATAAAAAGATTATGAACACGCCTATTGAACATCCCAACGACGTGCCTATTCAATACCCCAAAAATGTTGCAATGTTAACAAGGTATGAGGGTAACGGACAATGAAAATTTATACGCCACAGGATGCAAATGTTGTCTAATGTACAAAGTTATCCTCCCAAGAGAAATTAACATTTTTTCAAGGTATTTGAAGGTGTCGTACACCGCCCTCTCTTCTTTCTTCATTTATTCTCTACTTGTCAATCCGTCAATGTTCGGACAGTTTCAGGATCCTTCAAAAAGATTCGTGAATGTATTGTTCAGTATACCAGTGCTTCAAAGCAAGGAGAAATGGCAAAATCTAGAGTGATAAGTCATCGCTTCAGTAGGAAAGGGCTTCCGTAGAACAAAAGTTTAAGCTTATACTTAAATGCGGTGACATAAATAACCTCATACTTTTATCTGCAAAGGTCGGATCTTCCCGAGGTCATCGATATTATTTGAAAATTATCAAACATGTGCTTGGCGGGAGGACGAAAAATTCACTGTCAGCAATTTACCTTAAAGTATTGACATGCTAGCTTTAAGGAAGGGGGGGGGGGGGTTATGCATAAACTTAAATAGGTTATCGATATATTAGTGTAAATCTCAGTTCCTTGACAGGAAAGTTTAATAGACTCAAGGCTTCACACATTTAAAGCGGGCATGACACGACCAAAACAAGTTTTGCGTCATGCAAGTTGGATGCAATAATGCATAAATACCTACTCACACAGTTACAACTGGTGCAATTCGGCACAAATGGAATTTGAAGAAAAATGTAAAAATCCAATTTTTAAAAAGGCCACCAGTGGTCACTTGATTTTATGCATTGAGCTATAAAACTGGAGGACGCACGTCAGGTTCAAATACGTGCCGATATGGACCTCATGCATATAACGTCACAGAACAAAAAGTACGCCCTCCAATCGAGGCAAGCGCTTATCATTGAAACTTACACCAACAAATGCAGATAGCTGGGAATACGCGCATTGTTTGCCTCCAAACTGACGTCTCGTGACGTCAATGCACCTAATGCATTGACGTCACGCTAGGTCATTTTGGCGACAAAGCAATGAAGCACATGGCACGCACGAAGTAAACTTCGCAGTCTCAATTATATGACTATGAGCGTATCCGACCGGTACACTAATCAGCTGTCTGCATTTGTTGGTGTAGTTGGTGTATTTTGCAATGTTATGCTCTTGCCTCCATGGGGGGGGGGGGGGAATTTCCGTTCCATGACGTCATATGCAAAAAATCTATTGGTAAGTTTTCGATTTCAGGTTGGGAGAGCTACAGGACGGAGAGGTAAACGCACGTGCACACAGCTTCCCGCACGGAGCGCACAGTAGAATTGCATCAGAGAAACAGATACGTGCCTTATTTCTTACCTACTAACAATCAGTTGGGTTTAATGCATAGACCCTTTTCCAAATAGGAATTACAGAGAATTGTGGGACAGAGTTTGGTATGCGTCGTTTTTCGCCACAGTAATATGCCACTGACAAAAACGACGCATACCAAACTCTATCCCACAATCCTTTGTAATTGTTATTTGGCAAATGGTCTATTGCGAGGTAAAAATTTGCAGTTGCGGCAAACTCACGTATAAGGTTGCAGACAAAGGGCAGAATTAAAATGATGAACTTTATTGTTATCACAAGACAACTATATCCTTGGTTTCATACGAACGGGATCAACCGTTAGATGACTTTCTAAATATGCATAGGTTTCCACCAAAGGTCAAAAGGTCAAATTCAGTGGACACTGTAGTTGTTCTGGAGGACACTGCGCCACGCACCACATTGCTTAAGCACATGACCTAGCGTCCGCGTGTGTTTGTTTGTCTTCCAGAACTTTGTTGCGTTAGTTGACTTTTGTTCGCCAAGTTCATTATGTGAGCTAAACGCTAAAACGCTAAAAGCTTGTAAAAATCTGTACGTTGCACAATCGTATTATACAGCCATAACTCACCCTCTCAGTTGATCAAGCACAATAAGCATAACAGTAAAGTTAATTAGAAGACCTATCGTAGCAGAGGATTGTGCAACGATGGGTGAGCTGCCTAACTGGTGTTACTAACCGTGCCGTCAATGACGTCATCTTCGTGAGACGCGCTCAAAATACGGTTTTCATTTGGGAATTCACATATGGTCGTAGTATAGACAAGAAGAAATCTCTAAGAGCAAACTTCATTAGACAAAAGACGTTACTAGCGCATTGTTATAGACTGGTCTAGGCTTATATGAACCTATTTTAGTCGGGCAAACGTTTGTTTCGTTTCAAGCTGTACCCAAAGATTATGTACTGAGAAGTTTATTTTGGTCGTGTCATGCCCACTTTCCATTTCTATAATGTGTTGTATAAATGACCTGCTTAATGACGCTCAACACAAAAGTTGGTGACAACGTATTTCGGGCTTACTCAGGCTCGAATAAATGCAGAGCGGCTAAACGGCAAGGAAATAAAAGAGGAAGGCCTACATACATTTGCGTATTTAGTGTTATTCTTTCTTGTATCCAAGGTAAAAATGTCATGAAGAACCTCTATATAGAACATGTACATGTTTCCCTGCGGTGAGATTCAGATATGTACGTGCTCGTTCCATCTCTTCCCAAATTTCCCATGGCAACACTACTGCGGCGCCGAGAGAACATAACTCATTAGTGGTGATGGCGGCGGAACGAGAATAGAGGCAAGTGGTATAATATTATTAATCTTACAAGCATACCTTCAGTACTTTGCGCAAGCTAGGGGTCACTATACTTTGAGGTTAGGCTGACCTGTTTTGTTAATAAGTAAAAACTAAGCTCGTTTTTTTAACTGTGTGGAGCGGCAAATGATGTGTTGCACAGTGAGCAAAAATCGATAATTTCCAATTTCCTTATTGTTTTTATGTGAGTACGACATAGAAATGAGCCCTTAAGGCACAGTGAATAGATAAGAACCAGTCTCATACAACTGTGCCCCCTCTTAAGGGAAAGAAAGAAAGTAAGTGCACTTTTTTAAATTTTTTTATGTATGGAATCACTGCAACCTTAGGATGGAACACAACTTTTGCGTCCCATTTGAATATCTGCTGTCTTGAATCAGTCTCTTACGAAATTCACCTTTGTAAATTACCACAGTATACGTCATTAAAAGCACCTTTCACAGTGGTTCCCAACGGGGGCGTTATCTCCCCAGGGGTCGTTTTCCCAAGTCAGGGGTGAAACGAACCCTAAGGGGCAAGGGGAGTTTTGAAAACTTGAGATACTAAATTTTGACCGGGCATTACAAGATTCCAAGAGTTTTACTCTAGCTGAGCTTTCAAACTCGTTCCATGACGCCCACAAGTGGACTAGGTCTGGCATTCACTCCTCATGTGAACTATAAAGTTTGTGAATTATCTGTACTGCTAGATTCCACGAAATCGCATCCAGCAGTGTTTAATTTTAAAATTTTTCTGGCAAGGACCCTCATATTCCCATTAGTAGCAGTGATGGCGGTAAGAGAAGGGGCTGTGGCTAAAAATTATCCCGCCACTTTAACCTTCAATGTTTATTTTCCTTGCTGTCGATAAACATGTCATACTGACAGAAGTGACAATTGTAGATACTATATACAGCATAATAGATAACTTTTGCAATGCACCGTGAAGAAAAATCTTAAAATGATTTCAAACATACACTTGTTCCCCAATTTGGGCTTTCTAACTAGTTTTTTTTTTTTGGCAACAGGAAATAAGTCTTTTAAAGCCCCATGCGACCCCTGCCATCCTTCTTCCTCCCATCCACAGGAAAAGACCCTTGAAGCATCAAAGGAAACTCCCGTTAGTAACTATTGAAATACCAAATGCTATAAGGGTCATTGCTGTAATCTCTAGTAGCATTTAAGGTTATAAGGTAATCGGAAGATAGTCAAAATTTGACATACAATGCTTCACGTTTGTGTAGACAATTTCATAAATAACCCAGAGATTCCAGGGGCTACGTCCCCGGTACCTCACTGGCAGGCTGCCCAATTGAACCTCGTCAGGAACCCTTGGGAGACCGGTGCACACTTCGATGGGACCGCTGGGCATCTGTTAAAATTCAAAAACAGTTTCTCCGTCCCTGACCCCAATGTTATGATTCACCATCACAAAAGGAGGCCAACTTTTTGAACCACCAGCACCGTTGTTTGGTTACCCTGGGTCTGACACATACGTAAAAGCAATGTATGTGTAGGCAGTACCCTTTATTTCAACATGCGGTTTTATTGTGTCATTCATATTAATACTATGCTACAGACGGAGTTTGGTAGCCGTTTGCCCAACACCATTCGGTGAAAGGGGGTGACGAGCTGAAAAAAGATTGGGAACCACTGACTTACCACAATAATGACGTCACTGTCTATATCCACCTCACATATCAACGGGAGATAATAATAGAAAACATGGACGACTAAGGTATGCTACGAAATATTGTAAGAGCAAGTATTTTAACTCCATTACAATCATTAGCGTAGTTGCAAAGGCAAGGGATTAATTTAGCAAAAAGGGACCCTTCGAATCCAAATGAAAGAAATAGTCCATTATAAGGCTCCTTTCTCGGGCCACTCCTGTTCATTGTTTACATGCATGATACTTATTTTGTTTCTGATAAAGCTGATATGATACTTTTTTGCCGATGATACTAACATTGTTCCATTGTCTGGAGTGGAGCAAACAGTTCTCACCTTAGCCAACTTACAATATTGCAGAAACGAGCCGTTCGCCATATAGTTCATGCAGGAGGCCCTAGGGACCACACCAGCCCACTATTTAGAAAGTTTAAATTACTTAAGTTTACTGACGTTATTGATTTCAACATTGCAGTTTTTACGTACAAGGCATGGAACAGGTTACTACCGGATACATTTCATAACTTTATCATTAGCAATACTCTTGTTCATAGGCATGAAACTAGACATGCCAACTTTGCCCATCGTCATTATTATCGTACGAATATTAAATCATTCACCTTACGTAATCGTAGTCCCTCACAGACTCAGTAAAAAATTCTCCCTCTCTATTTATCTTTAAGAAGGCGGTTATGAAAGGCATCATTGATATTTATTAAGCTCTCTTGTTGAAATAACCCTCCATATCTTACCCGGTGACTCCTGATATTCCTCAAATGTAAGTACATAATACGGAGACAACCCATAGTTTTATGAATGTATGTTTGTTTATGTTTTTTGTGTCTTATAGAAATTGCATATATCTTTTTCCTTTTCTTTTTTGTAGGGAATCATCCACCTTTATAAGCCAGTCGTGGTTTCCTGGATGACTTCCTTTTACATCATATGTTTATATGTAACGTGATGAATCAAATAAATGAAATGAAATGAAATAAGCCTTCTATTTTATAATATTGTATTAATGAAAGCCGTATCAGTACATTAAGTGCATTAACAGACGCATGGTGGTGTTTTCAAGTAAAGGAGTTCCATTTTGACCAGAAAAATAAACGACTCACACAAAAAACGCCTGTACTTATTGTCAACCGCGGAAAAATATTTGAAGGTGGGAACCGGACAACAGGAAGTTGTTAAGTGTCTAGTATGCACCTCTCAGCTAAGGTGCTTAAGACGAACGTTATCATGTAGTATCTTGTCTCTCCCACGGACCATGGGGAGGCCACATATCTTCAAATTTTCAAGTCCTGACTTAAAACTTACCTGTTTAGTTGATCATTTTGCATGTTGTGTCTCATTTTGTGTTTAGTTTTCCTTCTTGTCTTGGTGTTTATATAAATGTATATGGTTTTGCATTGTGCATCGGTTTTGGTGAGAGCTGTGTTCATTTTTAGGACGCTATCATGCATTATTATAGTAGCATATCAGTATTAGTGTCATCGTCAGTACATGATCGGAATCTTCTTCAAGTTGGGTATTTCAAGAGAGTAATAAAAGTAATAACAATATCGCCCCTTGTGTGTTGCTCAAGTAAGTAATCGCTGAAATATCGGCATCGTGTGGGTACACTGTGAGCCATAAAGTACATGGGAATGGTTTTTGTGTACGTACTTTGATCAAAATAGGAGACAAGGAAAATACGTGCCCAGAAGCCTTCGTGTATAGCTGACTAAAGCACTTCGTTCTTGAATATCTTGCAACTATCAGTATTCGAAATGTTAGCTACAGGCTAAATATGGTAACTAGTCAACATAAAGGGCTGTTTTTACTTCCAACGTTCCACGCACTATAGAGCAATAAGAACTATGGATGGTCATCCATTGCCCCTCCCCCATTATTCAGAGACATATCTCAGAGTTAAACAGTGTGTGCTTTACAGAGCTATACTTAAGTATGAATCGGCATTAACTATCAGCACGATTTTATCATTTCCAGGAATACGTTTTTAGCAATGGATACAAATCTACAATCAACTGATCAACAGAACCATATAATACAGAGTCAAAAAAGATGTACGTCAGAGCAGATTGTCCAATAGTAATTCATGTGGGCAGATCCTTTTCGCTAAATGGGGAGGGAGTAGGTTTATTGAATGGAACTGATCTATTACTTACCTTGTCTGCCATGTTATGAATGTACCGAAGATGAGTAGAAGGCCTTTGTATACGAGGATCACTCCCGCAAAATACTGATCGTGCTGACCCTCACAACGGTTTTGAGTAACTGCGATCATCAGGTTGGGGTTACTCCTGTCACGCTGAGAGAAGATGGGAGGGCAAAAAAGAGAGAAAAAGTTCACATTGATGTCGAAGTCAATCAGAACGGCTGGTTTGAAAGAAAATTCTGAGAGCAAACTTCGTTAGGTCTAAGACGTTACTAGCGCATTGTTATTCCTCCGTTAAAAATGTATAACGGTATATTACGGCTCGATGGAAGTGTTTCAAAACACCATTAGACCAAAGCAGCAAAAACTGAGTTAGTGAGTTCTTGTAAGTAAGGCAATTAAAAAGAAAGGTCTTAATTTAAATTTAGTTTTCATTTGTTAGAGGGATACTTAATCAAAGCGTTACAGAGAAATTTTTATTCAAACCCTATAAGTGGTTCTATATATTAGCAGATAAAATTATCACATTTTCAACCTAAAGTGAACTTGAAACAAGCAAACGTGACGTCATAACCTCACATTAATCATCAACTTGCTTTTCCTTAAATTTAACAACCAGTTCATAATCTCATGTCTTCATCATGAGAATGCATGCAAGGCTTGGAAATTGTACAATCAAAATGAAGAGACGACATCACTCCTGGTCGCTTTACGTCCACTCTTAGGTTACAAACGTGGCACCTCCGTCTGCTAATAATTCGAGAACCACCAATTAGGATTAAATGCAAATTTAATAAGATTAGTTACATTTAGTTCCGCCTTCACATATCAGAATGACTATTTTAACCCACCTTTAACGTTTTGTAGTATATAGCAACACGGGGGGGGGGGGTCTTATTTACAAGAGACTGATGTCACTTAAATCGTGTTTTCAAACGCCATTTGAGAGTGGCACCAGTCTAACTTACTTTTATCATATTGACGGGGCATTTAGGACAACTTCAAGGCAGACAACCTCTTTACGTCTTCTGGTATTTTGGTCTAAAATGGTGGAACATGTTTAATTAGCCCCCTCCCCTTCCGAACTGCATTTTCCTAGAAAGTGAAGAGGGGAATTGTATTGCCTTACACTTTGCATTTTCTTTTGTAAGATATAACGGTTAATGATATTGGTTTCACTGTAAAAGAAATGCATTTCTCAATATTCAGCCACCATATCCTTTGGCGCAATCTCAGACATCATACCCTTCCTGAGTACAACTGATATTGAATATTTGAACTCACGTATTCCGTTATTGTTCGTTGGTTTATCGTTGGTTGTGTTATGATTTCCCAGGTGGTCAGGAGACCAATATCTATTAGGAGCAAGACGCCAACCATTACAAATAACCGATGATCCTTTATAACCTGTGAAGCAAAAGGCGACAAAGATATTGAAGGAGAACTTTTTCAGCTATTTTTCCTAGGTCAAAGTTGTTTGGGAGAACGTGTATGTTATAGTGCTCGGTCATAATTTTTTTTTGCTGGCATAAAAGTTGACGGACGGTATTAAAAAATAATTATCTAGAGAACAAAGTGTTAGAAGAGAAACAACTGGACTCTTCAACTGCCCACCTAGACAGAACTCCTCAAATCTAGCCTTCAGATACTTTACTCAGCGGAAAAAGGACTGTATACACATGCAAAATTCTAAGAAATAATTTCCAGGTAAAGTCTGTTCACCTTTGTACCAGTTTTGCGAGAATGTAATTCAGTAAATCGACTATTTTTGAAACGTCAGAAAGTGGTGTTGAAAAGAGCAATGATTTTACACACGCGATTATTTTCCCCAGATTTGATCAAATTACAAATTTTATGCTTTTTTTTATAGGTCACATCCAGGAATTCCATATTAAAATTACTTCCCCGATTGATTTCTTCCCGAAGCCTCACTTTAGTTTCATAAACAGAATACAAAATATAGGTCTGTGTGCTCAAATTTCGTCGAGATCTTGTCATAAAACCGAAGAGCTTTTTGCTCAATCCACTTGCAATGTAATGTGCATATATCATGTCATTTACCTCCAGGCTCACATATAAGTGCGTGAATGCATAATATTCTATGAGAAGCTCTTGGCAATTCTTGCAAGTATAATATATGGTAATGTGAGTTACATCTGTCACGTGATTGCATATGTCTAGTTACGATACAAATATGCGAATACACTTATTAACTCATGTGACTTCCTTGCTTATCAGTTATCACATAGTTTTACGGAAACGTAAGGCCTAGGGTCACTTATATCGCCTGAAGGTGGTTTACATGAAAACTGTATCCGGATCCTTCTTATTTTCATTTTCATGATGGCTCTAATCTGCAAATGAACTCAGTCTGCAACAAACTGGTTAGTACTTCATTACAGAAGCGGATCCAGGATTCCTTGACAAAGAGGCGGGGAGAGGCAAATATCGATAAATACAAAAGTTATAGATATGTACGAGTGTAAGGTGGAAGATCGACTGTAGCCCATTCGGGCAGAAAGTTATTTTCGAGCAAAATATATATCGATTACGGACAATCATACAGTAAAATTCCTAGCAAATGTGTCCTACCTTCCAACTGAAAGTAGTCCCGTATGTTTACACAATATGTAAATAAATATACCAAACCATGCATGAATAAATATAGTCTGATCAGCCGAAAACCTGAATGGGGTTCTGCCCGTTAACCTTTCCTCTAGATCACATCTCATGTTCGTACAATAATTTAATGGGGCTACCACTTTTCACAAGAATTTGCATTTTTTGTTTCAAATGTACTGACTTGTATGTGACCAGTCTGTTATAATGTCACAGGATCATTTCATTTTTATGCTTTGTGATATTATATAAAATTTATGTTTCTTTAATAAATCTGACAATTCACAAAATAGTTCCAGAAATGCAGATGTGGAGGAAAGTTTAAAATATATAGTAACAACAAGTAAATGATACAATTTTCTTGTATTGTGTAGAAGGAAAAACAGATCCCAAACATTAAGAGAGGAGATTAATTAATATAAAATGTTAATATGTATCGATTGAAAATGGAAATAAAAAGATTCAGAAATCTAAATACTAAGGACAATAATGATCATCAACAGGCATGGGCGCAGATCCGTCTTGGATAATGATGGGACGCGTGTCTGTTCCCTGATATCAGAGCTTATGCACCTACGCCACGTTTCTCTATTTTTCCATCCAAGCGTACGTTGTGCAACAATTGTTACTAAGGTGCTATCGTGAGCGCGTATCTTTAACACATCTACTACGTATGGCAGTTCCATCCAGTAAGCCAAATTGAAACGCGCTGACGTCACGTGCATAAGCTCTATACTAGGGAGCTTTAGATTACACGACGTGGGCAGGGCGACGCGGCGTTTTAACCCACAGTTCACGTCGTCGAGCTGACGTCCGCGCCCTGGAACTATAGATAATTCCCAGTGACGTCAAAGCTAGGGGTTAGCAACCGCCAGCAAGCCTGTACACACATGCCGGGGTTGCCCTCAGACATGGCTGAAATATTACACGTGAAAAGCTCCTATGACGTCACGTGAGAACTATCTATTGCGCTTTAGATTTCCACGACGCGGCATGAAAGTCGCGTGGTGATATTCGAACTTCGTTTGAGTAGCAGACGCGCAAACCGATCTGTTAATGGTAACAGTATTTAGCGGGAAGTATAAGTCAAACTTACTCCTTATGTAGGCCTAAGTTGGAGAGTGGCAAACCTTCATCGAGTTCGTGAAGCAATTGCTATGGCTATTGCTATATTAACTGATATAATGCAGGACGATGAACTTATGATAGCCTATGTGTGCAACGCGTATTTTAAGTTTCTAATGCAACGATCGGCATGGCAACAAATTATATGACGTCATATGCTGCCACTCGTTGCCGTTCTAGTCACAGCGCCAAAACGAGCGACTCCCGGTGTAGACGAGTTGGCAAATGTTTCCACGCAATGCAATATAGGAAAGGGTCAAAGGTGAAGTGTACCACGCTTACGGTGTCCCAGCGCGGGTGTTGCATGCTGAGCACGCAGAGCTAAATACGTTGCCCGTTGTCATGGTACACTTGACCCTGTGACCTGACCGGAAGTACCGCATTTCCCAACCCGTCTATTACACCGACAACGTGAAGTTCACGTAGACGCATGCGCATAGTTACAACATGACGTCATTACGTCGTAGCCGACGTCCGCGTCGTGCAATCTAAAGCCCCCGAATATCTAAGCGGAGCGCGACCATGGGTTCGCGCGTAGCGTACAAGAAATTTTTTAGCAAATATACCTCTCAGATCGCCGGAAATGACACTTCCCGGATCCAGTGATGCTCCCAAACCTCCACAATTTTTAGATGTTATGGCTTAGAAATTTAGTTTGGGAAAATACATGGGCGTCTGCAGAAAAAATCAGGACACAAATAATCTAAGCAAACTTTTGTATGCGATGGGTCTGGGGGTCCTCTCCCAGAAAACAATTATAGACTGCCGCAAATGCGAATTCCGTCCTATATTTAAGACAAACTGGTGGGGACACGGTATATCTTGTCCCCATCACTGAAAAAGTTGGTGGGGACCCGTTCCGCTGTCCCCACCAGGATCTGCCCCCATATCAACAGGCTTGCATGCTTGAGTATGTTAGTGAGTAAGCCAGCTTTTGTCCTAAATTTTTAAACGGTGCCCAAACTTACAGAAGGGCTGATCAGGCGCCGTATCCTGGACTTTTAAGTAAAGAGAGAGTGCATGTGAGTGTTTAAACAGAAGTCAAGGGGAAGCAACGACCCCCTGTTCAAGCCCGTACGCTTATGTGATCAGTGGCATCTGAAACCTGTTTTTATTTTTTTTAAATGAAATTAAAATATTATATATTGTATATTGATTAAATATTCGTTTTATTAAATTCTCTTCCTATTACTGAGTGATCCAGAGCTGTAGTTAAAAACAGGGTGTATTTATTTCACTTGAATATATCATACAGAGTAGTCTAGGTGTTATTGAATTACACAAAAACGATAGACATTAAAATCTCTTCCAACTGAGTTGTGATGGATAAACATGTATACAATTAAGCAAGTACGGCGTTTCATCTATGACTGCAGCTAGGCTGTCATCAATATCTAATTATATTCAGATAACTTGAAGCAATCACAAACACAATTAGTTGAAAAAACTCCAAATGCACCAGGCTTGACTGTAACAGAGTTTGTCAATTTTCGGAGCCCTTTACCTAAACGATACAAAAAACACTTTCAGAAAATTATGTAGTGAATTTTTACAGTCACTCACTTTTACTAATCTGTTGGACACAAAAATAATCCGGGTTGGTTGAAAATGCACCCACGTATAAGGTGCAATTCAACCCAGCGTTATTCATTTTTACCCCGGATTGCCGGAAGCAAACATTTCCAGCAGTATAAGTCTACTTACCCTCTTTTGCATTTTCTTATTTGTGAATATACTGTACACTCTCCAAGTTTTCGAAAACATGGCACCGAAAGAAAGGGTAAAACTAATCGCAAATATCCATGTTCGAACCTGAAAACAAATAAGAGGAATCAAGTGACGTCACACGAGTTGTCATTTATTAGTTTTTTGAGCCCACGCTCTTTATTAATTTGTTCATCATCGTGTCCTTCTAACATCGTAAAGTCAAACGGGGCTAACAAAGGTGGACTGAAAAGAGTTATTAAGAGTTGCTTTGACCAAACTTGTGAGGGTTATCACCAGAACAGGCAAACTCGTCGGCTCTCTCTTTTGTCAAGAAAAATTATAAAAATATTTTTAAATGGAAGAAATAATATTTCATGAAACAGTTCAAAGAAGCAAAGAAGATAAAAGATGAAAAACTTAAGAATACATAAGATTAGTATATAACTTGCTAAAATCTACTGATTTGTTAGAGTAAAATGAAACAAGATGACCCTAGTTGATATTTTCTATTTGCTAGAAAATTTTTTATCTAAAGAATTCCAACGTGCGTGGTAAATTATTCTTCTTTATCTAGCATTTCGTTCTCCTTCTAGTCTGTTTTTTGAGTTATGCATTCTGTTAATGGGCTGCAGCTTTAGCGTGTCTCGCACGTAGCTAAGTCTTTAGTTTAAGGTCCTGTTGAACAGATTGCATAATTTTCACGAGAATAATTTAGGTGTGTCTCATATTTACATGTTAATTAAAGTCTTAGAGAATAACAAATGTGGAAAGAAAAGGAAGAGTGGTGCGATCAGACTAGTTGGTGACAATTCTAAGAGACTGGCGGAGAACTTAAATAGAATGCTATATACAGGATGTAGTAAGTCGTCGAATTTGTCGATTGCAGGCCATTTCAGTGGCGTCAGGCAGGTGTTATATAGGCCTCCCTACTGGCACCTGTTTCTCTCGTCACACTTTTACAACGTTCTGGTAATGCATAGAAAATCCTTTTCATCCGTGGGACATATGTAGCCGTTTTAGTTTAAGAATACGTTTAAAATTAACTGTTGAGGACATGCAATTACTTCCTTGGGTATGATTACGTAAGCACAATGCACGGCATACCTATGACAACATATACACCTAAAGAACCAACTACAGAACATTGAATCCGCCTATGTGCTTACGTACGCACAGCAGGAATCTTAAAGGGGAAATGCAGTCACATCGATTTGATTTAGCTTACCCTGGGATCCTAATTCATGAATGACTATTTTAAATCATGTGACATTTCTGTAGCTGAATTGTTACCTAATGCATTGGTTTACCTTGAGTATTCAATACTTACGTTGTGAAAATGCTGACAGATGTACTTGAAATAAGAGATAATTTGTAACATTAAATGGACGTATCAAAAATTAGTTTTGGGCGATCGTTAAATCCCTTTAACGTGTATACATGTAAACTGTTTGTATGACATCTAACATGGCTGCCACCCAATATGGTGGCAGACCTGTCCGTTGCATTATCCTTATGTATTGGAACTGGTAACTTATTTCTCTTTCATATAACTAACCTGCCGTTAATGATGGTGTAAAATAATTCCACACGTTAGAATGAACAAAATGTCAAAATTTTAGATAGCTTCTTAGCAGTCTTGTCTTTTGTAGCTTAAAGATTAAGTCAAAGCTTTACGCGGTAACCTTGTTTCACCCTGCCTTTCAATTATCACTGCCAATTAAAATCTAAGTAAAAACCTATGTCATTTTCTTGATTCCTGCTAAATTTCTTCAAAGGTTAAGTATGACTCGGCTACGAAGGTGAATGATTTGGTACCCGGAAAAAGATATTCATTCCCCTAGGGAAAGTGAATCTTATTGCAATTGCTACGATAATAATGCATTGGATGTCTCTGCTTTCATAGCTTGTTCCCTCGAGAAGTAATTCTTCTCAAGAAAAATTCCAGATTTTAAATATTACTCCTCTCTCTTAAAAAACACTTGGAATTTGATCCTTCAATACATGGAAAGATATTTATTCTTTTTCTTACCAAGCCTACTACGTTCGCAGTAACGATTGTCTCGTAAATGTGTGTTCTAGGCAAAGTAATATTTTACATGTGACGAATTATTTAAAAGTCACTTGAAACAACTTTTTCAAATGGAGCCAATGCACGCTCAATAAGTTGTTGAGTTGGAGTACATAAAATTATTTCTTGCAGTAAGCTTAAAAGCTTGATTCTTGCTGCTAGCAAATTCTCTACAGATTTACAGTGTATCCCTCAAAGGCAGGTTTCCTCGTATTACGTATAACCCCAAAGTGCATATTTAAAATCCATTTGATTAAGTTCGTTCTGGCCATTCAGGAAAAGAAAATAATCCTACAAATAGACGTAAATGTTAGAACGTGTTGTAAAGCACGAGAAGGAGAGTGAACCATTATGAATGGTATTTCTCATGACTTAAATCACATAAAAACACACAATATTTGCTATAAGACGCAGTGATTTTACCTGACAGATAACTGAGTCAGCCCGTCTCGACTCTAGTCCCATGAGGATGATTGTTATGTAACAGAGGGTGCAACCAATTATAATAATGTTGTTTAAGTTCGGACTGGACATCTTGATAAGTCTGGTGAGAAAATAAAACACATGAGGTGACAATATTGCCGAAAAGCGTACGCAGCAGGTACGTATATTACATATCTCATGGAGTCGGTTTAACGACACAAAATTTTACGTATATTACCTTGTGTTCAATTAAGGCCGGTTAAACCCTCAGAATACAGGTCTATGAACGCTGTGACAGTAAATAACACATACGTTTAATGTAAACATAAAATATGTACAGTGAACCGCTTTTATATTTATGCCAGGGAGCTGGAAGACATCTAGTCCGCAGTCTGCTGACCTAGTATTTGGGTCGCCTTGGGCTTTCCTTATTAGGTCAGCAATATACCCATTGGCAAAATTGGGCCACTGCACCTTCAAAAATCTCGAATGGTCTCGATCTTTTTCCAGTTCACGTATGCTCCTAGGTAATTGACCTTTATGGGTCATTTATATGTTTAAGACCCTTCTTTCTAAGAATATTTGCACTCAGTGTCCAAAAAGAGACCAAAAATTGTGATTTACACAAACGATCCTGTTTTGTTTTCTAAACATTCTATGAAACTGCTAAATCTTGTTCCTGGACTTTCACACTATTGTATGCTAAATAGCACGCATTGCTGTTCAATTGTGACAAAATCCACAACTATGATAACGTTGACACACAAACACACACATACGTAGCAACATATGTAGCAACAATCGCTGCAGCAATGGACGCAGACGATGTTACTCTCACAGTACCATCCGGGAAAAACTTTGAACAGCGATAGCCTAGGCCTAGTTCGGGGTAAAAAGTGCATATGAGAACTAGGCCTAGGTACCCCAAGGCTAGAAGACATCCAGCTTCCTGTTAATACCGGCGCTAAGCCTATAACCTAAAGTGAGAGCTAACTTTAAAAATGACAATGCCTTTAAAACTTTGGTCGTCAGTCTGATATTTATCTTTGCATGCATGTAAACACATCATCTGGAGGCGAGTAAAATCCAACAAAATGTTGAAAGCCTAATGAGTAATAATTTATGTAAAAAGCTAAAAGCTTTAGTACAGTTTATGCAACAGAGAAGAACTAGGAGTGGTTACCAAGATACACAGTATTTTTACTTCGAATTGCAAATTTGTTCTGTGACGTCTACAAGGCCGTTTTATCTTGGCAACAAACGCCAAGACATTTCCAGTCTGAAAAAAAGTATGACAGTATGATGACCAGTGTTTCCTTGGAAATCGAAACTGTCAGTGATAATAAATAAACGATATGGCATTAAATGTGAAGATATCCCATCAAAATCACCATTATCATAGCAAATGACACTAAAGGCGTATTTGGTTAGATACCAGAACAGTTGCATTATCTTTGTTCAATGTTTGAGATGTTACATTGAATTACTCATCGATAGTAAAAACTTGTAACAAGTCTTACTAAAAATCATTACATTTTATGCTCAATCCATGGCTGAGATCTATAAGCTTCTTTATTTGTTTTCACATTTTCTCTCCTCACAAATATGCCACTTGTAAACGATTGAATTTCTTAACTGTTTTTACAACGTTAGCACTGGTATACATGAAACTATATTGTAATTACAACTATAAGTCTTTTGGAGTGTAAAAGTAGGTGACGTTATAATAGACTTGCTATACAAGTCAGTTTCTTGGGAAAATGGCGCCTCTCCTATCAGCATGTATTAGACACAAGAGAGATTATAACTCGACAACCAAACAAGATGTTGTTCTCCGTTCCTTCAGCCCTGTCCAACTTGGGCCTTTTCCTCTGCTTTTAAGCATACTTAACGTTGATGAGTGCGAGATACGACGGGAATACCACACTAGGCGCAAGATCCTTTAGAATAGCAGTCGCAAAGGTGAATGGAACATTGCATGAGCAGTGAGTACAAACAAGAATGCACTATATGCAAAACTTATTTTAAATAATCCAGTGAATCTCAGTACTTCCTCTCGAGGTGCCAAGCCCTTTTGCCCAAACCTTTAAGAATGTATGCCCGGAAGAAGGAATATATTTTGACCGAAAATAGCATACATTCCTCCGAAATAGGAAGGGGTTAGCTGCGAGCGCAGCCCCCACCTCGAAAACAGCAGTCTCCTGACTTTTTCGTTAAAGTTGGCACATAATTTTCATGGCTTTGGCAGAAAGGTTGAAGTTAAGTTACGACCTTTCATCTGCAATAACAAATCCGTGACTATATATACTTAAGTATAAACTGACCTTTAACTGAATGAGAAAAGGAAAAGCGTCACGAGTGAGAAGCTATTTGCCTTTATCTGCTATGGCTAGCTCTTGATTGTTAAATTGCAAACCTAATTTTAATAAATATATCGATGGTAGTGATTAAACTTTGATGCAAAGACAAAAGGTGTTAAAACTATATATTTTGATAAAATACTTTAACCATGCATCGTTTGTCAAAGTAATATCGCTGAATCCACCAGCCCAATGGTATCCGTAGACTGAATTTTATAGAACAATAATATTGTGTCCAACAGCCCAGAAAGGAGAGGGAATGGAGAAAACTGTACTTGTATAAACCTTGTAATTTCATAGCACAAAGGAAAGTACGTAACGAAAAGTAACTCAATCCCCTTGACGACAATACTTGCACATATTTAAAAAAGTTTATTGAAGTTTTGTTTGTTCTCTTGGGCACTTATTCTACTCTTTATTTCTCATTCTTATCGTTTAAATTTGTATCATTTCTAGATTGAAGAAGCGAGGAAGAACGAGATCTCTTCTCATACAAAGATAAATTAATTGTCAAGGCCTGATTTACAAGGAAGCAAAACTGTCGTAATGAATGCCTCAGATCAAGTCGCTAACTTACTTTTTCATCAAGTATGGAGTGATGGATTGTGATAAGCATATTGCGTCCATAATTTGTCATTCAATAAGATACATCTCGGAGATATTTGATCTGTTATCATTCACGGTGTTGAAATAAAAGCCAGAGAAAATTCACTTCCCCATGCGAAATATCCCCACCAGACATGTCTTTAGGGAAATGTTGATGTATGAAATGGCGTGATTACTTTGTCTCTCGGTTAAAAAATAATCCTTCTTAATCTGCTCTCAGATTGTGGAAATATCACTGAAGTAGAATTCATTCGGTCAAGGTTAATTCGAGCCTTCTATAATGCAAGATTGCGTGCTAGTATTTGGCATTTTATCTCGACTGAAAGTCTGAAACTTCACGCAAATTCTCCGTCTTAGGTAATGGCGACAAGCCTCGATAAGTCGATGGACGTTGAGTCATCGATGTTAGATAAAAGGGTAAAATTTTAATGTGAATGAAGTCATTCAACATAACGTCTTTCGTCTACACTCGAATGCTACCATCTTTTCAAAAAATAAAATGCTGTAAAGATGAATTTTAAACTCGCCGTAATAGTGTTAAAATTTTGGAAATTGTTGAAATCTATTTCAAATTTGACGAACCAATACGTGTACAAAAATGGGTAAAAGTATTTTGGTCCTACATGATACACGCACAAAGATATATATATATGTATATATATATATATATATATATAGAGAGATATATATATATATATATATATATATATATATATATATATGGGTCTAGGTTCCGGTTCCGGGTATTGGCAAATGGATGTAAACAACAAAGCGCTCTAAATATACAATAGCTGCCGACATGATGTTGTGTATCGAGTGAAAGAAACAGTTTATATTTCGATGGCCCCTGCCGTCTTTATCAAGCAATAGAAGGAAACTTAAAAGATACCACTGACAATGTAGCACGAACAAGTGTAGACTCTTATTTAACGAAAAGAGAATAATGGGATAGGAAAGCCAAATCTCTATTTAAGCCTTTGTTGTGGCTGTCAAGCTTCAGTGCCCATTTCTGTTCCTAGATTGTATTATTTTGGAGTGCTTTGTTGTATATATATATATATATATATATATATATATATATATATATATATATATATATATATATATATACATTTACTACTTAATTTTTACCTATATATATATATATATATATATATATATATATATATATATATATATATACATTTGTTATTCACTTTTTGAGAGGCTTCCTTACAGAAAAGTGTCTGAATAAGTTCATTATTTTATAAAATCGTTTTAGCCTACGTATGAAAATCTTCAACCGACGCTCTTCTCTGTCAGCCAATTATTTGGTTGTTACTCAAATAAAACTGAAAACATGTCCTAGCTAATCTGATAACTTGTTCATGTCGTCGTGACAAGTGAGAACGCACTCATCTTTACCTCAGACCAGTCTTGCGTTTCTTGTTGGTTAATCATTTTGAATGTCGAAGAATTATTTAACATATTGGAAAGTAACAAGCGTCTTTTTCTAGACTGGTGTGCATTTTACATTCGTCCATACAGCTTTGCAGTAATCATCTGTACTGATCCCAATACTCTACGAGGCAGGTGAGGAATAATTAACATGTCTCAACACTTGTTTGCCTCTCTTTTCCTCTTTATGAAATCATTGCTGACATCGATTTTGTGTTTTAACGGGATAGAACCTCTTGATGGATGCCAATTGTCCCTTGTTAACCCCTCGTTTAATACTTGCAGTGACTTATCGAACGCCAACGTTGCCATTAAGTGCTATTAAGCTAAAACAGACAAAGGGGATGAAAGGCAGCATGCAAAAAGACTACTCAGGTGTAAAGGGTAACGCCCTAAAAACCGAATTACAGCCGGTAGATCTCAGTTCTGGGAATAAATTGAACATATTTCGAGATGCTTTAATACACTTAACCAGTTATATGGCAGACACAACCTGGAGGAATTATCGGGTCGTAATATTTTTTTGTTTTTACCCACTCAAAATCCAGGTGACACCAATTTGGATTTTTCTCACGTGCATATAGTCTCATGTTTAATGGCAAAAGAAGTATTCTTACGTTAAAGAACAGAACAGCTAAAGGCTTTTAAAATCTATCCGCATCAATCTCGAATAAGTAAGAAATCCATTTTCATTAATTTTTTTTAAATTCAACGATCAATTTGCAAAAGACTATGATCAACTAGGTCAGTTTTAAATTAGGGGATAAACACAAGGGTGCCCTGTCTTAAATGTGATTAGAGAAATACGATGACGTCATCATAGAGGCTGAGCGGACCGAGGCGATACCATTCATAAACACCTACATATATTTGACTAAAACGACACCAAAAAGTAACTTATTCCACAAAATTTCAAAGACAGAGTTGTAAAGTAGAATGGTAATGATATTTGACATTGGAGAAAAGCGCACAATATTATTGCCAAGTACTTTTTGAAGGTTTGCTGTTACGTGTCTCTAAAATGAAGCAACTCCAGTGTCGGGAACTCAGGACCGTAGCCTGAGAGACATCTCGGGGGGGGGGGGGGGCAGTTCATGAAACTATCTAAGCGAAGCACCAAGTGGTATGACTACAGATAGTTACCACCCAGGCGGAATCTTCCTTTTTCACATGTTCTGGGTACCATCGCCAAGGGGGGGGGGGGGATGAGGGAGGGGTACATGTAAGGTCTGGCTTAGGTTCAAGCTATCGTTGGGAAAGTTTTGAACTGATTATATTTTTATTAATTGTTAGGCTATTATTTAGTGATCTTATTCATATTTTATGGCTGCGCGGAAGACAGGAGGTGCTGTCTAAGAGAAGGGACGACGTCCTATACTCTTTGAGAAATTTTTGTCTTTGTGAGGTGTCTTGGATGCAAAATGGTGCTATCTTTCTAAAGCTTCGTAAAGCGTTGAATTGATTATATGTTTAGGAATCCTCATTATTGATTGATTTTTTCTATCCCGTTAGGGTGTACTTGAAGGGGATATTGCCAAAGGGGAGGGATTACACCTCTACTCTTTGAGAAATTTTTCTTGTTCTTACCTCTCCTAGATCCAAAATGGTGTTATCTTTGGTGAAGCTTTGGACTCATAACATGATCCAAACTTCTAATTATTTATTGAATTCTTCGGCTGTGGCATGCATGACACCCCTACAAGGCTGATACCCGGTGCAGGTTTCCCCCCTAGCACTCTTAGTGCGACACTGGGACAACCATTAGTTGGTGCGTAGCCATAGCGTAGGCCTTGCAAGAAAATGAGAGGGGCAAATGCCACATTTTAGACCACAAAAGTTGCATCTAAGCATTTTTTACTTTTAAAATTCATGCTTTAGAAACATATTTAGATTTCAGGAAGGAATGTTAGATTTTATTTAAAGGAGAATTGCAGTCACCCCAATTTGAATTAGTTTACCCCTGGCATCCTATTTCATCAATGGCTCTGGAAAATTATGTTACAATATGTTTCTCAATGCATCAGTTGATATATTTACGTATAGACTAACTCCTTGGTTTACCGTCTGACATATCATGAAAGATAGTTGAAGTGACATAGGGGATATTTGTGAGATTTAGCTAATGTTCAAAATAAGTTTGCAGCGGCTGCTTATGCCTCTAAGTGAAAAGTTACTTTATAAGTTTATTGACTTTAGCTAATAATTAAAGATAATCATTGGCTAAATTATCTTTAGCTAGTGTATAAAGTGGTGTATTTAAGCGGTGTTTCTTGAAGGAGGAAGATGGTTTATTTGTCAGGCAGGGAAACCAACATAAACAGGCGTCTGTAGAGGGGATCCGGGGATCTCCCCGGGATTTTTTTTTTTTTTTGGGGGGGGGGGACCATCTGCAGCATGAACTGGTGTTTGTAAACGTGCACTGCGTTGTATATGACCCATGTGCTTTAAAAAGCCCCTTATCCACATATCTAGGCCATTTTTCACATTTCCTTATCGTTTTACTGAAGCAGACGGCCTCCTGGTCACTTAGCACATCATGCAGGGTTATGTAGAGCGCATAACATATCGGGTCAGTACTTGTATCACTCAGACATGCATATCCCCTTGAAGTTGCACAATATGTAATGAACCTGCCACTTGCGCACTCCTTCTGAAATATCTAGGCTAACAAGCAGGGCTTAACACCTATCAATATGTGCCAATGGCGTTTACTCACAACTTTGATATGGCATGAAAGGGTGTCCAGTCTGTTTCGTGTAGTTTTTCGGATAATATTTGGGAGCTAATTCATTCCCGTATTGGCGGTAAGTGGACTCTTACTTTGGGCGCACGCTACTATTACTATTATGATTGCCCCTGTACTTGAAAGGACTATAGGCCAGGGCCAATGTGATCTTGTGAATAAGGCACAGTTGCCGAAGCAGCCTCCCAGATAGCACATGGCGTTGACGTTATGTTGGGCCAATAAGCAACCGTTGGCTACAGTTGGAATTGTGTTGTGTAGGCGACTAAAGACAGGGCCAACATTTCACCAACCTTATGCAGCCAACAATTGGAAATTAATGTATTGCCAACATTTGACCAACGTTTGTAGGCCAATTATAGGGCATCATGCATTTAACCAACATTAAACCAACTTCAAGTAGCCAACTGTTGGATACTTTACATTTAGCCTACATCAAACCACTTTCATGAAACCAACCGTTGGTCATTTTGTATTCAACCAACACTGGGCCAGATATGTTTAGCCAATCGTCTGGTATTTGTAATAAACCAATGTTGAGACAGTTTAAAGTGAACAACTGTTGGGCATGATACATTGAACTAATACTGGACTAACTCTTAAAACTATTGAAATGTCAATAGGCCGTTAACAGTGATACCGTAATAAAACAGTATAACAGACTTTATTTATGGACCTGTCAAAACAAAACCCGAGGTTCAAAATTCATCAACTTGCAGTGATCTGTGATATTATCATGTTAAATATAAAACAGCAACAGCGTATTTGGATTGGAAATCGTTTAAATTGATAATTATCCCTCAACTGGTGTGCTGAATCTGAAAGACACTTAAAAGTCGGCTATACAAGGTATGGTTGGCCCAGCCCCAACACTGGATTCCGGTTGTGGGTTGCCAAACGCTTACATTGGTCTCAATATGACACGTGGTGGGTAGGTACCTGACCTAACAAACTCGTCCATGCCTAATTAATGACGTTATAGGTCAAAGGTTACATTTGCTAAAATAGGGTTTTTGCTATTATTTGCCCATCAGTACGTTAGAAAAAGTAATAAAAACACATGGTACGTTAGGACTAAATTCTGAAACTGTGCTTTTGTTAAGGGTGGGGTCGAAGGTCAAATATAGATTAAAAGTCAGAGGTAGGCTAAAATGTTAAATTTGCTTTAACAGGGTTTTATTTTTACTTGCCTATCATTATAATTTGTGCACAGTGGTAACTGAGTGATCATATTCACTTCACCCTGAATTAATTCTCCAAACTGTCCAAATACCAGTCTCAAATGCCATCCGAGTCCTGTTTCGAATGCTTTTCAGCCAATCAGAATGCAGGAAATCGTTAAAGGTGTTTATAAATAATTCTTCCCCTTCCACATGTACTAAGACACTGAACCTACCCCATTGCCGGCCATTTAGTGCCTCTCAATTTGGCATGGACCTATTAGGCCTCAAAATTAAGAAATGACACATTTTGAGTTTAATGCACGTTCAGAGTCATGGACAGATAGTTACATGTTTGTAAGTTTGTAAATATCCCCGAGCTTTCGGGAATGCACTTCCTAGCTTTCCTCTTGGACTTTACCCACAGAACCCCAACGAATATCCTCGAGTTGGAGTGCATAATAGCATCATTTAGTCATATCAACATTAGACCCACAGACAATATTTTGGCTTACCGGCCTGTCTGTAACCTGCGAGATTTTCCCGATGGAAAATGTGGCCAAGCAACACACAACTAAGACAACTAATAACAACTTTGTGATTGCGAAGTCCATTGTAGCATGTGGTTGCTAGGGAGTACTAAAAAGATACTGCTTTGATGAGCTTTACAATTGTCAACTTGATGCTAGTGAGCATGACCCAGACACATCGTTATGGCTAATCTGTCATCGGAAGTTCTTAACCGGTGTGATTGTGTCAGCCAGTGTGTCAATGACACTCTGTTAAAGTGTTCTTCAAGGCACCAGTTAAACTCTTAACGTGGCAAAATACTTTAAAGAATGGCTAGATCTGTCAAGGAAACCAGAAAAAGTCCCTCAGTCGACGAATAAAACTTATATTTGATGGAAACAAAATGTACAATGAAAACAGGACTTAGCTTTTAGAGTCACGAGGTACAGTGGTGGGTAGACGGAAGGATATAATATTGCTTAAACACGATAAATATTGAATGATGAAGGGTCAAAGGCCACAGAAACATCGAGAAGAGTTATAGCTGCTATAATGTGTAACGTTAGTCAAAGTTTATCTGCAATGCGGAATTGAATCGCACATGTACGTCATTGTATATCTTTACTTTTAGAAAGATCATCCTAATCTCTTTTCCACTTTTTTTGAGGTTAAATACTATTCTAAGCTCACAATATAATAAACTTTACCTTCTGCTCTGACGTGTCCTCTGAATGCACACTAAATATTTGAACATATCGGGTATTTTTGGGGGGTCTTTTCTGTTTGTTTTTCTACAAGATTAAATAGTACAAGTGAATAAAATAACAAAAATAACAAGAATAAAAATGAAAGAGATTCCATCATAATGCAGTCTCTGTTAGCAGATACACATCTAGGATACGATCCGAGACGCCCAAAGGTCTCCTTTCCGTTTTTCACCTTTGACCAATAAAATGTAGCATATGGACCAACCACGTTTTATAGACCCGCGTCGGTATCATACACCTTTGTCTGAACACGTCATTACCTCTTCTTCATTGATTTGAACGTTTGCACAAGTACAGAAGCCCTTTATGACACTTATACTGTAAGTATTGATTAATCATCCATTGACGAAAGAGGGGAGGTGTAGCATGTACTCTGTCAATATCTAACAGATTTTTTTATTTATTTATTTATCAGCCTTGGCCTTAAAGTTTCACTTCTGTCTTGCAGTTTACCTAGCTACTATATACATAGGCGCCTGCTCAGCAATCGTCATGCTGTGTTTTCCCCACATTCTCCTGGACAAACAGAAGAAAATGAATGATGTTCTCCGTAAATATAGGCAACTAATCCACTGGCCTGGACATGCAATAAAAATAGCTTGCTTTCACCAAAACTGGTTCGTTCTGTCACCTTTATGTGATTCAGCTTTCACGCTAATTGGTTCTAACTTTAACTGTCATTTCACAGCCACTTGAGTTGAATTAAATGTATTGAATGGAATATATTCCATTGCTTTGCCTGAAATATTTGATGTACGTGCGTCATTTAATTCAAGTGCAAAGAGTTTGGCTTTTCCTATACAGTGCTTTAAATCTGCGGTAATTTTCTGTATATTTAAGCTTTGCTTGGTAATGACCGTAAAGCCATATCAGAGAGGTGTCCTATGCCTCTTTGATAAATTTTAAAAGAGTCTTATAAAGTTCATAGTTTAAATCGGCCTTTGACCTTGGATATGGTGGTGTAAAAAACGAATCAAACCCACGATTTCTTTGTCTGTATGTTTGTCTGTCGGTCGGTCGGTCTGTCTGCTTGGCTGCCTGTCTGTCTGTGGCTCCTTGTAGCATGACAGTGACAACTTGTAACCAAAAAGATCTTATATGCTGGTTTTTATGGGGCACTATTGTCTTGTTGTGAAGAAGTTGCATGGTTGTCATTTTGGAAAGAAGAAAAGGCAAACCTATTTGTTAACTCTCGAGACAAATTTTCTCTGCTTGTAGTACGCTTATATTCTGGAATTTGCCAGACTAGTGATGATTTTTCCGGGACTTGACAGAAATGCCCAACTTCGGCCGGTCCACGCCCGATGTTTACACCATAGCATGGCCGATTCCGATGTTTTGTACTATTTGAAGTTTGGAAATTCTTTGGTTGTTTGATATTTTATAGTCGAAGTTTGTTCCAAAGAGGTATTTGCTTTTTTAAAGTGTATATCTAATGTCTAAAATTTCAAAATTATATGTTACACAGCTTTAAAAATGAATCCAAATGGTTCAACTACCACCTTCACCAGACATTCCTGAGCTGAAATATAAAATGCTAAAGCTTATTCACTCAATTTAGAATGCAAGAAAACAGTCAATTTTTCAAGGTCAAATAACCATCTTAATTTCAAAAGGAACAACGGTAGGAAATTGAGTTGCACAAGAAGGATATCACAAATTATTGCCCAATCGACTATTTTAAATTTAGTGAATAAATTTCAACATTTTATATCTCAGCAACGAGTACGACTTGAATAAGGAAGTTAGATGAATTAAATTAAGTTTTTCCAACCTCTACAACATATATTCGGGCTTGTAATTCTAGAGTTTAAGTACACCAGGGGCGGACTGAGCAGTCGGGCAACCGGGCACTGCCCGACGGCCCACACTGTCATTCGGAAATTTTAATGAAAATCGGAAAATTCGGAAATCCAGGGAAATAACAAATCGGAGAAAATAGGAAATAAGCTGAAGCTCGGAAGTTGTTAATGTGAAGACTGGTATTGAGTTGGTAACCTATGTGGGATAGGTTGTCAGGTAGTGGCCATTATAAGTAGTGTCGTTGAGGGAAAGTTGATTCAGGTTTGGAAGGAGGAGGGCCCCATACCAATTTTCCCCGGGGCACAGTTCATTGTCAGTCTGCCCCTGAAGTACACTTTAATTAGCTGTAGGCAAAGTGCGTAAAGTCCAATGACATAACGAATGTTCAACGATCTGGTAAGTATTGTGTCAAGTTGTTGATTATTTCTAAGTTGTGTTATGATTCTGATTCAAAATAGTTTTAATACAGCATTTAAAACCGAATACTCTGTAGCACAATGAGTTGCACTTTTCAATATCTATGAGTAAATAAGTACTAATAGCTAATGCGTAATAGGTTGAGCTTTATTCTCTCCCAGGTAAATTATGTGCATATACTCTAGATATTTGACAACATAAGAAGGGTAAAAAATTAGTGTTCTTAAGTTTTTAGTACATTTTCCACCATATTATCCTTTAACCTCTTCGTTATACACATTGTATATAAATATATGTTCGGCACTTGACTCAATTGACCACATGAGCCCCGATAGCTCAGTGGTAGATCATTCTTCACGGTGTGCGGAAGGTGGCTGTTTCAAGCCCCGTCAATCCGGGTAGAGATTTCTATTCGACAATCAGGGGCGGGATTTGATGTCTGAATGTGGGGGGGGGGGACCCGTGTGGACTGCTAAGCGGCGCCGAAGGTACCGCGGTGGTGCGACGAGCTCCCCAAACGGTGTGAGCTCCATGGAGCCGCTTCAGGGCCCCTGGTGGGGTCCAAAGGCACAGCCCCGGTGGGGGTCCAGTGGCGAAACCCCCGGAAGCTCTCGGGTATTTACGGGATTGTAGGCATTGAAATGATGTATTTTAGCTTCAACTTCAAATGACATAAGATGGGCACTTAACAGACCACAAAATTCACAACTGCGTATGACTAACGGTCGGCCGGGATCGATAACGCAGAGGTCGTAAAGGAGTGGAGAATTGATTATTTAGAGGGTTTCCCGGGGATTTGGAACAATATTTTTATAACTGTGAGAACTAGAACCCAGAGTGGGTGCGCGCAAAGCGCGTTGAAAAAAAAATCGCACTTTTAGACCTTTTTTTAGAGATATGAGTTAAAAAAAACTAAGAAGAGCATCCGCAAGGAGAGGGCTCTTGCCCTTCCCCCCTTTGCTAAGGGCCTGTCCCATATTACGGTACCGGAAATGGCACTTTCCGCACCTTTCAAATTGCATCTTAACAATCTTCAAAAAGTCGGTAAATTTACACAGATCAATGGTGACAAAAGCGTTGTTGTGAAAATTTCTGGCGGAGTAGGAACTTCCCTCTCCGCTGTGTAAGGCCATGCGGAATTAAGGTTTCAATGATAATAAAAAGTTTGTAGAAAGCTTTGACAAGCAAGATGTTCTGCCGAAGAAAACAGCTTTGAGACAGCAATAGAGATATTTAATTATAGCCTATTGTTTTTCTTTAGTTTTAAATGCAGTATTATTAATTACATAAAAATTTTCACTTCTTTTTCCATGTGCCTGTTCTTTCCATAGAGTAGGATGTACGAACCTATATCCTGCTTCAAGGCCCCTTTTTCATGTTTCATTTTTGTCGATGGTCTGGGACGATCCCCTCAACTTTTTTAATCAGTGTTTAAAATAAGGTAGTGTCGATATTGAAGGTTATAGAGTATATGAAACTTTCAAAAAATCAATGAAATATTTTATGGGTGGCTTTAACATGGACATGACCAAGGGCATTGGGAGTTAAAGTGCCATGCAGGGAAGGAATTTTCATTGGAAGCTGCATCTTGGGAAGTTGTGGCGGGCGAAGACTTTAAACGCGAGAGCCGAAGGCGGGAGACTGAGGATCCTTTAAAGTTTGACCGCCTTTGTGGTAATTCTGGACAATATCAATTTCAGGTGTTATTTAAACAAATGCTAATGAAATATTTTCTTATGATGATCGCAAATTGAAGATAGCAACCGTCAGTTAATTTGCCGAGGATGGTGGTAGCTGTTGGGGAAAGTGAACAGCGAGAGGTATAGCGAGAGTTCTGGAGATAGTAATTTACTCACCCTGTCCTACAGGAAATGATAACGAGGCAATTCCACCCCAGTTTTCCTACGCACAGCGGTACAGCAGTACTGATGAGACATCAATGAATATTAGGCTCATGCGAAGCACGCCGAAACATTTGTAAAGTATTGCGTTTCCATATACATGGACTGGTTTTGGGATTTTGCTTGCAAGGACCAGGGTGCATTTAATGACGCATATTAGTACTTTCAGTGACCCTCATTTCAGACTTTCAAGTCACAATAGTGTGGGGCGTAGGAGACGTCCATGTTTTGAAAGAAATTTTACTGCGGCAGACAAAATTCTTAATTGTATTAGTCAGTTTTCTCTGGGGGGTGAGCGCCAGCGCGCAGAGAAAAACCTTCCTAGCATTTTTATGGTATTTGATATTAGTGTTTTCCTCCATTTAACATTGCAAAATTTAATCATAATAGGCTAATGAAAATTCTCTTATAGTCTCCCTTGTGTCACTTCCTTTCGCTGGCTTTTTTTTTGTTTTTTTTTTTAATTATATTTTAACCTTTGGAAAAAGGAGGGGCAATTGCTCCCCTTGCCCCTTTAATCTCGCCTATGCATCTAATATGCTCTTTGTTGATAAGGCGTATGCCAGTGTTGAAAATTCAATACGTTATGTCTGTATGCGAGTATAACGTACACATTCCATTTACTCCTACGTATATGTGTGTATATATGAAATACGTGATCATGCAGATGATATAAACATATACTATAGGTATGCGTGTGTTGGTATACCGCGCAATGTAAATTTTTGTGCGTGTGTGAGTAGGAAAAGATATGATTACACGAACGGTAAAGTTCTACGATAACATGATGTAGGCACTTATTTACCTACTCTAGGGCTACTACTATACTACTGTAGATAACAGCATTCTGAAAGGCAGTAGTAGGTGAACAGATATAACGGTAGGTGTCCAGAGCTAACGGTGAAAGAGCTCCGATAAATTATGAGCAGTATGAGCAGTATGTTCAGTGCCGTGCAAAGGTTTCTAAAAGTGGGGGAGGGGCTGATTTATTCAAGTCCTCTAGTTTTTACATTTTCTACTATAATTTTGGACATTTTAAGACAAAAACCTTTAAACTTTAAGTTATTTAGGGCTGCATTCCTCCCAACGAAACGGTTCCGACGGTCCTGATGGTGCTGTTTCAAAGTTATGTTATAAAGTAGCTGGGTATGCCCTAGCTTAGACCATTTTTAAAGCAATGGTTATCAGATACAGGTCATTAGCCAACAAAAAAAGTCGTGGAAGCTCCAGAATGTTATCTCTCTGTTACAAGGCTCTTGGGAAATAGATTGACTAAAAGAAAATATTACACTCCAAGACGGTCTGCTCAAATGTGAACTGAATCTGGTGTATCTGGATGTACAATGTATGTACAACAATCTGTATGATGTCCATGGTGCACAATACCTGTATGATGCACCATGTATGTAAAACAATCTGTATGATGTCTATGACGCACAATACCTGTATGATGTACAATGCATGTACAACAATTTGTATGATGTCCATGGTGCACAATACCTGTATGATGCACCATGTATGTACAACAATCTGTATGATGTCTATGACGCACAATACCTGTATGATGCACCATGTATGTACAACAATCTGTATGATGTCTATGGTGCACAATACCTGTATGATGCACCATGTATGTACAACAATCTGTATGATGTCCATGGTGCACAATACCTGTATGATGCACCATGTATGTACAACAATCTGTATGATGTCTATGGTGCACAATACCTGTATGATGCACCATGTATGTACAACAATCTGTATGATGTCTATGGTGCACAATACCTGTATGATGCACCATGTATGTACAACAATCTGTATGATGTCCATGGTGCACAATACCTGTATGATGCACCATGTATGTACAACAATCTGTATGATGTCTATGACGCACAATACCTGAATGATGCACCATGTATGTACAACAATCTGTATGATGTCCATGGTGCACAATACCTGTATGATGTGCAATGTATGTACAACAATCTGTATGATGTCTATGACGCACAATACCTGAATGATGAAAAAATTTATGCCAAAAAATTTGTATGATGTGTACGATGTACAATACCAGGCTGCATGATGTACCATGTATATATGTGCAACAATCTGCATGATGTCTATGATGTACAGTACCTGTATGATGTACAATGTATTTACAACAATCTGTATGATGTCTATGGTGCACAACACCTGTATGATGAAAAAAGTTTTGCCCAAAAAGCTGTATGATATGTACGATGTTCAATATCAGGCTCCATGATGTACCATGTATGTACAACAATCTGCATGATGTCTATGACGCACACTACCTGTATGATGTACAATGCATGTACAACAATCTGTATGATGTCTACGATGTACAATACCTGTATGATGTACAATGGGTGTAAAATAATCTGTATGATGTCTATGACACACGCTACCTGTAAGACGTACAATGTAGTACAATACCTGTATGATGTCTATGACGCATACTACCTGTATGATGTACAATGTACGTACAACAATCTGTATGATGGTATGATGTGCAATACCTGTATGATGCACAATGTATGTACCACAATCTGTATGATGTCTATGACACACAATACCTGTATGATGTACAATTTATGTACAATACCTGTATGATGTCTGTGACGCACAATACCTGTATGATGTACAATGTATGAACAACAATCTGTATGATGTCTATGATGTGCAATACCTGTATGGTGAGGCATTATGAAAAATATTTTGTACAGAAATCGAAAATGATTCAAAAGGTTCCACTTATGCCTTAAAATTACTGTGATGGCTCTATGCGTCATAATAATTTTCTGCCACAATCCTTTGCCTTATCAGAACTACGAGAACATCTGTGTCCCTGCTTTTTAACCTTTCCCTGACCTTTCCTCTGAAAGTCAATCTTAGTCCGGACATTTTGGAGTCTTTTAAAATAACTTATTGGTAGTTTATGAATCCCTAAACGCAAAAAGAGATCTTTTAGCTCACTTAATATACAGAACGTGCTTCTTCAGTTACACTGTTCTGACGTGAGCATACGAAACGGACCGAATTTGTGGCAGTCTTCTTAAAGTAAACATTTTCAGGAAAGTGTCAAATGAGGAGAGTTGTGACTTAGAAAGTCATCACATCACGATACAGGCTATAGTCCAGCCTGGTAAAGCATGGATTAAGTCAATCCCTCACACTATTACATAACTGGAAATTTTGTATTTTGGTGCAAGTTTATGAGAATAGGTCGACTAGAAAATGTACATATGTGCCTCTTATTTATTTGTTGGGTTTAAAAATGCAGTGTAATCATTTGTTGAATAAAACTGTAGGTGATTCTATAGCCCCGTCTACTCAATTATACATTTAATCTAAAACATAATACATTTGTATGACAAGCTAACGGACATACCTATGATAGTATGGACTACATTCGGAACAAATTCGAACAACGTCCATCATGTATGAAGGTGGTCAAACTTTTAGCTACATGTTTCATCTTCCCAACAAGTGTTCAAACATTTGTATGACGATGTTCATTGACAAATGTATTATCGTGTAGACGAACCTCAGAGGGGATGTGATCAGGGGTCCTTTCGATTGCGACATCTGCACCTTCATTAAACCCAATTTAGATATCTTCTCCATCTCTAGTTGTTTTATAACCAGTCTGTAGCTTGGTAGCACCAAACACTTTCACGGCATAGGCCTATTAAAAGTATCACAGATATGTTTGACATACCTTAAATTATCAACATGGTCTCTCCCTTGGGGTTATTCATGAGTATACTCTCTTGACAGTACTGCATATATAGTTTTTTATAGCCCATACTTCACGTGACCCATACAATAGCCTAAAGATGAACATGTCACACGTACGATCAAGATTACAGATGAACCAGTAAAAGACATGAGAAGCGGTATTCATGTTCAAATCTTTGCTATCTAGCCATATGTGTGAACATCTACGTGCCGTTTTAGTCAACAAATATCAATGGATCTTTCAACAAACTTTCTCTCTTTCTCTTTCGTTACAAATGTACCGTAAGCATGATCATGCTCCTGTCACTTTAAGCCAAAAGACATTTAACGATCGTCATCTTCTCGTAGACTTTCTGAGCCCGTGAATTTATTCCGTGATAATGTCTGCCTCTGTAATGAATGGTTTTGATCTGTATCGCGTTTTCAATGAACATAATAAAAAGAAATTTTAATAAATGTCCTGTAACTAAAGAGGGGGAATTGTTGACGAGAATTTGAGAAATATGCATAAAAATTAGGCAGTCTGTAATGTTTGAACTAACTTCTTCGGAATGACTGAACGAACGAACAAACGAATTAATGTTTGACCACGTAAAAATATCACTTTATTCGCAATAACACCTTTTTGCCGTTGCTTTAGTATACGGGACAATGAAAGGCAAAAGGAGTAATCATTTTGCACAAAGCACGAGGAAAACTAACGTTTTTTTTTTAAACCCTTATGTCTCCCCAGAGGTATCTAAATAATGTGTTCCAAGATAGTTTTTACAATGTTTACTCTCTTAAGGGTCTTGTTAGTTACTCTGCAATTGAATATGACATAGCCTCCACCTTTAAAGTTATTGTTAAAAGCTTTAACGTGCTATTTATCACAGGAAAACTAAACTGTTTGAGTCTACGTCTCATGGTGTCTGCTAAAAGCTCCTGAATTTAGACTCAAATTGACAATTGAACATCCTATTACTTAAATACCATGACGAGTTCCTTACTAGAAGCACGACAATCAAAGTTGCTAAACGACCAAACATTTCAGTTCTATAAACGTTTATGTAAACTATGCCTTAGGCTAATGGCAGAACTTCATGTGAGCCAAATTGAATTCAGTGACGCAACTCAAGGAGGAGATACAGAGGGCATTTGCCTCTCCAGAAAACAAATCCTAACAAGAAAATCCCTATAGAAAGTTGCATTGCATACCCTCTTTTTAATTTGTGGACCCCTGAGATCTATCTAATCCACGTTTTGTTTCTTTATCCCTTCGATTCTGACGCCGTTACGCCAATTTGCAAAATTTAGACGCCATACGATAATAGCAACGTCTTCCGTTGTGTCATATTTTGTATTCAACAAATGACACCGTTTATTCTCCCTCCCTCCTGCAGGCCATTCCAAATTTATTCACTGGCATGTACTACATTTTTACTGATCGTGATTTTATGTTTCCAAATTTTGTTATTCTTCGTAACCTTGTTGACAAACGATAGTCGATACATCCAAAACCTCTAGAGAGATTTACATTAACTTATGAACAAACACCTTTTGGGCTGAGGCGACTTGAAGTAAACAAATCCGAAAAACAAGGCTTAAATTATGTAGAACACTTGTGAACTGGCTTATCTGTCACACCAGGGGCATCCCAAATCGTATGCTTGATTCATTATATTACCATACGTGCATTTAAAGTTTTCTGTAGTGGGCGGGTAACATTCTTTTATGACGTTATGTGTCGAGTATTTAATTTTCATGATGATAAGTTGTAAATCGTGCCCTTAACTCTTACTTAAATACTGTATATACGTCATATCAGGGTGTGGTACAACTTACGGTAGATGTCTCAGAAAATAGTAAACAGAAAAACTCTCAGATCAGAAGAAAAGAAAAACAACTTCTCCTCTGACAAAATGTCTTTCATTTCCGTTCGGCTTGTTCATTAATCACAATATAGAATTCAGGGATTTGTTTTATTGCTGATGTTGTCAATTTGTAGCGTGAATTCAACGATACGTATCACTCCGAAAAAAATAATTTCCGTTTAAAAAGGAGACGAGCATTCCCCACTAGAAGACAGGAACATTACAAATAACCATAAATTCTAGCAACGAAATTTTGGCCTCTTTCATCTCAGACTACTCACTACAGGCAAATTACGTTTATGATTATTTCTGTTATGGCTTGGAAAATATCCCGATTTGAAAATTCCGGGATGTGCCTACCCGGGTAAAATATTTTACTTTAGAAAACTGTTAAACTTTTCTTTTACTTTAATTTTTCCCAGTTTTATGCAAAAAATTGGATCTTCAATGTAACAAAATATTATCCGCAATTTTAATGAGGTTGGAAAATATTTCGACGTCATATGAACAATGGACCCATTTCACGTGACATTTTTCCACGTTGCCACATAGAGGTGTTTCCACCGACGTCACGCGATCGTTCGTCTCTTTGGTTGTTAGACATTTTTCCCGTCAAGCGTCCATTGTGTCACAGTAGTATCTTTGGTCATGCCGTGGCGAATGATGTGTAAACCTATGCATTTACGTCAGGCTGACGTCATTTTGGAGGAAAACAATGAAGCCCACGTGTACAAACGGCGTAGATTTCGCACGCGCGTGTAGTAGACTTCCGAGCGTATACGAATTGTTGACAAATCAGCTGTCTAATTTGATGGTGTAACTTGCAATGATACGCGCTTTTCCTCCAAACGAGGGGGCCCTTTCTGTTCTCTGACATCATATACATGAGGTCTATATACGTTTACTGCGCGCGTGCTTTCTGCGCATGTGCTTTGCCCGGCATTACTGCCAAGCAATTTTCAATAGCGTGACTTTGCATGAAATACATCTATTGGAGGCACGCTTGAGGAATGTGTATGTACTTTGCAGCGTTAACAATGCGCACTTGTTACAGCATGCGCACAACGTGTTGCACGCACACAGTCTGGCAGTGATAACTACTGCTTGACTTTGATAACTTTTGTGTAGGTCTATGTATGTACATCTGTGCCTCTCTTCTTCCTCAACATGGCGGCATTTTGCGTTTCAGTTAGCCTGTAGGACACGTATGAGATGAGTATTTTGATTTATAGTCGTGAAACAACTGGAAGGCGCAGCAACTTTCCATCGTCCTTTGGAATAAGATAAACTATGAAATGTAAACAAGAGGCTGTAGTCTGATGGAAATCGGGCTTGTTTTTTAATTGCTAAAGCATGATGAAGTAGTAACAGAACTGACTTTTCCTTCACACTTAGAAATGCGTATCTAAAAGATATGCATACACACTCTATCATTGAAATGTCAATCGGAACTATAAGCATTTAGGTGAAATTTGTATTTCATTCAAATGCGCGAATTTTTAGGATTTTGAAGTTGGGGCTATCACATTTTCTTTCCTATATTCAGTTACAATTGGCAGGTGGGATTTCAAAGTGTGACCTCGACAAGCTATTTTGTATTTTTCAATCTATTATTTTACCTTGCATCGAATCATATTGCTGTTAATTATTATAAAGGATACGTGAAACAGAAAAAAAGAATGCCTGGGACAGGCCTATATATATATATATATATATATATATATATATATATATATATATATATATATATATATATATATATATATATATGCATTTTTATATTTTATATAAACGTTTATCGTACGTGTCTGCTCAAAGAGTATTCACCATACCACTAGCTCTATGGAGCTTTCTCTGAATTCCTCCAGATTCAGTTTCATTTTTATTTGTTATATTTTCAAATGACACTAACATTTTCTTTTCCAGGGACCCCTGTTCCAAAAATATTGCAAGATGACATACACAGTAAACTTCATTAATTTCCATGGTTGGATTTAGAGCTGATAAATTATCCTTGGATATTGATAAGACTAACTACATAGTGTTCGGTAAATTGTATCATAAGTTAGTGTTAGTATTTGTATTTTGTGTTAGTATTATTACGTATTTTGTGTTAGTATTATTATGTATTTTGTGTTAGTATTATTATGTATTTTGTGTTAGTATTATTTAGTATGTAAGTACTATCATTCGTACTTATAACACTAGATTCCACCGTGTCTGGATTGACTGCAAGCTTTGATGGAGCGACTACATTAACGCCAACTCTATAGCCGTATCACGAAGTGTGGGGATACTTTCTATGGTGAAATATTTCGTGCCAAAAGTATTTTGCAATTCATTTACTTAAGTCTAATACTACCCCATTTTACATATTACTCGGTGGTTTGGTGAGGAACAACTAAATGTAGGCCTAATTTAAACAAATTGGTGATGTTGCAGAAAATGGCTTTCCGTAACGTTACTGGGTCTACCTAGTGTGCTCATACTAGTCCTTTATTTTCTTCCATTAAGTTGCGGAAATTGCACGATCTTGTTAACCTAATGTTTTATGTTTTATTTTTAGATGCAAAAATTGCAATGTGCCTCAAAATTTTAAAGATTTTTCACCCGCAACACCAAAATTCATGACTACAGTAGTCGACATTGCTCAGATCGTTACTCGTTTTCCTTTCAATGTAATACCCAAAAGAGTCTCGGATATCGTTAACTTGTGGAATTCTTTGCCACTAAATCTCGAAACTTTGTTACAATAGCCAGCTTCAAAAATAACCTTAGGAAGTACTTTCTTTGCAATTATTAGAATTTGTATCACTTGTATGCCTTATGTCACCTTTCAGACCCCTATGTTATGGCTCAGTGGAGAGTGGCTATAAGGCTAGACTGTTCTTCCTTTCTGGATGGGGTGGGGTGGAGCAGGGTGGGATGGGAGCGGGGGTATGTTGGGAAAGTTGTAAATGATGCAGTTAATAGAGCTTTGGGTTAGAGGAGTTATTGTTTGGGGGGGGGGGTATGATTGCCCAGTTAAGTTCACAAGAGTTTTTGTGATCTCTCCCTTCCCATCTTGTAATTATCAATTACGTAATTAGTATATTAACTTAAGAGTAAGCCTCAGTCATTATGTAATAAATGTACATCATTTCTTTCCTGACAAACAAATGTTACTTCTTGATATTTTTAACCACATATGACGTCATAACCAACTCGTGTGCTTCGTTTGTTATACGAATAGAAATATTTGTCAAGTTGCGGGAGGATCAAATAAAAGGAAATTGATTTTTGTGTATATGATTCTTTATATAAAATCTTGAAAAATTACTCCAATAAATTTTGGAGATATTTAAAATAACATTGAAAATATAAAAGCAAAATTGTATCTTAAGTTTAAATAAAAACAAAAGATTTGTTCCTCAGTGAAAGGCTATCAGGTTCGATTTACTTGATTCAAATTCACAGGTGACGGAAAATGTGCTAGTATAAACTGTAACCTCAATGAAAGCTGCACAGGAATTAAAATGTTTGAAGAACAAAGGTGCTTACATAACGCACCTCGTCTCCAATGCAAACATAAATCCGGGTGTAAGTTAAAATCATTTTATACAGGCAATTAAAAGCTACACACCAGTGAGCTTCCGGTACTAAACGAACGAATGTGAGTTTTATGAAAGCTTAATAGAAAGGAAAGTAAAAGAAACTTTGTAGCAGGTTCATCGAAGGAAGAATCAGTGCAAAAATTACATGTAATATGTGAAAGGAGAATTAAAAGTAAGAATTCTGGTGAAGTTTCCATTCATTTTCTATATGACGTTTCCTGCCGGCAGGTGAAGTTACGGCATTTGTAACCTAAAGTGAACTTAATGTAAACAGGAGTGATATGATTTCCTCACAGTGACGAAAAATTCTTTGTTTCGTTTTTTTCAGTATACCTTGAAATAGTTAGAAATGGAGTTTACTGATAGGAAATGTAAAAGTCTAAAAATTTTCATACCTCTTATTTACATAGTGAATGCATGGGATTATTGTGGATTTTAATTGCAAGGTGTAAATTTAAAGAGCAACCTAATTGTTGATTAATGTGGGCCTACGACGGCCTTTGTGCTTTGCAAAGTTCATTTTACATAAAATGTAAAAATTTCATCTACAAACAACTAGAGCGCCACACATACAAATAAAATGCAAACAACTAGAGCGCCACACATAATTAAGTGCAAACGTCATCGGAATAATAACTTTCAGTTCCTGTTTTACATATCAAAACTAAGGTTGTGCTTGAACACTTCTTTCACTTAGAAGTTCTTCCATCTATTTTCTTCAATTTCTCTTCTGGAGTAAGCAGTTTTTTGTCTTGTACTTTTTTCAAAATTGAAAATCATCGTTTTGTTGTCATTTAGCTGAAAACGTATGAAATGCCACGACATTTATAAGAGAATTTGATCAGGATTTGGTAAACAAATCTGCTATTGTAAGAAAAAATTCACAAATCGCTTACTTAAAAAATGAAGACAATTTCATGGTTTCTTTAAATTACCGTTTCCCGACAATTTATCCTTACTGTCAAGTCTTTGAATGACCATTCCTCTCAAGTTGTCAGGATGATTTCCACTGGATATTTTCTGCACTCATATGGTACTATTAATACGTGTACAATTAGAGAAACTATAGTCAATGGAGGAAGCTTTATCCAAACTTGAGCTACCTCATTAGAATAAAACAAATTGTATTATCATTTGTAAAGGCTTTCAGATTTCCAGCAAAAAGTTTGAAGGGTACAAGCCAACAGGGGGATACATACCCAACCTTACCTTTGCTTTGCCTCCTGAAATGTAAACTTATTCTAGACAAATAAATACAGTTGATATCTTAAAGTAAACAAGTTTAAGATTACCGCAACGTCTGCCTCGCAAATGTGAGCTACTGTGCAATGGATATGAGAAATTTCTCATGGTTTCAATACGGGTTACATCTAAATGGATATGGGTTTGTTGTTCACCTTAAAATAGCATATTAAAAGCAATTGCATCTTCAGCGATCCATAGCCACAGAGCTTTTAGCGTCACATGACTTGCACCCATAAATAACGCTTTGAAATAACAATCTGAGGGCTTCCAGCTAAAATTACATGGCCAATTCGGTGGGAGAACTGCCTTTACACTGCATAATTACAGGTGCATTAGCTAGGTTGTTACAAAATACGACTGGCTTTGAGTCGGTGGATTGTCTGAACTATTCATTGTGTCACCTCATGGAACATTTCATCTATTTAGTCTAGGATACGCCTCATAAGGATCTACAGAAACCTTGTTTTGTGACAATTATAATGTTTTTAAACATCTGTGGTCAACTTTTAGGTGCTGATTCTAAATCTGGTGTGTCATTTGATAACTAGTGAGCATTTTTGCTGAAACGCAAAATCCAAATTGGCCGCCATAAGCTACTGTTTGACATGTATCTCCTCTCTAGGTGTGAGCAAATGCTGCAAATACTCAGCACAATCATGCTTGGCAGTGCACAGGTTATGTAAAGAATATTTCCTATGAAGTATTCGGCGGTCGGGATGAGTACATGTGACGTTATAGCGTGTGCATCGCCGCATCATCGACGCCGCAAAAGTCAACTTTTCTTTTCTGGGAGAATTTGCACCGGGGTGGTTAATTCACACATGGTCAGTTAAAAAAATACCCAGTTCTGGATTACGGCTGACTCTTGATCTCTGCAATAATGAGGCTTATTTTAATGCCCCTGAATGACCCACAAAATAACACTCAGAGACTGTAACGTTACTAGATCTTATATGATCTCTACGTAGCTAGAAGGATAGTATTAGTCCAGGCTACAAGGCACATTAACTGTTCTTGTCAAATATGTTTTTTTTTTAATGTTCCTGGTCAAGTTTTTTGTGTTGGTTCCAAATCCCGGGTGCCAGTTTAGAGCTATTGAGCGATTTTGATAAAAGGCAAAAAACCAAACTTGTCGCCATAATTGACTTTCTGATACTTATCACTTTTCCATGTGTTATCATATTCAGAAAGCACTCCATCAAGTCATACTTTCAATTAAAAAAATCCATGTAAATTGTATTTCCCTTGTAATATTCGGCCATCTGTTCACATTTAACTGACGTAATGACGTGCAGAAAATGATGATTCAAAATGACAACCATATTCCCCTTTATATATTGCATACTACAATTTGTGTTTACATCATGTTAACATGACACAGAATGAAAATCAGTTTAATCATCATTTACTACTCAGTCTCAGCCGTTACCTCTAGCAGAAGCGTCATTACTTCGCCAAAACATTAAACCATTCAAGAGTTATGGGTCGTGCATCATTTGAAAATTGGACGAAAAAGTTATTCAGGTTCTACAAAGCAGTGACTTTGCCGATCACTGATAATACATTTCAAGTTTGGAAAAGTGAGATACACAAGTGGTGACTGAACTTTCATTTACAGACAAAAGCGGACAGATTCAAATTATGCTCTTTCAGTGTAAAACAGAGGCGGCGCCACAGGGGTGGCAGGGCAGGCATTTGCCGCCCCTATGGCTTTTAGCTCAAAAAATAAAATCGTCTAAATAACTTTTTTAAGGCATACTTTTGTGGGGGTGGGGTGACAGTACAAAAATATAACAAATGAAAGCACCATTTGGCATCTAAGCAACCTTAAATTAACAAAATTTTCTCAAAAAGGAGGGGTATCCTTCTCCCCTTCGACCCCTCTCGCAGGACGGCAATTACTCACCCCACGTTTGCCACCCCTTTCAAAATACCCTGGCGCCGCCCCTGGTGTAAAATGATCCAATTGGTCAATGATCTGCTTATTAAATTCCACACAGTACTATACTCAGCAGAATATGGCCTTGAACAATTACACTATACATGTTTCTCTGAGAGGTGCTGAAGACAGGCATTTTCATATTGTAGAGAGGGGCTAGAGCCTCTAGCCTAGAGGTAAACTTAATTTGGAGAATTTTAAAATGTTCGGGATGAGGAAATTAGGCATTTCAATAGTTTAGCCTACATTTATTCCATCCTACACAAAGCGTTCCCTTATAGGACTTAGTATGTTGCTAAATTAACAGTGCAGTCTTATTGATCACTTTTTAAACTTTGGTATGATACCTGCTACAAAAATTACCCCGGTTTAGAAATATCTCAGCCACAGCTGCACTAGCATAAGATAGACGAAGATAGGAAGGCTTATGAGGGCGCGAATTCAATGGTTAAGGTCGGGGCACACAACCGTTTTTAGACAGGCTGAACAGTTAGTTAGCTATGATTGGTCAGTCAGGCTGGACAACCAAAATATAAACCATCAAGCGGTAACAGAGAGACACGCTGAAACATTCAGGAGCATTTGCAGCACGCAAAAATTATTCTTTGGCAAAGTCCCTTGTTATGTTACACTTAGTAGCCGGCTTCGGACCTGCGCGCAACAAACAGGCGTTAGGCAAATTTACGATGGGGGTGCGAAGTCCCAAAAATCAACCTCTCGGAGGATTTTTCATCACCAACCAAAACGTAGCTTAGGACGGCTTTGAAAGTTGGTATCGTGTAGTGCCTCTATTTAGGAAATACCATTCTATGAAAACCCCATAGTATGGCGTGGTGTCCTATCCAAGTGTTTATTCGATAATGGTAATTAACATCCAGCTCTAAACCTAGTGAAAATTTGTACTAGGCAAGTTGTAGGTCCTGCAGCAGAGTAAATGTGGGTGAACTGGTTAGTTCGGCAGTTGTCTGTTGAGTTTCATGGAAGATGACAAATAGGCCTTAAGACTTGAAGATAAAAGCAACGGTTAGTGGTGACCCTAGATCGATGATTACAGAAATGGTATAGGTTAAGTATGTGTGAAATATTCGCAGATACACTTAAATTGGGGGATCCTGTGCAGGGGTGGTGTCAGGTGGGTTAGAGGGGCATTGCCTCTACTGTTTGGAAAATTTCTTATTTCGTTGGAGAGCCTTGATGATGGTTACCACAAAGCTTGCAATACCCGACGGCGATCAGACGCACCAACGGCTACGATGATTTTCCTCTCAAGGAGCACAGATTCTATAAAACTACTAAAACAATAAAACTCCAACACTTTCAAATTATTCTCAACAAAATCACAAGTTTTTTTTTAAATTTATTTTTAATAAAGGCCTAACATTTTTGGCGCGCTTCGTGGGCGGAAAACACTTGCTTTCGCAGTCCTCCCTATTATCTCTGTTTTTTTCGTGGACACATTCAAAAGACATTTTGCCTTACTTTTGAACTTGCAAATAGCTAAATACATGGAAGATGTAAAGTGGCTCGGGAACTTCGTTTTCGCTGCACAGGATGACTTCTTTGTGACGTATTCGTTCCTCAGACAGGTGTAGGACGCAGTAAAAGAAAAACGTGTAGTAAAATATTTTTCACTGTCGATGATTATGGGCGGTTGAAATCTTTCAAAAGGTCTGGGATTGCAGCCCATTCAACCCCCGCTCACTCACTTTGACCCTGAGGGAATATAGCAGGTTTTAGTGCCATCTGTTTCAATTCTGGATAGGTACAGTGTAGAATGGCTGAGAGAGTAAATCATTGATACTCGAACCCCGTGTATCTTATTGACGGGCAGGCAGTTGCACCAGAGGAATTCCTCAATCAGACCAGTCGTGATTGCAAAATGTTGATGTACATTGGCTCTTTATATGTAGTTGTGGATAAAACAGAGTGATGTAGGCCTAAAAGAAGTACCAATAGTGATGAGAAATTCGCAATATTAATGTGAAATACTTTGTTTCATGCCCAAGAAGTCATTAAAAATCTTTTAAAATCCTTTGGCAGCCATTTTAAATTAACATTGCCAGAATATCACATAGGGCGTACATGATCTTTACACTTTACAGCACACTGCAGACCTGAGCAATATATTGGACAGGGCGGTTAGGATTTCTTGAACTCCTGTAATAATTGCTCCCACCATCAATTTCACGCCGCAGCTGAGCAAGTGTATATAGCCTACTTTTAACTATGTAAAGATCATACTGGCTATGCTCACAGCCTGTGTTTGCTTATTTATGTAACAGTCTCTGGGTGTTTTTATGTGGATCATTCAGGGCCATTAAAATTAGCTTCGTTATTGCAGAGATCAAGACTCATCCATTAGGCAAAACTGGCTATATCTTTTCAACTGACCATGTGTGAATTATACCCCTTCGAGCAAATTCTCTCATAAAAAGTTGACTTTTGCGACGTCGATGATAAGGCGATGTACACGCTGTAACGTCACATATACTCATCTCCACAGCCGAATAATTAATGGGAAATATTCTTTACATAAACTGTGTACTTCCAAGCATGCTTTTGATGGTTATTTGCAGAACTTTATCACACCTAGAGAGGAGATACATGTCAAACAGTAGCGCATGGCGGCCATTTTGGATTTTTGCATTTCAGCACTAAAATGCTCAATAGTTGTCAACTGGCACCCACCGGATTTGGAACCAGCACCTAAAAGTTGACCAGAAACCGTTGCAAAACATTATACATGTCGCGAAACAAGGTTATGTGGCTTGTAGCCTGGACTAATTCTCTTGTCGAATATACGCCACTTCGGGTGAGGCAATATTGCTGCATTTGAGTGAAACTATAGTACAGGTCGCATATGTTGTCTATGCATGTTACACATTTTTCTCAGTTGGGGATTGTTTCGTTACCGCGGTATTTCGCTGGCGCTGTGTTAATAAAGGAAGGTCAAGGTTTTCAAGCTCGAGAATAAGTAAAATATGACAAAAGAAAAGTTCAGGCTACATATGATATAATTTTATGTCTGTACTTGAAAAACGAACTTCATAAGAATGCATGTTGGTAACATTCAGATGTAGGCTTCAAGAATAATCACACGGGAGAGAATACTTTTACTGACGAATTCAATTTTGTATGAAAATTTTATGTGACACCAGGGGGATTGTAATTGCCTTGCTGCCAGGCACAGCTCATGCCCAGTAAGAATATTCGCGGTAGGTGCACACAGCAAGATTTGAATACCATTGTAACACAATGCACGACTTAAGAGGTAATATTTCCAAGCAGAGACGCTCAACGCAATAACGTTTATGAAACGCCTGTATAAGATAAGCTTCAAAGTTGTGAGGCGTTTTCACGGTTGTCACAGACTTCGCACGTTAATATTAAGAAATTTTAAGATTTATACTAACTATTAACTATTTCATCAGCATTTGAGGAATGTCATTCAAATTATACTTTTGAAGACATTTCGATAGCATGAATGCCGAAAGGCGCTGTCGTCGTCTCTGTGATATTGAATACAGGATATGTTAGAAAATATTACCAGACTGATGTAATTAAAATGAAAATCCATCTTCTTCCTGTCTAGCAAAACTGGAAGTATTTACCTGCCTTATTCAACTGTTTAAAGAGAATAAACAATCATCCGACCTTACTTGGAAAACGCGCTAAATCTTTTAAACGTTCTCTTATTTTGCACACAGGCATTTTTTATGGTGTCTTATATCATGGATATTGCAGTTAATAGGTGAAGCAAAGAATTATTTTGTAAAAATTTGAAAAGTTGCTGCTATCAACAACGTGACGTGATTAAAATAGTCATGTATTATGAACTAGAATTCAGGGATAAATTAATTCAATTGGATTGGCTGAATTTGCCCTTTAATCCCAATCTGGATTCTTCAAAATATGTTGATAGTTACCCCGACGGAAGTCGTGAAGACAAATGTATGTAATTTTTATGCGACACATTAAACTGCTAGACTTTCAAATTGACTGCGGTAACGATGCAGAAATATTATGAGAAGACCGTTTGTCCCCTCGGTGGTTATTGTCGACGTCTTCTCGTACGCTTCATTTTGGATGCTGTAAAAATGCAACAAAAACTGATTTCTTTAATACCTAACGAAAAATCCTTTACGTAATAACACGGAAGAAAGGCGAGGGAGTTTTTTCCTATAAAATAAATTTCTAGAATTTTCTAGAAGCAAAGGCTACATTACACACCGCAACACGAAACGTGTAGCAGCTTGTAGTGCGTCAAGACGGGACTTCTGGTTTGTCTCCAACAGCCAACTTAATAACGCAATTATTACTATAAATAAAGCTTAAAACAACGCTGACGTTTATCTATCATTTATCATATAAAGAGAACGCGACCTTTTGATTTCTTATGAAACTAGTTAAAGCTCACTATTAAAACACAAACGGGTAAAACCGCAAAATTAGGACACATCAATAGCTAACTAATCATCTCCGTATGATGACACAACATATTTCATAAGTACAATGTCAGGGGAAATCCGTGAAATATATCTATTTCTTGTCATTTTCATGTAAAGTGTGTAACTGAGACACGAATGTATGAAACATAAGAAGAACGTAAGCTATACTATAAAACTTGCACATAATGTATATAATACACAGTTTTTGTAGACGGCGCTGCTTAATAATTGTGCATAATATGATGTAAAGGTATCTTCTTTGCACTATCAAACAAAAGCAGTAATATATTTCTTTCAAAAATCCCAAAGGCCAAGGTCTAATGTCGACAAATGACATTTAGAAAGGAGTTTGTATTATATACTCCTAGTCGTAGGAGATAAATGTCTGGAGTGACAGCCACCTGAGCAAAAATGTCTATTTCGGGACAAAATGTATTTTCAGGGAAAGCTATATGTCATGGGTGTTTGCCAATTAGGGAAAGTTCAGGGCAAAAACGTTCTCCCTCTCCTAGTGACAATGGCGTAGCTAGGTATTTTTCGTGGGGGGGGGGGGGGGACAAAAGCAAAAAAGTTCTGACAGATTATTATCTTGATAGTTGTACGATTCGAAATTCTGAAGACCTTTCACGGCAATTTTGAGACCGACTTTTGATTTTCACGTTGACATATCGATGTGTTATTCTGCTTAAAACATAAGAAGTGTTGTAAGTGTTTCAAATGAATTGTTTTTTATTTATTTCCGACAGACACTAGAAATTTCCGACAGAGGCCTTCGGAGGCTTTGTGGGGGGGGGGGGGGTTCCGCCCCCTGCCCGCCTCTAGCTACGCCACTGCCTGGTGGAATGCCTTCCCATACGCGTTTGGTCAAACTAGTACGCGTGGGAACATGTGTGCAAGGTTTAACACTGATTATGCTGGGTGAGTAACTTTGTCATACTTTCTTAAAGGCAATAGGCAGTCGCCCCAAAATTTTCTTTGAAAAATCGGCAAACTCTTGCAGATCTCCTCTTATTGCATTACAAGCACCTCTGAAGATGTTTCGAACATAACTATTACAAACAATAGGTAAAGCAAGGAGAAATTCTCCTTGAATTTCACAATTTACCAACAAAAATATTGTCACATGATCAAAATAGGCCAATCATGAACTAGAGTGACAGGATACACTCACTCTGATTGGGGTGACTGCATACTGCCTTTAAATTGCAGTGTGTATATAGTGAACTAATGAAGTGTGGAATAGTACTAATCACGGAGTGGAGATTACTGAACGACTTTGGTTGTTCAGTGTTTGTGTACAACCGAGCAGCTGCCACTCCCAAAGAATGTCCTTTGCATTATGCACAGACGTATCCGTAACGACGATAGTTAGCTGTATATTTATTTGTTTTGTGAACTGTTTTTCTAATGAGCCGATACGATAGCAAAATCTTCATCAAATTTCTAACGTGGACAATTTATTTAAAACGAGAATCATATTTAACCATCATTGTCAAACGAATCTCTTCTTAAAGCATTAATCAATAATATTAGAAAAATTTAGCAATAACTGTTAAACAGACTATTTACAACTGGCTGTTTTGATAAAATACTCCCTGTCACGGCCACTTCTCAGCAGCTGTCGTTGTCAACTCGTATTTGTTTCATTTTTGATTACTCTTACGGAATGAAATCGTCAGTTGTTTGGCGGGATCTTTCCGTTGGTAGACATTCATATTGAAACGAGATACAGCATGTGTCTTACGCTCAACGTATTTCCTAATTGAATGCGCAGGTTGTCATAAATTAACAGAAAAATTCGAGACAAAACCTGTGATATAGTGTAATGCAAATTTAACACTGTGTAGTTTGTAGCCTTGACTCTTTTTTTCACATTCTGATGGACCCATGTTGTTGAATGTATGTTCTGATGTCCTAATGCTCCAATATATATTCTCACACCAAACGAAGTTGCTTTAAGTTGACTAAGTAGTTATAATATGGCAGACTATTATATACTCAGGATTTTCTTAAGTATCGAAATATTTTTCACCATCAAGAAAAGACGGTGACTCTCCTGTCTACTCAAAAACTTGGTTGAAATAATACAGCACTATCCTTCCCCTAATATATGTTCCACGACCGTAATATTTTGCTGATATTCATGTGTAAGTACGACGAGACTTGAATAATTGATGTACAAATAAAACCATTTCCTGGAAACTAGTTGGAAGATAAATTTACGTTCAACCTACACATCCCTCCCCTTGCTGCACCGCATACCGCCGCCATTATGTACAAAAAATGAAGTTGACATAAAATAAGTCACTTAATTCGCTCTAAAACATTTAATCTAATCATGGTGGGCATTAATTAAAAGAAAAAGAATGAGAGTTGACGGGCCCGACTGCATTATGCTATGCAAGAATTGTAAAGAAAGCAAACCATGAGAGGAAGTGAATGATGTCTGTATTTCAAACCCGGATGGAGTAGCGCCTATCAAGGGGCTCTGAACTAAGCATGGGCTCATGTAGAAGGTTCTTTCTTTTTTGAACTAAAAATTACGATCTATTTACCAAAGACCCCTCCATCTCCTTATCGGTCAGAGAATGTCACCTCTATATAGTTTATTTTTCGTTTTTTTTAATGATCGGACAATAATGTGGTACTAAGTTTTCAAGTATGGTTTCTGAACAGTATCTCTAAATAGCTCTCCCTTGAATAATTCTAACCTGGACAATAATAACCCCTGACAACTCCCCCCTCCCCTTGACAATTTGCCCAGGACAATTCCCTACCCAGGGTAATTCCAAATTTTATGGTGGGGAAGTTGTCAGAGGGATAAATGTCATGGATGAGAATTGTCCGGGTGCAAATTATCCGGGGTGGAAATTGTCCTGGTGGAACTATCGTGGAGAAATCGTCTGGTCACGTTAAACTATATGCACGATAACTCCTTGGATTACGTTCAAAAGGCCATTAGTCCGTTCCGAAACGTCATTCTCAATTCTCAAGTCGGGTTAACATGATACTGGAAGTAAATCAAATACTGGAATTACTGTTTGCAACTCCCAAAGGTGCATCTAATACCATCGAACTTCAGCTGAATCAACGTAGAAGTCCTAGTAATGACCAAAGTGGCCCCAAAACTCGGCAGTCGACCTTCATATCAGAGATTCTGGTAAGATCTTGTAATTTTGGATCGAGAAGAACAGTTGTACAAGAGAGCTTTCAAGGAAGCAACCTGGGTGCGAGTCGAGAAACCGTCACTTTACATAGGAGGGGCATTCTGTTAAATCTGTCGCACGTTTGGAATTTGCACTCGGGATGATCCCCAGCCACCTGCATGCGTCAGGTGTCCATTCCAACTACGCTATCCATTCCCTTGTAAAAGTTCGGTGGTATTAGACGCAACATTGGTAGTTGTAAAAATCAAGTACAGTATTTGTTTCTAGTTTCATCATGAAATGTAATTGGTCTTTTTTTTTCAAAGTAAAGTTTGAGGGAATATGATTTCATACACCGTGAAGTTTACATGCCATAGGTTTGGCAATTACGATTGCAGCTTGTATGTTGAAGGTGAAGGGAAAGTACGTTACGAAATGTGAGGGATTATAACAGAGAACCGCCTGGGAACTGCAGAAGAAACTAAATGCCCCTCCTAAGCATTTAACTCTAAAAAGTTGGGTACAAATTTCACCAATACTGGACACGTATGTGAAAATACTGAAATTGGGTAAATTTTGCCCAATAATTGTGACTCATGGGTTCACCTAGACGTTGAATGCCCAATCTTGTTTTACCCAGAGTTTTGTTAAACCCACTTATGACCAATTATTGAGCAAACAACCCAATTTCAATACTTTCACATACGTGCAAAGCGTTGGTGAAATTTTTTACCCAACTTTTTATAGAGGGTTCTTTACCCAAAATCTCATTCAAATGTCTTATTGCATGAAAAGGAAACTTTCAAACATGAAAGCCCACTTCTAACACTGATTTTTTTGTTAGAGTGTGACCCCACATGACCCTTAATCGTCACCAAAAAGTATGACAACTCTTTCCATGAAGCATGAGACACCTCGGTGTTACCCTTCTTAAGACATCGTGTTAAAAAAGCAGTTTGCGAAGTCTTCGTAGGTTCATTTTTGGTGACTTTAAAGAATTTTTGACCAAAGCAACAAGTGTTTGAAAAGTATCTGTTTTTCGGATTTTGTGGTATCGAGTTTGAATCTTTATCAGTTTTTGCCTCTGGTGACCTCAAGTGACCTCTTGCCACTGCCAAAGAATTGCGTTCTTTGTCTTGTTATGATAAATACAAAGTATGAAAAGCATGCATCATGCATATTTTGAGTTATCGTGTTTTCTGGCTAAGCGTCACAAACATACACTCATCCACACAACAGCGGTAAGGAACCAAAAATGGCACCTGGTTGTGAGTACTATTACCTTGTATTAATGAAGGGAAGGTGAAGAACACCTAGTGCACAGTTGCTATGATATGTAGATTTCAACCTCCTTAAATAAAATGACGATAGGCTGCGAAAAGATGGAGAGTGGTAATCTCTCCATACATTTATGCAATGAACCGGTCGTAGTTCAGGTCACACCTCACTAATAGTCAGGTAAAAATTTGTATGTTGCTTTTTGTACCCGAAAACTTCAAAATGGACGTCATTTTGATAATTTTGGATGTGTTAACTCAAGAAAGGCTCTTTTGCTCTAACATTTGGAGTTTAACAGTTGCTCAGGAAAAATAGTGGTAAAAGTAACACAGCCCCCCACAATATTCTAAAAACTCTCCCCAAAGTATTGATTTGTTTTTTGTAGTGACTTGACGAGTATGGCCCTTCCCACCGAAACACAGAAATTTTGGCAATTTGGGGGTTTGGGGCCAATTTAGAGTACCACATTCTCTTAAACTATGTAACCACACAACCTTATCTTTCGGTCAAAGATAGCCAGACAACTAGGTAATACACGGGGAAAATTTGGACTCTCACATTCAACCTTTACGAAACGAGTAGAACTGGAAATTTGTAATTTCTTTGCTTTTCTTTGTTTTTATGAAAAAATTTGGAGTTCAGGGCATTTTTATAAAGAAGTAATATCTCTAAAAGTGCAGCACAAGATGCTCTCATCTTCATGGAATGGAAAACCGTGTGCCTCAGTAGCACAAAGAAAGAGTTTTGACTAACAAATGACAAAGGGCATGACAGTATTGCTTTAATTCATTTTCTTTGGAAAACATAGGTTCAGGGGCACTTTTTGGGTAGTGATATTTCGATACGTACCAAACAAGATGTTCTTACCTTCACGGCATGGGTAGTCCAGTGCCTCAGTAGCACACAGAAAGAATTTTAGTGTGATTTTTACGAGTGAGAACGGGCATGAAATTAAGAAAACCCTAGTATTGCAATTTCTTAGTTTTTCCTTGACAAGTACCGGTTAAGGGGCATTTTTGAGAAGTAATGTCTCTTTACATATGAAACAAAATGCTCTCATCTTCATGGAGTGGGCAGCCGAGTGCCTTAGTAGTTCAGAGAAAGAATTTTGACTGCAAATGAGAATGGGCATAAAATTATTGCTATTTCTTCATTTTCCTTAAACAAATGTGTGTAGGGGCACCGGTGAGTTGTAATATCTCTATAAGTGCCAAACAAGATGCTCTCATCTTCATGGCATGCGTAATCTTGTGCCTCAATCGTAGACAGAAAAAACGACTCGCAAATGAGAACTTGCATGAAATACTGGAAACCCCAGTACTGCAAACTTTACATATTTCATCCAAAAATAGAGGTTTAGGGTCACTTTGGAGCAGTAACAGGCTATCTGCATAAATACCATACGAGATGTTATCATCTTCATGGAATGTGTAGTCAAGTATCTATGTAGTACATAGAAAAACTTGGAATCAGCACATACTGAATGGATGCTTAAAAAGTAGAACCTACTCACTGTGAGTTCAATTATACATACATATCGCATACTTTCAGTGGAAAACGAAGAAATTAAAATGCTGGGGTTCCTCTTATTTCATGTCTATTCCGATTTGCAAGTCAACAGTATTTGTGAATTGCCAAGGCATGCACTGTACTAACCTTTTCATGAAGATGATAATATATTGTCTGGTAATCATAGAGATATTACTACTCAAAAATGCCCTTAAACAGGTAAGCCCATACTTTTTCAATAAAAATTAAGAAACTGTAATTTTAGGGTTTCCTTTCTTTAATGTCCTTTGTCATGTGCTAGTCTAAATTGCTTCGGTGTAATACTGAGGCACTTGACTACCAATTTCGTGAAGACACTAGGAACATCTCGTAAGATTCTAAAAAAGAGGTCCCTGCTCAAGGGTGCCAACACCCCTAGGATAAGAAAAATGAAAATATTGAGGATTTAGGGGCTACATCGATGGAAGATATGCCTAGTTTTAAAATCTTTAAAATTTACGTGTATGTTATCAATCTACTTTACTTTCAATACAGGAGAGAACAGAACAGTACCTCTAGTTATTTAATTGCAGTAAATTTTGGGTCTAAAAACGATCCCAGATGCTAAAATTTCCATTAAAAAACATAGAAATTGCAATTTTCATTAGAACTCATTTTGTGTAGGTTTGCTATCCATAAGCAAAAGATAATGACGTGTGGTTACATACTTTAAGAGAATGTGGTACTCAAATTTGGCCCTAAGCGCAAAAATTGCCAAAGCCTGCTTCGGCGGAAAAGGCCAAATTCGAATTTTACCACTATCACCCCTGAAAACCTTTGAGCCCCAAATGTTGAAGTAAAAGAGCCTTTCTTGACCTAAAAAGCCAAAAAGATCAAAATTGCGGACACTTACAAACTTACAAAATGGAGCACATACTTTTCTGATTTTCTGATGTCTAGTCTACAGCCTATCAACTTTTAAGCAAATATAATGAAAAAATACACTGTTAAAACAGTTGTTTAAATTTTTAAACAACCACATATTAACCAGTGAATCGTTCAATGTTGTTTAAAATTTCAGACAACCCAAAGCTGTTTATTAAACACCGTTAATACAAAACTAAACAAATTGTTTAATAACAGCTTGATGTTGTTTGAAATTTAAACAACATTGAGCGATTCACTGGTTAATATGTGGTTGTTTAAAAATTTAAACAACTGTTTTAACAGTGTACAAATTGCAAAAAGGTTACAGTTCAGCTTGGACTATAATGGAACTGAGATATTCTTCAGGGTGAATAGAAGTGTGTATTACAAACAGTCAATGTTTAAAATGTAATTTGAAGTATTTATTCGTCTATAGTGTGTAAGTGAAACGTAAGGCGAGGTTGCAAATAGAGTCCAGACTATAAGATGCACGAAGGCGATGGGGAACTTGCTACCTCAGCAGACAAAATCTCTCCCAGAGGGACGTTTCAGAGTGAGGAGAGAACACCGAAAGTATACTGGCATCCTTCTTGCCCAAGAAATTGCCTATGAAACAGTCCGCACAGCTCCCGTCACCCCCAAAAGTAAGCCCGTAAACTTTTTTAGGAAGTGACATTTTTCCCTCAACATTTGAAAAGTGTCCCTTAAAAAAATAAAATTTGTTCCCTGCTCGAAGATTCTACATCTCCACGATTACTTACTTATCCACTGCTCTTGTTAACAATGTCCACTCCCCCCCCCCCCATCTAATGACCTCGAAAACTTCTTGGAGGACACAGATTACAGGATGGACACTGGTTTGCCTTAAGCTGCGAAATTGTTAGAGTCATTAAAGAAAGACAGAATCTAAACCGGTTGGGTTTATTTCACCGAAAATGCTTGTAAGGTCTAGGTAAGATGATATAAAAATGGCACAAAAGACAGTGTTTTTTCTTCATGAACCGATAAAGTGGAATTGTTTCTTGTGACAAAGATGATAATAAGGGAGGAGCGAGCCCGGAGATCCTCAATCTAACGCTCGATCCCCACGGTCTACAAAAAAAGAAAATAACATAGTCACTTACCTTTCATTTCTGTAATAGACGTTGAAGACAAGGAAAGCAACAGCGGTCAGGATGCCAAGAATAGAAACTGACGTCATCACTATAAATAATTGCTTGGATACTTTGTCCACTCTCAGCATCTTGGCCCCGCGATCCGGAGGTGGTTCCCCTCCTAAATGACCGAATAGGATAATATTTGGTGCTACAGAAACACATTTGGAAGTATCCAGACTTGTGAATTGCACCCTCTAAAACCCAACTTTATTTTATACACGTATTTGAAATATGCAACGTAGTTTTCTGGGCTATAAACACTTCAGGATATGATAAAAATTATGTCATGTAGTAAGGATTGTTTCATAAGCATGATTGACTTCGTGATGCCATCAGGTTTGGTTTCAAATGTCCTTCTTATTCTCCAAACTTATGGAGAAGAAGGAACATTTTAAGGGCGTTTTACTCTTCCGCAATGTTAGAACTGCTTTTAAAAATACAACAAGACACTGCGCAATAACAGGATCTATTAGACTATCTGTTTATTTTAGAGGATTGAATGGCATATGAATACGGGCAGGGTAGTCTGAGGGACGCCTCCCACGATCAAAATAACAGTGCTGATCTCAATACCAAAAATGTCTTTTTCAGGGAGCTGTTACATTAGTTTCAGAGTAAAGTATATTTCATAATTGTTTGTCAAGTAGTGAAACTTTCAGGCAATCACCTTGACCCCTGCTCAATTGTTCTATCTTCTTATACGCATATGTTACTTGTGTTAGTTTTGTACTCCACTTCATAGGCGTAGGGAGGTAATTTGGAGTGAGGCGGAGGTTGGGACAATATCTAAGCATGACCATGTTTTAGTTCCACATTTTAGTACGAGATACATGACTTAATATTGAACGGTGTTTGGAAGCCTAATGGATAAAATTTTAACAGCCGAGGTCTCTCGTTATCTATATCAATTCATCATTTGCGGGTCGGGCAATACCTTCGACTGAGCGCGCTCTGCAAAATTTTAGAGAAATGTCATTAACCGGTTGAAAGAGAATCTTAGAAAACATTTCACTTTAGACAAAAATACTACCCGGATAGGATGAATAGTTATCAGGGTTCGTAGAAATGTACTCATGACCTCGAATATATTCGTCACCGTTGGACAAAACTACGCGTAACTACAGCTTCAATATCAAGAACGGCCTATTACGGTTAGATTTCTTCCGCGGCTGTTGTACTTTGCAGGATAATTGCAATACCACATTTTTCTTCTCGGATTGATTGGTCATTGTATTGACCTAATTATGATTGCAAGACGATTGGCTCATTACTTTTTTCGAAACACTGGTTTATTATGGCTGCACAGGTGCAAAAAGCCACTGCTGAGAGATTACAAATTACAATGAAAACACAAAACAAAAATCGCTATCTGATGTGCAACCTATGCATATTTTGGTCATGTACTCGCAAACCTGTGTACAAAAGCAATACCTGGCTTTGTATCCCGTCAGCGAGTGTAGACTCACGGTAGCTTATGCGAAATAATCGCATTGCATTTTAATACGTTGGAGGAGCTACACTCACTGAAGAAGGAATTGCTTCTAAATACATGCGCTTAGGTAGGGTAGAAAAGTTAATGCCCGCCTCTATCTCCAAATGCAAAAACCTCATTTTCATTCAATATAAATTTTCCTCTTCAATTGAATTTATCCCTTCGCGAAAACTAGCCACTGATATCTTGAAATTTAGGAGGTTTTTCACCTTCATAGCAAAATACTTTATTTCGTGCAGAAAATAGAATTTTACGCATGTGTTCCCATGCTGATCTCTGATAAATACTTTTTAGGCTAGATTTCATTTGTGAAGGGGCTAATCGGTGCATTTGAAAAACAAAATTTTCTTTAAAAATTCAAAAATAAACTAACTTTTCCTGAAATGAAAAATTACACAGTTTTATAACAGAATAAAGGAAAGATACTTAAAGGCTACGCAGATAATACACACGCAGTAGTCCAAATCTATCAAACAGGAAAACATAAGTCAGAATTTCAGAAGGCATAAGAACATCAATAGTATGGTTATGAAAAGTGCGAAATCTGATTATTTAGTCCATTTATTTCTCAAAGAAATTGGGCCAATTATAACTTCACCTTTGATTGTTTGAATAAATTAGGTGCACAGTGAAGTAAGGCATCAAATGATTTGGAGATATACGATCAAACAGCTCCCTCACACAAACCGTAATAACTTTCCTGTGGGTGTACTCTCAAGGCACTAATGCAAACTTGTCACCTCTGATGAACTTAAAATTGCTTAATCGATGAAAATCGATGGCATTTCCCCCATCAGACAGACTATCGAAGGGATCCATCACTCTTTATTAAATTGAACAAGACTCACACGGTCTCTTAAAAAACAATATAGGCGTAATTAAAATTTAATACATACCCCAAATATCTTGTTCTGACTTAAAGAATACCATTTTATCTTCTTTTTCATTATAGCTGGCAATGTCTTCGTAACTTCCGTCTGGTTTGGTGCAAAGAAAAATACAGTTGATTGATTTGAATGGTTACTAATGCGTTCGTTATATACTTGATCACATGTACATTATCTAATCTGATTTTAAGGGAAGCCAGATTTGCTAGTGATATAAAGAAGGTGAGATGTCATGAGGACCTTACACTAGGTAAGCTTACATTTGTGTGTTTCATTCTAGGTGCGGCTGACCATTGAACATGGTACGTGTCTTTGAGTGTTTCTCTGAACCTAAATGGAACATTCTATGTTTGCATGTAGTTACTTGGAATATAAGCGTACCTATTTGAAATATGAGGCTCCAAGATGCCGGGACTCACTGAATTATACATATCTGCATATGTATTCATGATAAGATGTAAATATATATATATCTATATATATATATATATATATGAGGGGGTGTGTGTATCGGAACAACAAGATAATCAACTTGGATCGACTTCGTGACTTGACTTACACAAACTACGACGATTTCATTAATATTCTTTCAAGCTCTTTTATACAATGAGACCAAAGACTTTAAAAATGGAACCTTCTGCCGTTGTGCGTGATGCTCCGCATGAGCAATGGAGTAAGGGAAAACAAGCCATTGAGCCACAACTGGAAAAAAGGCCGTGGCCGGCTCGACTCGAACCAATTGGTTGGAAACTGGGCCGTTAAACCTCATCTAACCTAACCTTTATACAATGAGAAAAGATTTCCGTTTTTAGAGAACTGAACAGTATCTATAAAATGCAGTGTGTAAAGTAAACATGACTCACGCTTGAATGGGATCAGTCAGTTAAACCTTTCTCTTAAAGTCACCCATTTGTTTTAAAATTCCTGCCGACGATTTCTATTGTCGAAATGCTCACATTTATCCTCTGTATTTAATAAAACTAGAGGTTCTTATCTTCCACAATAAGTGCATCCTTACATAATATCTTTAGAACGTGACAATATATTTAACAATGACACCATTACAGTGTTTTCCGTCACCAGAAATAGGTTGATGAATGAATTCTCGCCCAGAGGTTATTTTCCGTGACATTTAGCTGATGCAGATCATTCATTTGGGCAAGTTCCGCAGTAAGTTGAGGTGTGATTTAAGTCTACTCTTTGTCATTCCTGGACTTACATATCTTGAACGCCACCTGCATGTCATACATCTCTTCTTAATGAGTTTGACAGCTTGTAGACAAACTGTTCGTAAAAATGAGAATAAGATGTAGACTTTTCAGTCAAAGTAGTACAGTAGAAATCCATTCGTCCTTACGGGCTAGCTGCAACGGTCATTGTTTATAATTCCGCACAGGGAAGTGGATGTCTTCTGGTGGCAACTCCCTGTTCAAGCGCGTTGCACTGTCAGCAAACCAGGAGTGGCAACTCCCGAGCAAAGTGAGCTCTCTTCTTGAGAGTAGCAACGTACACCATGTATTCCGTACAGGTGTATATAAGGAGTTAAGGACCCTACATCAGTTAACGCTTCACAGCCAACTTATTGAACAAACGCAAAAGTTTGCGGGGTGGCATTGGTGAAAAAAGAAAAACCCTTAACCTTACGCGAATGTTTGCTTTATGCAACATACGTCCGAGCATGATTCATTCATTGAACACAGTGCATAACACTTTTCGTGGTGAAACAAATAGTTAAAATCATTAGTCACTTTTAAAACATATATTTTATGTTATTCTGAAGAGGTTTAAGGAAGTGTAACGTTGTGTGTAATGACATAACATTGTGACGTTGAGAGAATCGAAAGACCAACTTAATAACTGACCCGTCCTACTCTCTAGCAGTTGGAAGTCAAGTGACATATTACAGACAATGAATTATCGCAGAATTTACTCTCTAAGCAAACCTTGGCGGTGATGCTCATTATCTTAACAGTATAACACAGGGACCACCAAGAAAGTTCAATTTGTTGGAGCCGTAGAACGAAGTGTCCAAAAGCGTACTCTTTGATTCTAAAGCGATATAAAGGTAATGAGGATTTATGTTCGTTGGTGAAAGTTTATGTGCACCAATCGTACTACTATAAGTTGTGTCTGTAAGCCTCAGGTCTACGTTTGTTTTCCTTCCCTTTTACCTCTCCTTAGACAGTTGTAGTGACTTCAAACAAGATGATAAGTGGTCCTTCCACCCTTCAGCTTGTAAACTCGTTTTGTCATCCTGACAGTTTTAAACTTTGCCCTCGATTCAATCATGACAATGTGACTAAAACTTGTAACGCCCCTGGGTATATTTCTTGCGAAACCCCTAGATGCAGTTCTTGTCATCTCTCACTTTGTTTTAACGACACGTTTCCCAATAGCCTACACATTGAATATTATCTTCCTGGATTTTTGCGGAAAACCTTGAACAAGGACTACATCAGAAGCAGGAGATAATTCACTCTGCATGGTTGAATTATCTCATTTGTCATTTACAATATAAGTTTAACTTGATATGGATGGTTGTATAACTAAGTATCCCCCAAACCCATGAACCATTAAAGCCCCTTTAGGGCTTCAATAAAAGCTTTTATCGAGAAAGCAACGAAATATCTTTACAGATACTTTTTAACCCTTCTCGAATTCCTCAACCTTCAACTTCTTCACTTTTCAACATTACTAGTGTCTTTTTAACAGTCATGCATAGGAACGTTGGTGGTGGTCATGAACCCCTCCCTTCACCCTCTGAGGTTAAAGTCACCAATTAAACCACTGCAACTTATAGGCCGGCAGCTAAAGCTTTAATCCCATGTAGGTGTACAGCAGAAATGAGTCTTGGAATATCATTAACAATGAGTCTCGTAACAAAAAGATATTTCCAGTGTTCCAGACAAATACAATTTGAAGAAGAACGCTTACATAAAACCTTTTCAGCGAATCAAACTTTAAGAATGTTATCCCATCCATTCGATAAGTTCTGACCTCCTTAATATGAATTTGCTGTTTGCGCATAACCCAAAAGTGCCCCCATTCCTCGATATGATATTATCTCGCTCACGTGTTACTTAGTACGCGACATAGCTAATTGGCCTAAGGCAACAATCTTTATATATTTGTCACAGCAATTATTTTTCAGCATATCAAAGGACTGTCTTCTACTCAGGAAGACTCTTGAATTTTTATTAACTCTACAAAGAAAACTCATCGGATGCCCCCATTAATTAAAGTTGCTTTTCAAATGTATTTAGCCTATTGCCATTTTGTTCCTAAGAAATGTTTCCGTCGGCATGAGTCGTAGTGTGTCCGCTGTTTCTTCGATTATATCACTTACGGTACTTCAGGCTCTTCATGTTTACACTGTTCGATCACGGAAAAAACAAAAACACGACTGAAAGTAGGTTCTCGACGTTGTCAAGCGTAAAAAGGAACATTTAATCAACTTTGTGCAATGGTTACCCACTTCTGGGGTTCCATGCACCACAGAAACTCAAAACAGTCACAACACTTCTTAACCCTTTAGGTGAATTAAAGGCAATAGTCTCAAATTTTGAGAAACTGTTAATGAAATTAAAATGCGGATCTCAAATGATGCATGATGTATTTATAAGCAACAGCAGAACTTTTTGGCAATCTACCTTTAGGTGCCGTGATGACACCTTAAGCACCCATTGAATACCAATCGTGTCGAAGATACATGCTCCTTTGAGAAGTAACCACGTACAAGGTGGAGTGGGAGACACATCTGGGAATAAATGTCCTGATTCCAATTATGTCGCAATACTTTGTACCTATCTTCCTTTCCTGAAGACCTGGTAATGTAACCACGCAACAGTCCCTCCAAACATAAGGCTCAACCCCCACCCCTTCAAAACTGAACTGTTGGCGACGGGCACGTCTCCCTTCGATAAAAAATTGAAGCCAGTGAACTCAGGTAATCAACCTCACAATCTGGTTGAAATCGCCACTGGTGCCGAAACGATATGACCAGTCATTGGTATATTTGCAAACAAAGCAGCAGCCTAGCCTCTCTTATGCCAGAATCTAGGTGGCTAGCAAGTCTCCGGAGAATTTGCAAAGATTAAAATGACATTTTTCTGAGGCATTGAGAAGTAACCTAAGGGCAATGAAAACGTGTTTGTAATGACATACTTTTGCATTCCAAGTCCGAATCAGTATGACTGGGATAGGGAAAGTGAGCTAAGGATAGGCTTCCAGTCTAAAATGTATTACTTAAAGTGAGGGCGCTAGTTCAAAGTGCAGGTGTTTGTTCTTTATCGTTACCCTATATTAATTTGTTCATGAAATTAAAAAAATCGTAATGAATTTAAGCAATAAATAATAAAATGATGTTCCAGCTCCTGCGTAAGCAGTTTCGATTCTTAAAATTTGATCGAGCTGTATGCTGACCACCAACCGTGACGTTTGTTTTCTTCGTTTCATCAATTCTCTTCAAAGATAGACAAAAATCGTTCACTACAACACTTTTTCTCTTTAAGTGGAATTTACGTGCCATGATTTATTAAAGCATGGAGTTTCCACTTTCGTAATGCCTAATGAATTTTGAAATGTGCAAAAGATACACATAGACACACATTTTGTAAGGTTGGAGTTTGGGGCAAAACTTGATGTCGTTTTTGAGGCAAAGTTCATGTAAAAATATCATGCCAATAAGAGAGAATTTCAGAGCAAACAGCTTCCGCCTCCCTTGTGAACATACCGGAGGAAGGCTTTGACGGGATCAACGAATGTCTCAACGTGAGGGTGAAATGGGACGAATATATAGACTCTTTAAGATCGGAGAAAATTGCAGAGAGACACAAAAAAATACTTACTGACGAATCTAGTAATTTTGTACATTCCCATTCTGTCACCAACTTCGTTGAAACTTACTCGCCCCTGGACGATGGAAAAGAAAAAAGGTATTTTCTCATATTTTTAAAGAATTATGAAGTATTTCTATTTAAAAAACTGGAGAAAAGAACCAAGAAAAGCAGCACATAAATGAGGTAACATCTTCTTCCAGTGACGTCATAAATACATAGTTCGTCACCATACATACACCATCATAAATAGACCTTATGCACATGACATCAGGGAGGCATGAAACCGCAGTACGCATACTCAGAAGACAGTCATGTACCCACTTTTTTAAGCTATGTAGTGCCGCATGTCCTTTTGGCTATTATCATCTAGGTGACGTCAATGCATAAGGTCTATGCAACGTGACAAATATTCATACCTCATACATCATACATAACGTGACTTCATGGATAAGACATGCCTTCCTTTCATTACAGGGATATTCGAAAATGCAAACATTGACAGGATTATTTTTTCCTCGTGATCCTTCTTTTTTATTTTGCGGTGAACTGAATTGTGCAAAATAAATTCAAATAAACCAAAAATTAAGTATAACGGAGCAGATATGAGGCACAAAAGACATTAAAAATATCTAACGGAAAACTTCCCCGGTTAAAGGCTGCAAGACCTTTGTTGCTTTTTAGATGTAGAGACAATTGACCGATTTCTGGGTCATCTTAAACTGAACCGGATTTAAATACCGCTCTTTTGTAAACTAAGTATATATTTGCCACTCCATTTTCAAAGCCCCTAAATTTATAACCACCGTTTGCTTTTCTTTACTTTACAAACCCAGAGCCCATTTATGTAAATCCAACAAAGTGTTTATCATATACTACTGGCTTTCGTCCCTTGTAACAAATTGTCAAATTAACAGAGCAGATGACATTTTAAAGAGAATAGCATGTGTCATACTGCAAATTTTGTTTGTGAATTATGGGATATTTCAAGCTAGCAAAATATCCCCGATAATTGAGTACACGTAGTTTATTGGGTCATGTGCGTGCCGTTGATCTTAGCTTGAAACTACACTAATTAAGGAACAGCACTTCCTTGCATGCTCAAATATCTAGCAATCGTAGATACTCCAGCTTAAGATAAAGAATCGTAGTTATATTAAACGTGTAAGAAGTTAATCTCCCCGCAGTGCAATCAAAGGTCACTTCGAGGCATATTTATGGAATATATCAAATTACCAAATATACATATATCACTTGTAGCAAGTCTGTACTTCCCTGTGAATGGGCCTGCAAACTCTGTGCATAAATTCGTTGGACAGTAAGTCACAAATAAAAAGAAAAATTAGTATATTATCCATCGATTTTGTCACATGGTTTAAAACTACAAACAATATATTGTTATGGAAGTCTTTTACGATATCAAAGCAGAACAAACACTGGCTTCAAATCAAAAATTTATCTAGACATTTCTGTACTTGTATCAAAGACTCTTGAAGATAACACAGCTTAGACGTGTAAGGTTGTTACTAAATGATGGTTGATACAAATGTTGTTACTGCTGTCACTAACCATCTGCAAGTGTAAGCCCAGTGGCCCAATAAGAGCACATTGTGCTACATTTCTCTCACCAACAGAACTGAAGAGATGTGATAGTAAATGATGCTGAACAATATTGCTGTGAAAGACTGTGATCTTTAGCTTTTCTTGCAAGTGAGTAATGTTAGGCCTTGATCAGCCGTTCAGTACCATATTTTAGCTTAGTGTGTAGCGTAGGCTACAAGAAGAACCTGTGCGGCAGCCGACCCTGATCTCTCCAGACCAGGCCCGTAGTCAAGGGGGGCCAGGGGGCAAGTCCCCTTGGAAAATTTTTCGCCCCCCTAGAAGATCAAAAATTAGCATTGACGTAATGCATTTTAGTATGTTTCGCCCCCTCTGTAAAATTTTTCGCCCCCCTTCAGCACCTTGTCTGGCTACGGGCCTGCTCCAGACAAGTAGGCCTTACCTGAACTAGCCCTTGAACAGTTCCGTGCGTGTGTATTTTCGACACAAGTGGAAACACTTATTTCCCGTAAATTACACCTTTATCCGTTGAACCAACAGTGTAGTACAAAGATCATGTACTGAATGGATTGCGATGATATCCCTATATTCCGCATTACGCTGGCGCAACTGCACCAGCCCATGTGCTAATTATTGCTTTACATTCTTCACGGGCACTGTTAGTGTCTCAGCTAGAGAGGACAACAATTTAGACTTTTCCCATGCGTAGCAGCTTACAGTTCTGCTCAACACACAAAAACTGTATGTGCGGTTCAATGTAAGATTCGTAAGTTGTATCCAGTGGCGTACCCAGGATTTCTTTCAAGGCAGGGGGGGGGGCATGCAGTATTTTGTTCGATCACCGGCCTAGGGGAGGGGTCTAAGGGGAGGGATGTCCCCTCCCATTTGGAAATTTCTGAAAAATAGGTGTCCATGCAATCTGGTGCCACACTCATATGCTACCTTTTTTAGAGTAAAATTTGTGTTAAAATATGTACGTATTTTACGGAACAAAAAAAGAATCGCCTGCCTGGGGGAGGGGCCTAAGGAGAGGTCTCCTCCCCTTTGAAAATTGTCGAAAGATATGGGGTCCTTACATGCAATCTGGTGCATCACTCATATGTTACCTTTTGAAGTAAAATAAGTTAAAATATTAACGTATTTTGAGGAAGAAAAAAGAATCACGGGTCAGGGGGAGGGGCCTAAGGAAAGGTCCCCTCCCCTTCGACAATTCTGGAAAAATTCGGTGTCCTTAGATGCAATCTGGTGCCATATATGCTACCTTTTGAAGTAAAATTTGTGTTAAAACTTTACGTATTTTTAGGAACTAATAAAAAATCGGCATCTGTGGGGGGCATGGCCCAATGACCCCCCTGCGTACCCCACCGGTTGTATCCGTTACGGAGGGAATTTGAGCAGCAAAGTAGAGCAAGCCCTTCGATTAATTAAAAGCTTGTATTGAAGTATAAAAGTTATTACACTGTCAAAACACTGAGAGCTTCTTGGTTATATGTTGGTCAAACCTTCCTCATATGATGAGAAAAGTTACATTCGATGCACGTTTATAGTATTATTCAAACAGGGGTCAACTGTCGAAAACTAACATCCAACTTTTGGGCATATTTTCGCCTTACCTATTTGTTGGACAATAAATTTCTACTAAGCATAATGTTTGCCCAAGGTTAGGCTCTTCGTTCGTTGCAGGTTTTTTCGCGGAGCAAACATTGCACTTACTTCACATTCCTTGAGATAATTAGACATTGGTTCGAGGCACTGAAAATTCCTTCAGACATCTTTGAACTTTAAAAGTGGAATGCTCGCATATTACTTTTTCCACAAAATTTGGTCATATTTTCTTAAAATTGAAAAAAATAACTCTTCAAACTACACTTTAAAAAGTTGGGTAAAAATTTCACAAACAACCTGGCACGTATACGAATTACTGAAATTGGGTAAAGTTTACCCAATTATTGTCTATTAGTGGGTCTACCCAGAAGTTGAAAACCTAGTGTTGGTGAATTTTTTTACCCAATCATTTTTAGAATGTAGCACACGTTTGAATGAGGTTCGACATGTCGAATTAAGAGCCAAATCGCTTATTCAACATTGAGAGTGCATAATGTAAGGTATTCTTTTTCACATTCGAAAGGGCATTGATATATCAGCCTTCAACTAAGGACTTACAGAAATATGCAACCCATCAGGAACCGCCAGTTCTCAGATATGGCAAATTCTATTGATTATGTACTTATGGAAGTAGAAACCGTCGGCGCATTATTTGACCTTGTCTTTTACAGTTGATTGCGTTCGACATTCGGAGCAAGCTGACAAACCAAACAGACTAGACCAAGGCTTTTGAGTTGCTTGATTAAACAAAGGATGTCATTGTCTGTGTCCTCTCAATGTAGGCCCACATTGTCACTTGTTTCTCAACGTCCGCCGTTACCTTAATCCAGTTCATAGCCTAGTATAAAATGATTATGGAAACCATGATATTTTGCTCAAACTTTTCATAGCTTCAGTTACCAGCGATTTATTTTACTATAAACTATACATTTATTCAGCTTTCAACTTAAAAACTCATTTAATAAACACAAAAAGCTAACCTTACATGAGGCCCTCGACATAATTTACAATTTAAAAAGTATAAAAAATGCAACATGTATGTACAATTAAAGGGGAATTTTCATGATCCCAGACAGTTCCAATTCTCCCAACTATGCATCTTCTAGCTCCTCCCATAACTGTATGAGGCTCTTCCTTGTGCAAGAATAAACCTGTTTTATTGCTTAAGGCCATGTCTTTGTGAGCATACAAGGCTATAAGATGTAATAAAAGTACTCTCTCTGCCTTGTGTGGAATGTGAGCTACTCTGCATCTTTCAAATTTTCAAACTTTGATGTCAATCAAAGAGCAGTCACCAACTGAGAATTTTGATATACATGCACTAAAAATATACTTTGGGGTGATGACTGTCTGTCTTTAAAGAACAAAAGTCAAATAAATAAAGCTATAAAATACTAAAGTGAAAGTAAAAAATACATAACATAAAAGCAAGGTCATAGTAAGTAATAATTACATCATCAATAATATTTGCCATATCTGAGAAGTAGCAGTTCCTGATGTGTTGCATTCTGTAGGTCCTAAGTTGAAAAAAAAAAACCAAGAGAGGAGCGAATATCATGGATCAGTAAAGTGTACATCAAACATTGACGATGAAGTGCCCGAGTCTTGAAATGTCTTTTCTTTCGAGGTGATGTGGCAGAAACCGCTGCCATGGCAATATGCCCACATCCATGCCCACCTCTTAAAGCTAAATTTACCCTCTAAGCTTTTAATATATACCGATAACATACTAACTAAATAGGAGTGTATAACCAATTTGTCGATCGATGAGGAACGTCAATAACTTAAAGTAGGATCAAACTTAGGCAAAGGTTGGCTACTCAATAATGTAAAGGGGATAATCCACCGAGTTGCATATCTCATCGCCAACATGCACTTAAATCAACGCTCGTAAACGTCTGGTGAAATGAAATTGACATAGCTGACTAGTTGATGTAAACAAGATTTAAAAAGAAGAAAATTGACATAATTTTCGTCAAAATTCATCATAAAACTGAAAATTATGAAGGTTAAGTTATATTGCATACTTTTAAAAAGGATAAGTATAAGCTGAGTATGCAAATCTGTCACGTGAGGGGACTGATATTATTTATGTAATCCTCAGGTTCTAAACTCCATTTTAAAGACGGTTTTGATATTGACATATCATGAGGGATTTATTCTGAAAGTTGTCAATTTGAAAAATGTATGTATATATATATATATATATAGGCTATATATATATATATATATAGCTGGCAAGTTATTAAGAATACTTTACAAAAGTAAAGTTTAAAGAAGAATGTAAACACCTCGCAACCTTCCTTGTCCTTATTTTTGTATGGAATCATATAAGTAACTCCATTAAGTTTTTCGCTTTGAAGAACTATATCATTAGAACGCGTAAAATATATGAAAAATTCCAACTGATTTTTGATTAGGGAATTTTATTCCATAACTACTTAGTTAAGTCAGCTCTTAATGGTTCCAAGTCGTCATACTTTTAACAGTTATAACACCGATTCAAATATACCACTATGGATTTAATAATTCTCTAATCTCAAAACGAAATCATAAGAGCCATATTGACTACCAATAATCCACGTTCTTATCCTGGAAAAAGCATATGAACTAGCTCACAACTCCAAGGCTACCTATTTGTAACTTTCCATTTTGCTGCAGCATACATAGCATCTGCGCTACTAATTTGCCTTTGATTGGATCCATTTCGGCGTAAGGCACAGGGGCCAGCCTTAGGGCCCATGGTGGGGTTCAACGCAACGCTCTGGTGGGGGGCCAGGCTTTGGAGGCAATATAGGTATAAGAACAAACCAAATAACCAATTTATCTAACAAATGGCATTAAACACGCACTGAAAAGACCGTAGAAATTGCACTTTGTGTATTTTTCATAATAATGAAATTGGGACGAGCAGCGGGTTGATTTCTTCATGATGCAGCCGGTTTGATAATGGGGTGAATGTTTGCAAGGGATTTTGCAATAGTTCCACCGAAGCTTCCTACTGGACGTAACACAGAAATGTGACAACGTAGGCTGAACTGATGGATGCGCGAGAAGTACGCGGGAAACTAGCATTTTAAATCCATTTCAGTAAAGACAGATTGCACTTTGCATTACAAAAATAATCCATTATCTTAATATTCTCACCAATCTCGTTTTTTAAACAGATTAAAAAAATTTAAGGACACAGCCTTTGGCATCTGCTCCCTGGCTTAATACTAATTCCAATCACAAATATATTTCATTTTAAAAGGCCGAAACATTTCCGCAAACTTCAAAATTTATAAAGTGTGCTTCACATTGTTTTTATAACTAATTAGTAATTTTAAGTAAGCTATACACAAAAAAACCAACATTATGAAACAGTACACCTAGAAACCAGAGGGTAAAAAATCAAGTTATGGCTGCCCAAGCGTTGAAGTAGGGCATGTCAGCTCACAACTTCTTCTCTTCTCTGACAGTAGTTACTTTTCGTTTTTAATATGAGCATTCCTGTCAATCTTAACCTCTGCATCTCTCACCGTAAAGCGGTTCTGGCCTGCCTGCGTAAGCTATATTAGTTTCATAAATAACATATACCACGTAAATAATAAGATAACTTGGAACAAAACTGTTTATCGTTGGCATAAACGGAACAACACTTGTCATTTCACACGATAGAATTTTGATTGTCGACGTGTTTTACATGTTACATCAGAATATGATTGCTTTACCTACAGCGGTATAGAGAGAAGATGATGCAGTTTTTAATAACATCGAAATATACACTCTGTCAATAAGGGCTGTGGCTGTAAAATAAGTTTTTATATTTGACTTGGAATTGATAGCACTGACAAGGATAGGTATGTGAGGTCTAACACTCAAGAACTCTACACTAAGAGCTTTATTTAAACTGCGTGACATTTATATCCCTCAACATTAAAATTGATCTCCCGCCAAAAGCTGGATTAATGTCCTACATCGGATGGTATTTAAGTTAGTGTTGATACCTCTTAGTCAACGCCTGGAGCTGTCTTTCAACAGAAAAGCCTAATGGTATCATAAATTAAGTTGCTTCAAGAAGAAACATAATGTGAATTTCGTTCTCTTTCGTTTTGATTTCACACTACTCGCCTCACCGAAACGTACCTTGTTAAGCTGGCTTTGTTTTTTACCCGGACTATAGAATTATTGGGCATAGTCGTCAAGATCATACGTCAAGTCGCCAAGAGCAAACGTCAAGTTGATGTTATTTTCAGTCTAGTTGATATCTGAATAAAGATGTTGTTATCTCATCTCTCTACATTTAATGTATAGGCAGACGAGAAATTGTACTTTACCTAACATCAGAAATGTGAAGCTGTATGTGAGTGTGTGTGTGTGTCTGTGTGTGTACTGTGTGTACACAAAAACGGTGGGTTGGGAACTCCTCTCAACCTTACGTCTGATGTAATTTAACCTTGGTTGGTAGGTACTTGATCATAAAACTTGCGCTGGGTAATCGATGAAGTAATAGGTCAAAGGTCAAATTTGCGAAAAATTAGGTTTTTGCCATTATTTTGCCTATCAGTGTGTTTGAAAAAAAAATAAAACCACATGATATGCTAGGACCGATAAAATCAGTTTAAATATTTTTCAGGTCCCTAAGGCTGGCGTGAAAGGTCAAAATGTTGGTAAAAGTCAAATCTGTCTAAATTTTGCGAAAAAGTGTGTCGCGCGAACTACTCCCAAACCGTAAATGTTCCAGTGTTTTAAAATCTTGAAATGGAAGAAACATTTACAGTTCATGGTTCTTATGGCCACTACCTTGGAATTTTCGTGACACTAATGACGTATTGTTAGGTATATTTACATTCATATATTCATATATATATATTATATAAAGGAAATAGACGGAGATGAAAATCTACAGTCGCGTAACCAGCCCCTTTATTACAAACTTCATTATGAATGCACAATACAACGAAATTTTCTTTTATATATATGTATATATATATATACATATATATATATATATATGTACATATAAGTACATATAAGTACATATATATATATATATATATATATATATATATATATATATATATATATATATATATGACAATCTAACTATGCTGTCATTTCAGAAAGATTTATAATGAGCTTAAAGTCTCGATATCATCCAATTTCTGAGGTGAGCCTAAGGAGTCTTACATTTGCTGATAAAATTAAAGACACGTCCAGACTAGTATCTGGCTCTTATTCTTACACCCAAAGGCATTGAACCTTAACAGAATCTCATCATGTGAATCTATATATCTATATACTTTCTTTAATATATATATATAAGATCAAATTTTCTCAAAAATCTGATTAAAAGATTGCGCAAGTCAATGAAAGTACATGCCAGGCGGTTTTATCAAGTGATCTCCATCTGAATACATTTCTCCTTTGCCTGAGTATGTACACTGTATCTTTAATCATAGAATTAGAAGATATTCCAAAGGTACACTGTAAAACTATTGGTAAAATGAAGAATTACAGAACAAAGAATAAATAAATACAAAGAGAAGACAGCAAAAGTGTTGTCAATTATTGACCCTTATTGACAGCACTTTTTCTGTGTTCTTTATGTATTTTTTTTTTACATTTGTCCTCTAATTCTACAGACATTTTTAACAGAGTATACGGTGAACATATTTAGGAGGTTACATTCTGGTAATGAAAATTCCATAAGGTTAAGATAGGGAAACCCCATACTGCCAACACCGGTTTCTCGACCCCCATTTTGTTCGTAGAAAGAAATACCGAGCCATACTTGGAGAATTGCAAAAGTTAAAATGATCAATTGTCAATTTGTCATATGGATACAGAATGTAGTTATGAAGACATATAACACGTGTCCAAGATGATGACCTTTTGACATCTCCTTACAGCCTTACATTGCTATTTGAATCCTAGATACCATACGGTACCAGGGTTTAGGGATGGTATGAAATCTTCTCTGTAACTTTTGTTGGATTACTGTGTTTTTTTCTTTGTTACTTTAGGGAGTAAGCTCCCGACAAGCCCCCTAGGGTTTTTTTTAGCTTACTTCCTTCACGTCATGTTTATGTTTTATGTATTATGTCATCTGACATTATACTGTATTAATGTTAGAATCACATGTTGTGTAAAACAAATAAATGAAACGAATGAAACTAAGCCATTAAAAGAGTGGGTACGAAAGTGGAAAGTTTGCATTAACGTATACCAGTCGTGACCGATCTCCGAAAATATACAAACATTTCAGGTGTGTACAAAACATTTTCTTTCAGACGAACTTATTTTTAGATACTTTCTTCATCGCAATTACACAAAATCAACAAACCGTGTGACTTCTACGGCATATAGAATGTAATCTACTATAGAATGTAATCAACTGAAATAGTGTTGTATTATATGTCATACTATAACCAGTAATCCGTTTTCAGAAGTTAGTCTTAATACCATCATGGGAAAGGAATTTTGCCATCATCCAAGATGCTTCCTATAGAGGGATTTCATGTGACGTCACGCGCAAAGGATTCCCAGGCACTGAAGGGCAAAACACACACGCTGTAAGCGAATTTACAGCTCACGCGCACGGCATAACCATAAATACTAGTGTGACACAATGCACGAGTGCCCGTCAAAACCAAAGAGATGCGCGATCTTGCCCTTCAAAACAAAAAAGACGCACGATCTTGCCCTTCAAAATTGCGTCTAGTTGGTTAAAGTCACGTGACTGTCACACCCGTTGGATTCCCAGGCACTGAAGGGCAAAACACACACGCAGTAAATGTATTCACAGTACACGCGCACGGCAGGGCCATAGATACTACTGTGACACAATGGATGCGTGACGGTCAAAAATAAAAAGAGACGCCGGATCTTGCCCTTCAAAACCAAAGAGACGCGCGATCACGTGACGTCGGTGAAACCCCTCTATTACGTGATATGTAAGATCAAGTCGGGTTACAACTCTGAGAGGTAGCCGAAATCACGCATCAAATGTCACAACGGAATTGCTTCATTTAGATCATCCGCGTCTGCATTTTTTCTCATACGGCAGTAGAATCTACCTATAGAGCTTATGCACGTGACGTCAGCGCGTTTCAATTTGGCTTACTGGATGGAACTGCCATACGTAGTAGGTGTGTTAAAGATGCGCGCTCACGACAGCACCTTAGTAACAATTGTTGCACAATGTACGCCTGGATGGAAAAATAGAGAAACGTGACGTAGGTGCATAAGCTCTATAGAGGGATTTCATGTGACGTCACGCGCAATGGATTCCCAGGCACTGAAGGGCAAAACACACACGCAGCAAGGGAACTTACAGCTCACGCGCACGGCATAACCATAGATACTACTGTGACACAATGGACGCGTGCTCGTCAAAACCAAAGAGACGCGCGATCTTGCCCTTCAAAACAAAAAGACGCGCGATCTTGCCCTTCAAAATTGCGTCTAGTTGGTTAATAATCACGTGACTGAAATCCCTCTATACACCACAGTGTAGAAGTACAATGCCAGAATATATCTTTCTAGAAACGATAAAAAATAGTTAATTATGAGAACGAAGGTGTGATTACTTTCAAAATACGTACTTAAAACGGGCTTGATAGCCTAAGATCTTCTAAATGACCAATTTTAACCCCCACCGATTCTTTAGTGACAGGTAATTTAGGTAACAATATATACTAATAAAGATATAACGGTCTTAATCCAAACAGGATAGGCCATTGTTTTATTTTTAACGAGCGCCAAATTTTCGATAACAATGAAAGATGGTGGCTTCGTTATAAATCAACCACTAAATGAATGCTGGAATGTACATCTCTGGAGTAGCTGCAAGATCGCTTAAGTCCATAAACTTCATCAGATTCGCATACGAGCTGTAATCGTAACTCAATTTGCTACCTTGATATGATTTTAATTTTAAATCGCGCCAGAAGCTTACTTTTATTAGGTTAACTGGCGTATCCAAAACCTCATTTACTTCTTTTTTGTCGAATCCATTTTAATAACGCTAAAGCACGGAGAGCTCTTTTCAGCTGTAGCTAGGAAAGGAAAGAATCTTGTCACATTTAGACGCCGATTTATCGTTTGATTCGAAATCGAAGGTCATTAATTTAAACTAATTTTATTTTACGGAAGGCTGATCAGCTTCGTACATCTCCACTCTGCGATTTATTTTTCATAAGTATGAATGTTTCTACAAGCATCACGTCCTTTGTCAAAGTTCAATTCTACTTCGTAATACGTGCAGCTGTGGGATGATGGAAAGGCGCAAAGAGGACATACATTACTTTTGTTACGTTTCATTGCTTCCGATACCCTAGCTCTGTCTCCTTGAAAGGCAACGATACTAATTTGTTGAAAACGACATAGTTTGCTAAAAATGTGATATCGCTTTTGAGATGAGAAAGAAATTGGCATCATAACTCGAAAAACATGCTTGTGTGATATTATAATAAAGATCGGTAAATACAACTTTAGGAAGACAGAAAACTTTCAAACAATAAGCAAATATTGCTCCGTTTAACGATTTTTCAATGTTCTTGTTGTATTTATTAGTTACATACCCCCACCCCACTCCTTAAAGCCCTGCGGGTCTCCCAGCTACTTGATGGAAGTTATCATTCCTATTTTTTACTAAGTGCAAAAGCTTGAATGTTCTAAAAGTAATGAGTGTTCCTATTAATAGATTTAGGTGACGTTACTTCGCAAACTGGACATTACGGGCCATCCCAGTTCTGTAGATGAAAATACAACCCCCGACTACTTTAAGATGCATCACGAATATATGAACGATTAAGTCCGAATTTTGAGAGCGTTCTGTCCAATAAATTAGCACACATTAACAACATTTACTTTGAGCTGAATGGACACCTTTTAACTTCAGACGTATTACCACACTTACACTCTAAATGCAAAAGAGTGAAATTCACTCCAAAGGAGACTGTAGTTTGGGACCACTCCTAGTAAGAGTGAATTTCACTCGGGGTGGAGTGAAAATTCACTCCAAATAGAGCGATACTTCACTCGCATGGAATGATATATCGCTCTACTTCAAGTGAATTTTCACTCCACCCCGAGTGAAATTCACTCTTACTAGGAGTGGTCCCAAACTACAGTCAATTTTGGAGTGAATTTCACTCTTTTGCATTAAAGAGTGTAGGGTGACAGTGACATCAACAGTCTACTTTTTATTTCATTGTCTGTGCATCCTCCGAGGAGGTTAAAGAGGCTTAAATACATATGAATCATACAGAGACATTATAACATATCTGAAAGCTTAAATACATGTTTTGAAGTTTATTTCGATACAGCCTTTTCTCAAAATGTCCGTCACCATATAAACCAAGTGTTCATATCCCCCCAAACAAGTCTACCCTAGTTAGAACAGGGAGTTGCTATTTGTCAGTAGCAGCAACTCCTGGTCAGAGTCCCCCCCTCATTCACTCAGACTAGGAAGTTGCTGTTTGACAAATAGCAATTTCCTGCTCAGAGACGAGTCAATGAATTAAATGCACACATGAGCGTAGGAAGGCAGGAAAAATGGATTCGCCGAAAAAGACATTGCAAAGTCCTGTTACCAGTCCGGGAGTTCTCCTATTTTGGAGAAACCCAAACTTCCCGAATGGGAGAAAACTTATGCAACACAACATGTAGGCTATCTAGACAAAGATTTGCATGAACGAAGAAAGTCCAAGAACTTGCATTTTTTCTTTTCAAAAGAGGCGTGGTAAACCACCGATTAGGACGTTGCTTTTCGGGAGCTTTGACTATGCGGCACTCACCAAACGTGCATTTAATTCCATCACAGGTGACTGATAAACTTTACAAGGGAGGTTCCAGAAACCATTTATCACTGAACGTGTACAAACAGAGAGAGTTTTAGGTAAAACAGGCAAAATGGCAGAGTTGTAGTCTCGAGTCATACCCGAGTCAGACTCGAGTCGCGATTTTTGTGACTTGTGACTTGACTTGCAAAGACTTGTTACTTGATCTGGACTTGCGAAAGATGACTGATATCATGACTTGGACTTGTAAAACATGACTTGTTACCAACGCTTGTCAAAAGCTTGTCGAGCGACTCCATAAAACTTAAAAATCCCATAGTCGATTTGTGTTGTGAATCACAAAAAATGTCAAGATCGTACTTCGCCACTGGTCGTTGAACATGAACAAACCTGACTAGGATAAGTTGTGTAAAGCTTCCTGATATTTGACAGTCTTGTTACTTAATACGAGCATTCCTCCCTCCACTTTGCCCTCCATTTATGAAGGTCATGTATGTCCCTGATGGTAGTTCCCCATTGAGAGTGTGTTCAATCATGAAGGGATCATCATGAGACTCCGAAGAAAAAAAGCAATACGATCTAATATATATGAAATGTAACAGATTGTTCATGAAAAACAGATGAGCTACTACTTAAATCATTCCACCAAACAGACCTGATGTCAAAGCTGTAGCACTTATCTACTATAAGCAGGACACCAACTAGTCCTACGCAAGGGGGCAAGCAGGGGAAGCAACATTCTGTGACATAGCGCTGAGTAAATTGCGGAGATTTTTAGGTAAAGCTTCTTTAGGTCCAACTTAAAATGCACCGGCAACATGGGACGTGTGCATAGCCCAAGAGAGGGAGAGGAAGGGGACAGCCACCGCTCTTGAGAATGTTTTGTCATATTTTCTATTACTCATATTGCTGAAAACGTCTTAAAATGTATATTTTTCAGTGCGCTTGCCCCCGAACCCATCCAGAGGGCCATTTTGATGAAATCAATGTTCCAAAGGCCATGGAAAAACTCACCATCATCCATGCTCCCCTCCACCCCAAGCTCTCTGCATCTTCATTCCCGGCCGGCTGTTAGTATGACGGAGGAAGGCTATAGTTAAAAGAAATATAAACCTTCCACATTTTTGTGGTCTGTTTAGCGACTATCCAGTGTCATTTGAACAATGCTAAAATTTATCGTTCTAATGCCCACAATTTACATCCCCCGTCAATCCAAGGAAGTAGTAACCTTATTTGTTCCCTCTGTGAAAAATGTTCAAATTTGAAGTAATTTTCCTTCAAATTTGTCCAATATGTTGCACAAAATTGCTTCTAAGGACCCTCAAATATTCAAACATTTTCCAAAAGGGATGGAGCACCCATCCCCTTCCCTTAGACCCCTCTCTAGTACTTCGGGTTAAACCCCCCGTCGAGAACAGCTTCCTACCCCTATGTTTGTAAGTATTTCGGCGTTTCCGCTCCCTGGACTCCCACAGAGGTGTTGCCCCTGGACTTGACCAGAGGTCCCAAGGCAGGTCATTCATCCCACGCCATTCGGCACGGTTTCGGTACTTCAATCTGAAACCGCCCCATTGACAAAATTCTGGTTCCATTCCTGTTATTGGAAGAATTTTTTGCAGTTTTCATGGGAGTTTGCTATCCGCCAAATAATGTTGACCCTCTCCTTAGACCCCCGTGGAAAAGGTCCTGCGTACAGAAAGGAGTACGCGTGTAAACATAGCAGCATGAAAAAGTTACCTTGCACTGATACATCGGAAATAAAACATCTCCAGTGGCATCTATTTTTCATGCATTAACATGCTCGCTGGGTGGCTATTAGAGCATGGCAGTACTAACAGGGCTGGATTTAGGAATGGGCAACGTGGGCAAGGAAAAAAGCATGCTTCAAATGTCACAACCGATTCTCATAGCCTGTACAGTTAAAACTGGTAATGGTTAACAACCATTATCAATAAAAACTGTACAAAACGTATGGTTGATAGCAGAGATTCAACCATGTGCTGTTAAAACTGGATAACATTTCTTTGAACTTGATAAAGTCTCTGTTTTCACTGTCATAATTTATGTACAGTTAAAACTGTGACTTGGCTTGACTTGTGATTGAACCACATAACTTGTGACTTGACTTGGACTTGCACAAAATGACTTGTGACTTGACTTGGACTTGTAAAAAATTACTTGTGCTACCATCTCTGCAAAATGGTGCCGTCCATGACGAATTTTTCTTCCGAACAGGGGAAAACTAAATACTACCAAAAGTGGAACCTCCCCAACTGGTTAGAATCTCGAATAGTACTATCAAAGCTCTTGGACAGAGTATCTTACCCTAACATTGTATACACAGCGTATTAACACCGTCCATGGCTATTTGGGGTTTCTGAGAAAATTTCGGACTTGCTTAAGAGGTTTGGCTCAGGCCTACACTGATTTATGCGACATCCAGACCAGAAACTTGGGAAATTTTCCATAAAACCTAAGGCTTTGTAAAAACAGGGATTGGTGGGTAGAATTTGTATACTTTATTTTCCGTTATATTTATTTTGTCTGAAATGTTGCCGATTTATCATTATCATACGAAGACGACAGTCCGGCGGCCATTTTGATAAGCCTAAATTGATTCGAACTTTGGCGACACCTTTGGTAACGTGATCTTCAGCTCATATCTTTTAGACGTACGCGGAACTGTCGTTCAAATAGTCCTTCCAAACTATGTTGTTATGACAACTCCCTGCTAAAATGAATCCTGTGTGTGTTTACTTGATAACTGATAACGTGCTAGTTCTAAAGGCATTATCTGGTAACAATGACGTAGGAAAGTGGTTAGAGCATTTCCTTTGAAAAAGCAAAACACTTTGGTGACATGACAATCACATTTCCAAAGGTAAGGTTTTAAGGACCAAATTTGTGTAGGCGTGAGTTCTCGTCCTCACTTGGAAATCTGGGCACTCAAATTTGCTTGTTTAGCATAGCTGGTTGTAGTGATGATGAGAGGAAGGGGGTGTTAAAGTTGGTGAATTATTGTTGGGTGTTTGGTTGTCTCAGGAACGAATTGTCGGTTCAGTTGCCGAGCAGTGGTCCAGAGCGAGAATCCTCCATCTCTCCCAGCAGTTGGAAAAGTGGATAAAAACTGGAGATACGCTCACGTGAGTCGGATGGGGACGATAAACAGCGCCTCGGGGAGCATGATTGTGAGTGAATGCACCTGCCTTGTTACCCTCTGAGCACTAGTTTAAAGGTCGTGTGACATGCCACTAAAAAGAGCTGTTTCACTTGACACTTAAAGAATTAAGTCTTCCAATCAAAGATCAATGAACCAATTGGTTGGAAACTGGGACGTTAAACCTCATCTAATCTAATCTAATCAAAGATCAGTTGAAATTATTTCAATATCTTTTACCGTTCTCAAAATATACCTCTTCAAAGCTTGATGGTTTCTGAAGGAGCTAATTGCCTATGTAAAAATAATGATGTGGAGTGTTGCACAGTGTTATGATTTCTTTTGTTAACCCTATATAAATTATCTCTTAATTACTGATCATATAGATCACAGTTTGGTGAGTGATATCAATATTTTTCAAGGAAAAAATTTTTAAGTTTTATAATAAACCCCTCAGGGAATAACAATGCTACCATTGTCCTTGAAATTAAGGTTGAAAAAACAAAGGCTAAATGTGCCATGTATGGTATGTCCCTCTTTCGATGTCACATATTTGCATATTTAGCTCATGTTTATTCATGATACAAGTGTGAAATAGAAATTTCCTTATAAAATGGTCAATATTTGATGTATTTTAATGGAAATTGCGGCTATTTTCTGGATTTTTAATGCTTTTTACATCAAATATCCAACTTTGTTCTTTTCATGTCACACGACCTTTAAAGGAGAAAACAAAACCTAGTTGCCGGTGTTCACTCACGATCGATCTTGTACAGAGTCCTTGATGTATCCAAGCGGCTTCCTGATCCTAAAAAGTGAAACCTAAATCTCATACCTCACACTTCGGCACAAATTCTTGTACTCACAGTTGTGAGAATGGATTTTTTACTCTTACTCACAAATTTGAAAGTTTGACATAGTGTTAGTTTAAACTTCTATACTCATAGAGTCATAATCATGAAAAAAATGTGAACTCGAACCCGCACCAATGGCACCATAGGCGTAGGAGACGGGGGTGGGGTTGCAGCCAGCAACCAAATATTTTTTTGAAAATTCGGGCAGTACGCTGAGAATTTTTCTGGCATCTACTGAAAGAAAAATAATGCAACGATGTAGCTAAAGGTAAACAATAGTTTAAAAAACTTCCTTGGTAATTATAATAAAGTTCTGATTTGAATTGCACAGCACCTATATATTTGTTACTAATTCACCAGTGTGTTTTAGTGGTTAATCTTATATCATGATTATCAGTGGTGTATTTAGGCAGGCTATTGGACCATCCCCTCCCCCCACTGATGCCGATTTTTTTTAGTACCTAATTTTAACAAATTTTTTCTTCAAAGGTAGCATATGTTGCACTAAAGACACCTAGTTTTTCAAAAATTTTCCAAAGGGGAGGGGGACACCCCCCTTCCCAGGCCGGCGATCACACAGCATAAGCATACCCCAAAACCCATGAGAGAAATCCTGGCTGCGCCACTGCATGGTAGGTAAACATGTTGCTACTGACTAGGTATAGAAGTTAGGATGGTTAACAAGTGGAGCAAGAGACGCAGTGCCTATGAAAGCCAACGATACGTTTACTCAAAGGACTCCTTGAAGCAATGCTGAATAATTTATCCTGGGAACGAGCAGCGATTTTGTTTTTCACTCTAGCAATAAATAAACGTGGTTTCAAGTTATCCTTAGCAGAATGCAAGAACATTTAAAGTGTGACAAAACTCATTTTAAAACAAATAATGCCGTCTCTTGCTTGAGTCGGAGTAACAAGCTTGTAACAGGAGGTAATTGAGGAACGTTTCAAAATTTGTTGCTTGAACTGACTAACGGTTATCTTCCCATCTTATTCTCTTCCAATTACTTTGAGCAAGACCAGGGAGATAGAGAGAGCGATTGCTCGATTGTTGAACAAAATCCCATCTTAATTTTCTTTAACAGGCTTTTTATCTCGGCTTGACTCGTGGTATGGAACAGTGGCTTTTGATGAATTGCTCTTCACTTGTCCTCGTATATCAGTCCTGCACATCATCCTGTAATAATGCAGCAATTTAAATGTGTGCGTGATTGGAGCAAAGGATAATCCTTCCCTAAAACTATATGGGCCTTGAAAAAAATATTTCGGGAAATGTCAGGGGTTCTTCGTCTTTCAACTCAGTGTTTTCACAAAACGTATCACTTCTGATTTTAGGAAAGTGTGGACACATCAGCTTCCATCTTCATTATAGTAATTTTTCTGACTTTCAAAGATACTACTGAACAACCAAGGCTGTAGTTATGCTTTAATCGTTCTAGTCTGCTCTTTATCCTCGTTTCATCAGTGCACGGCGTGTCTATCTGTCGTGAGACTCCGCTCTGAATTAAAGTGATGCAACTTTTATCGTAAAACAAGCTTGTAACCATACGACAGTAAAAAATAAATCAGTCTGGAACGTCAGATTGGTTTTCTAAAATGCTTTTAATGAAATTGTTCCTGAAGGTTGTAAATCATTTTTTGTCCTTCGACAAATCTTCATTGAAAAATCGTTTCATGTACAATGGCCCTTACAACATTGAGAGTGTGTATGAGTTTGTTACTGTGATAGACAAAATGCTCGTGCTTCATTTCTTCAATGCACTGCATAGTCGGCGGTGAAATCTAGCAACTTTATGGAACATGAGAATATCCTAGACTGTATACAACCAGCACAAGACAAATGTGCAGAGCTAAGCAATGCAGTACATTTGCCTAAAAGCCATGCACACCATGCGCTGATTGTATAGGCATAAGTGCAATTGACATGTACTACAGGAAGATCAGGTTTAGTCCATTACGCATGCTCAGAAGTAAACTCCATACTTGTGATCTGAATCCAGTCTGTTCTTAACAACTCTAGCAAATATGGCTTGGATAAAACATCGAATTGATGAATCTCTATAAGTGAGAAAATCGGAGATGATTAAGGTGAATACACCATTCCTTATAGGACAGAAATTTGAACAAAATCGATGTCAATGAAAACAGAAAATTGTGGTTAGTATATATAGAAGGAAACTCGTCTTTGTCTCGGAAATTTATCTTCAGAGTTCAGAATTCATGAAGTAATTGCATGAGTCTGATTGCATGAAACGTCACATTCCATCAAAAGTGACCTCTGTTACACTGCTCTATGTAATATCTTCTTAAGATATCCTGACGATGGTTACGTACGTCCACGTTTGGCCTACACCTCGGTTTATTTCACCATGCAAAAGCACTGTTACTTTATTCCGTCAAGAGACATGCCTGCACCCTTACTCAAAACCACATATAAAGTTCCATATATACGTTTGATGTGGACTTGATATTTCGCGTATATCTGCATCACATCTGGAATTTATATCTGATAAAAAATCAGATAAAAATAAAAAATCAGATAAAAAATGTAACAGATATACACAGATCTGGGCCGGAATTTGATATGCATCAAATATAAACCAGATAAATGTTTTATCTGGCTAAGAACTTATCAGGGAAAGACACTGTCCTTATACGGGTATATCTGACCAGATCTGAACCCAATTCCACGTCACAGTGAAGGGAAAAAATCTTCAACATTCATTGTTTAGAATTTGGTGCATATTTGAGTGTTTACTTGGTCTACATCTTGATGAATGTGTAATTTTAAAACTTCCTAAACTATGGAAGGGAAAAATTTGAGTTCTAATTAGCTTACTGACTCCGCCCTCATATAAAAATCATTTTCATATACTGGTTTATAAGATAAATATTAGGAAAAGTGTACACACTGAGTAATAACAACTGTACAGTTATTATGTACTTCTGCATGCAATAAGAGTTATTTATTTGAAACAAGCATAATCAGGCACCAAAATAAAGAAATAAATTGGCTAAAGAGGAATTCAACAGCATAATTTTATTACACACGTTGTATTGTTTTAATTAGCAATATAAAATTTGATATGGCATTGTATGGCTTGATATGACCATATCAAACTTGATTTCAGTATCCAGCAAGGACTATTATTACGTCATATTTGACTTGATCTTGCCATATAAAGCTTATCGGCTATTTGGCTAAGATTATATATTACTTTTTCTTTTCAGGCAGTCTAGAATGGAGCCACGTATGGCGAGCAGGCCCATAATGTAAAAGTCTGAAGGTCACGTTTTTGGTCAGCTAAGTCTTGGTGTCTCTTTAGGGGACGTACCTCCTTTGGGGTATAAGTTTGGTCTTCGCGTCCCTTCTGCCTTAGCCAAAGAGTCGAAGGGACTTTGGAAAAAGTATATGTGGCTTGTTATAGCCATATACAGCTTGATTTATGCTACTGGGAAAAGCTTTTATGAAGTTTATTTTTATTTGGCTTGATATAGCCAAATAAAACTTGATTCGCAATCTAGCCATAACTTTCTCGTAAGTTACATCTGGCTTCATATGGCCTTACAAAGCTGGATTGGTATATCTGGCCTGAGATTTTTATCGAGTTATGTCTGGCTTGATATATGGCCATATGAAACTGGATTTCCATATCTGGCATGGCGCCATGTAAAGTTTTATCTGGCTTGATATGGCCGTGTAAAATTTGATTTACACATCTAGAATAAGCCTTCTTAACGTCCTGTCTGGCTTGATTTGGCCAGCTAAAGCCCTATTTAGGCAGATATACAGAGGTATAAATGCCCCTATTGATTTGAAGTAAGCAAATACCAACTAATATGTTATTCTAAAGGCGCAACCTTTCATATCATTGTTGTTCCCTTTTAGACCAAAACCAAAGTCACTAAGATATAAACATTTAACTTTGAAAAACATTTTCAAGGCGTTTAACACTTCTGGGAGGATTTAAAATCAACTTTAATACAGGACACAAAACGAAATTAACTTGAAGGTTGGTAAATGTACAGTCAATGTAACCATATTACTTTTTGCTGTTAGCATTTATGGAATAGCGACATCATATTTCCGTGCATCAAGATCAGTATCACAAACAAATCACGTTCCAGAGTGGCTTTCCAGAAGTATCCATACATTTCAATCTTTCTGTTAAGAGATGCATGACTATGTGAGTACTAAAATCACTTTCTTTAGAGTTGATATATGTTCGCACACTGAGATGACAGTTCCATTTCAGCAGCTTTTTCGTTTCAATTTTACTGTTACAAAAAAGCACAAAAAAGAACTATTAAGGAAAAAAGGCAATCGTTCTTGGTTGGACCCTAACATACTTTTTAATTTACAAATAACAGTTTTCGTTAGTCATACATAGAGGTAAGGGGTATTCCGTCTTGTTGTGTGCGTTCGCTCATTCACGTTAATACTACATAGGCTTCAACTTCTTAGGTACGTATTGAATACTTATATCATCCAAGTATATACACTTTTGCATGCTCTGACAAATCCCCCAAAAGTGAGAGATTAGTCATTTGCATATTCTGGTGACCAGAATTGATGTTTAAAAATAAAACAGAAAAATTTTCTGTGTTAGTGAGTGAAAACCCCATCTCAATAGCATCTTCCATTTGGAAGATACAAATTTTTGAAGAAAGGCTACATTTTCAGCTTTCGCAGTGCATGATGGGAACCCTTACAAAAAAAACGTGTGTCAATTGGTTCCAAATCCTCAGGTTTTCTCACGTGTCTGCCATGGGTTTTCACAGGTCTTTGCAGGAAAACCTGTGTTTTCCCGTGAAATTGACACAGGTTTGCCAGTTGCCACACTTTGCCACAGGTTAACCAAAGCTTTGCCTCAGGTTTGCCACAGATTGACATGCAAAAGGCGTGGCAATTAAAATTAGAACTGACAAAGAATTCTGGGTCAAAACCTGTGGCTTAAATTTAAAAGCAAGAAAAGGTGTGTAAACCTGTGTCAAACCTGTGTCCAGAGGGTTCCAAAAAACACAGGTTTGCCACACAGGAACACCCATGATTTCTTTTGTTTTTCACGTGTGATCACGCGTGGTAACTGACACAGGTTGACACACTATTTTTTGTAAGGGAAATCTGTAATGTCATCTTGGCAAATGGATTAGACGTACCTTTTGTTTTTCTTTATAATGTTAATATCACTATACTGAATATTTGATAACTTTATTTGCAGCACCATAAGTATGGAACAGTTTTACACTATACCTGCACGGAAAAACATCTAAACATTCCAACGGTATCAAATTTCAAGGACAAACAAGGTATCCAATTATAAAGAATAACGAAAGGAATCTGAGGCAATTTGCCCACTTGGGGTCACGTTCTGTGACCTTCAGGAATTTTGGAGGTATTTCTTATTAAAAGTAACCAATCTTTAGTAAGGGATATCTTGAGTTAAGAAATAGAGCTTTGGTATGGGGTTTGGATGACATGTAATGAAATTTTTTATCTTTCATATAAGACCCCTACAAAATGCTACGAGACAATGCCTTTAATGTTTCCTTTGATTTCCTTAATGAAGGTTTACAATTAGATGCGGTTGACTTTGCAAGTACTTTCTCAAGATATGAAGTTCCGCAATGTAACACTGCTAATCCTTGCCTCTTTCAATTTTTACTCTTGCCAAAAGTTGATTGACGCCGACTTCAATTTTGAAGGGAACGTTTTACCAGCTAACACTAGCTACACACTTTCTTCTATTCATAGGTGTGCGGAGTATTTTTCTTGGGACTAAGCCACTCCTACCCGAGGAAAGCCTTTAGAATTTTCGATTTTCTTCAAGACTCCCGACTCCAGACTAATGTGCTTCTACTGAATTATTTGACTTTGTTCTTTCCATTTCTGACTGACTTGTTTATCTCTCGAAGGGTGGCACAAAGGACATATTATACGCTGCATGTCGACAGGACTTGGTCTAAAATACTATCAAAAATTACAAAACATTAAATAAAGTCCTGGACACTTTATACGACTTTACTCATCTAGAGATTCTCCCGCTCATTTTTGATCTCTGCTTTCTCTACTTGTAACTCCCTTTGGTTTTCTGAAGGTTGAAGCGATCCCTAATGACCTTTTCAAGGCATTGATAGCACTGTAATCTTATATTTTGTCAGGTACTTTGGCTAACACCTTTTTCCACCGTGCAGTAACATTACCATACAGTGAAAGAAGCCAAGGACATCTCAAAGACAAAAGGTCACTCATTTAAAGATTTCGGTCCCTTTCGTTGGTTGCATTTCAGGAACTATCCATTGAAGCATGTAAGATCATTACGAGAGGTCCTTTTCAAGGCATTGATAGCACTGTAATCTTATATTTTGTCAGGTACTTTGGCTAACACCTTTTTTCCACCGTGCAGTGACATTACCATACAGTGAAAGAAGCCAAGGACATCTCAAAGACAAGAGGTCACTCATTTAAAGATTTCGGTCCCTTTCGTTTTTTGCATTTCAGGAACTATCCATTGAAGCATGCAAGATCATTACGACAGGTCCATTAAATTTCTGGTAGAAGACCTGATACTTCAGCGGTGCATTAGTAATTTCTGGTAGAAGACCTGATACTTCAGCGGTGCATTAGTAACGACGTAGACCTAACTTTGCTTTCCGGTAGACCTTTATACCCCAGTTTTCATTCTACAAATGTTGTGGGGGTGGAATTTGATGGAGAAGCTACGAGGTTCATCCTTCATAATTTATTCCTTCTTCATATCCACGCTGCCGTTTTCAAATTATGTACACCGAGACCATTTCGTAAGTCAATGCTTGCAAGAAAACAATTTTTACAAATGATGGAATGAGGCTGTCTCGATGAGGAACATATTTCTATAGGTCTATTAGAACGAAACGTTTACTGAGTAGTTAGTGATTAAAGACCAAAAAGACAGCAATGAGTGACTTTCAAGTATTCATTGATCTACAAAATCCAAAAAGACGTGGTAATCAGAAGGAGTCGCCTTACATCTAGTAGACTGCGGGGTCTTTTTACCTCAATTTTAAAAGTGTTTACTCGATCTCTGAAGTTAAAAACTCGGTCAAACTTTCACCATAGCAAGTCACACTCCATTTAAAGGTAGATGGAGACTTAAAATTACCTACCTAGTTATGCATTCGTTAAAGTTTCAAGAAGGAGGATAATGGGGAATTCAATGGCCCTCTTCAGGGCAAAGTACTGGAAAGCCAGTCATCAGTTGCCAAAAATCGCTCCTAGTTAGAATAAGCAGTCTAACCAGCCCAAAGTTTATTGCAATCTTGTAAAGATGCAGACTCCTATAGGGTAACGGTGCACATAATTAAGTTCCCTTTTACTATTTGCTACTGCATCATTTAAACTTGTGACGACCAAATGTAATTAGGTTACACAGAGATACAAGAGGGTGTTGGGAGTTTTGAGGTGTAATGGACTTCCGGTACAACGGTATTAGTAGGCATATCTGGACGTACATAGCTACACATCAGCAATTTTATACATGATGTGCTTGAACAGGTTCACTTCTCTACAACCATTCTACCTATGGCGTCACTGGCCAAGACCTTTGAGACAAAGCAATGCCCTTACAGTAGAAAAAAAATTCCTGATGAAGGATTGAAGTTTGGCGTAGCTGATAAAGGCCAAGAACAAGTATTTATAGAAGATCCAGAATATTTTATCAGAAAGGAAAAGATAAATCCCTCTATGGACCTCCATCGTTAATTTGTTCAGTCCACTGACAATTCTAACCAGCCATGCACGTTCCTTCCGGTCTTTTAATCAAAATGACCTCTTACACGGATCTGATGCCTTATCTTTGTGCTCCTTTGTACAAATTCCCCTCACAAAATCCTAAATTTACAGCATTTAAGGTAACATTTTGTTATCTTGGGCCTGCGGAGCACATTCCGTAAAAGGAACGGAACTAATATTCTCATCTGATACATTTTAACCTCATTTCTTGCAATTTCTTAAATGGATGTTGACGCAAGTAGGTGAAAAATTTTTGAGAAATGTAATCAAGCGAGAATATGAAAAAGTATGATACACGTACATTAAGTTCTGATGAAGGGAATGGAAGTATAACATTCTACTGCTTTCAGGTCAAGTAGAACTTCCAATAGAATGGGTTTAAGACGTGGTGGTGAGGGCAGAACACCGAATATATTTTCAAGAAATGAAATAATCACAGACTTTATTCACATAATGAATAAAGTAGCAGAAGGGTATTAAAGGCTCTCATGTGTCCTTTCTTCTTCAATGGGAACTTGAAATGATATCCTTTATTTATTTGTGCATTAGAACTATTGTTATTAAAGTAACCTATTTATCTGTGCGTAACAATGTTTTTTTTCTGAGAATAGATATGCTTTTCGTAAAACGTGATTTCTATTGTTCGTCTCTTTTTTATCTTGCAGACTTTTTTCAAGACTCACGTTATTTCAGAGGGTTGAAAAACCGCCTCACATTTTTATTTTACGAACAAACTTATAAGGAACCCGGGTTTTCAAGTGCACAGACATTATGCGTATATATTGTACCCCGCGAGAAAGCGTATTTAAAATTATTCTTGAGAGCTATCTCCCATAGTGGGCGAAAACTGAATTACTCCCAAAAGGAGCAAAGACCCTAAAGGGGCATGAGACTTAACGAGAAGCCACCACCACCACCTCTCTTGCGATATTGCAAGAAAGAACTAGATTGAACAGCGCCCTTAATATTCAAGACATGCAGTGAAAACCCTTCAGGTACTCGTACAGTGTGTCACGCGAGGAACCAAAATTTCGATCTGTGTAAATGCCAATTCATACTTCAGTCTAGCGCTATAAAGCTATTGAAGTTAAACACTGTTCAAATCGAAGCAATGTCCGTAATTGGCCAGAAAGAGCAAGGGATAACCATATAACCATTGTTCTTATGGCTCTATAGCGAGTGAAAAACTGCCTAAAGACGGTTAGATATGAATCTTAAAGAAAACTTGACAACTCATGAAATCTCACTTTGCGATATTTATGAATTCGAAAAACAGCAAGAATTAATCCTATTATGAAATGTTTTAAGGGGAAATCTTCTCATCCCAGACAGTTTTCAATTCTCCCAACTAAGTTAGATCTAGCCCCGCCTATAACTGTCTTTAGCTTCTCCTTGTGCAGACACAAACCTTGTTTATTGCTTAAGGCCATATCCTGGTGAGCATGCAAGGCCCTAATGTGTAATCAAAACACTCTGTGCATGCAGTGCAATATGAGCTGCTCTGCATCTTTTGAATTTTGTAACTCTGGTGTCAATCAAAGAGCAGTCACCAATTGAGACTTTTGCTTACCCCCAAGTAGAAGTCATATTTGGGGTGATGCAAATCTGTCTCTAAAGCCAAATAAACCTAGCATACAAACTCCCATAAAAATACAGCAGAAATTAGCCTCTCCAAAAATTTTGGGGGGTTTAATTTTTCATGTTCTTATTCACTGTCTTATTTGAATATAATTTCACGTCTTGTTCAGTCATGAACAATGGCTTTCATGTGAAAGGCCATATTGGAGTTCTCAATTATTTCGAACCAAGAGCCACTTCGACTTTAATTTATACTTTTTATAAATATTGCGTATCAAGAAATTCAGTGACAGGTTTTCTAACTTCAGTTTATGACTCCTCGCATATTTTTCGGGCCTATTTTGTGTACTTCGTCGGCCGCTTATGACCCAGAGGTTTCCACTTACGACCCTATAATGTGTCAGACAGGTATGATAAAAGGCATTCAGTTGATCGATGCGTCCGCCAGAGAAATGTCCGGTGGTTCACGGTGGTTCACCGGTGGACAGCCGATGGCGGCGACGCTGATTGGTTAAAAAACTTTAGTCCATCATGCAAGTTTTCGTCTAACCAGAAGACTTCCGATGGCCCTCCGTCGGCCTTTTGGCCACCGGCGGACCGTCGGATTTTGCTATCAGAGGTTTTTATTCTTTAACACTTTGTTTGGGACGTAGATAGGACCCGGTGACTGAGTGAGATACCCCACCCCATCTATCTTCGTAGGTTCATGCTGCTAAGACTTTATGAAAGCCTTAAAGTAATCTTGTAGAAGCTCCTTTAAGGTAAGTGGTACTCTTATAGTGTGCCTGTACTCTGCGTTCACTTTACATATTTACTCAGTCTTAAAACTTTATATATATTGTTTTATTAATATCGCCACGAAACCACTTATCTACTAAGTAATCTCGTAGGAGTTGCATTTAGAATGCACTGAGCGATAATTGGCTAATGTTTTCTGAGTTTGAGATTCTACAGAAACCATGTGAAATCCTCAAACATCATCTAAGAACTTCTATCAAATTCCCTAAAGAACATTTGTAAATTGTACAGAGATTCAATTTTTCAACAAAATTGAAAGAGAAACAACAAATTTACAGACGTGTTTGTTGCTAATTCCTCCCCTCCAATGAAACTATGCAGATTGTGTTTAAAGGGGTTCTGTTCAATTTCATGAACTTTTGTGAAGATTCTACACAAGATATTACAGAACATTTTAGGGCGTGCCTTCACAAATTCTTAAGAAACTCATATAGAACTGTATAGGAACTATACAAAAAGTCTCCATAAATCTTTAGAAATTCTACTCTAAATTATTTAACAAATCTATGGTCAGTTTAAAAGGATTCAAAAATATTCATTTAGATTGCGTTTAATTGACCCAGCCGAGAGTCCTAATATTTTCCAAGTGAAAACATTTTATATGTGAAAACTAAAGAAGTAAAATATATATCTGCAAAGTCACTTCGACCTCATTAGTCCCCAAAATCATATACGTCACTATAAGATAGCTATCTGTGATGATCGTTGTTTAATGAATTATACAGAACACTTGTAATGAGAGTAAAATCTCCTGAGTACGAGTGTAAGGCCCTTAGTAAGAGTATGAGTACAGGAGCAAAAGTACAAAGGCCTGAGTACGAGTACAAACTCCTGAGTACGAACACGAGTACAAACGCCTGAGTACAAATACGAGTACAAGGCTCTGAATTCGAATACAAAGGTCTGAGAACGAGTACGAGTACCTGATTTTCAAGTTTTTTGAGTACCAGTATGAGTACAATGCCATGACAACGAGTACCGAAAAATGTACTTGAGCATGAGTACGAGTATCAGTACGCTTCTGAGTACGTGTACAGAATTTAAGAATTGGGTACGACAACGACAGTGCTTTACTTATGTTTGTAAGGGAGTTGTTGGTTATTTGTAAACACATTGCAACAAAGGCTGCATTTGATTTCTACATACTGATATTATATTTTGTAAAAAAATTATAAATTGACGCTGGAGGTGAATGAAATGAATATCCTAGCTATAAGATGCTTATCCTTATCCGTGCTATGAAAACTGCTTGCCTGCTTCAACCTTGTCAGACCTAAAGCAATAAAATTTACTTGGGGTTTGAAGCCAGATGACAATTAAACAAGGATTGTCATTTACTACTGTACAGATCACGATTTGCAGAAGCTTTATTGGGAAGAAAAGTCGCCATATCACTTTGGAAGGAAGCTATGGTATACTGGTGGTGCTATGGAAGTTAGAAATAGTCCATTTGTTATTTCAGTGCCATCATGTTTAAACTGAAACCCACTATGACAGTGTTTTATTTCAAAATTAAATTCTTTTAGAAGAAACTATTTCGGGTATAATGCAGTCTACTGCAAAAGCATAACGAGGTTTCCAAATTCAGAGGGACAAAGGCCCGGGGTTACTTGTCCAGGAAAGTGGCAAAACAGAGGACTATTTTGAGCTTAATCAGGCTAACCGTCCGTAATACGCCTTAGGAGTAAGGGTAAATTTTGAACCAGGGGCGTAAGTGGAAATCATGGCCATATTTCACAAAAAAGGACAGGTGCGAAAGGTATGAAGATGGGGTGTTTGCAATGGAATAGAAATTTTGTCTCTTTTTCGATTATTTTACTGATTTTCCATTATTGCTATCTGCTTATCCAGCCAATTTTCATAGCATGTTACAGTTTCTGTAACACAGATCAGTTTAAACTGGACATGCTATGTGTATTGGGTAGCTTATCTACGACTCATAGAGTGAAATGGTGAAGTACGAAGGCACTTTAATGGGGTATCTGATCAAAAAAGAACTCAGAAAGAGCACGCCTTAAAGGTAAGAAGTTTGAATATCGTCCCCCCACCCCTCAAAAGGGTTAGTCTTTGAAGAATAACGCTTAAAAGGGTATGGAAGGAAAACGTTTGGACGAATATACCTGTATCACTTTAATTGAAAAGCGCCCCCGAGAGGTGGGAGCAGAGTTTTCCGTTAACCAACAAAAAGAGACGAGTTTAGATTAACTCAAGCCTTTCTAGAAAACTGACTTATCATGGCTTTCCTTTACATTTTAGCTTGTTCCTTCCCCGGATTGACAGTTTTACAGATTTTAACGTTGATCCAAGTAGGCTATACGAAAGCTGGTCATTTTAGCTTAATTATCTATGGCCTAGTGTATTGCTCTCAACAATCTAACAAACATGTCAGTCTCAAAAATTAATAATCGGGTGAGCGCATTTGCCAGCAACTAAAAGTAATTTCAACCCGGTCAAAAAGTTTTGAGAAGTAGACTCTGACTATGTCACGATCCAAGTTCAAGACTCGGCAACACCAAGCAAGATATTATTCGCTTTGAAGGAGGGGACAAAGTAAACATATGCATAAGGATATGACACTATAAGTTTATTCTGTGCCCGAGGGAATTGATAGTGTAGTAATTGCTTCAGCTGGTATGAAAACAGGTTCGTTGTTTTCTTTTGTGCTGGTCTTCTTGGCATTACAACTTCTTTTAGGCCCTGTATGTTTTGAGAAAGAGCATTTTTGATCAGCACAGGAAACATTTCATTCTTGCAATAGAAATTCCTTTACGGTAGAAAAGAATCAATTACAATTAGAAAAATTAACATCCTGGACCCAGATGGCTGTACTCATGAGTAAACGTCTCCAAATACGTGTACGAGTACATTTATCTGAGTGTGAGTACAAGTAAAATAATCATGATTACGAGTGAAACGGGAGAAAACGGCCGAAACATCGACTGATGTTACAGGTAAAATAAAGTTTCCAAGTGGTCTGTAGATCAAACGGATTTAGCTCTGTCTCAGTAATATAATTGGTTGGTATAGTCTCCCTCTAGATGGTCGACTGTCTCTAGTAGGTTATTTCTCAGCTGGTTTGTCTGCGCTCTTTCAATTTCTAATTGTTCCTTTTCACTTTCTCTCCCAATTTTTCAAACTGATCTCTTTTTCATCTCTAGCTCTAATCTTTCGGTTCGGTATTAGGCAGAATGTTTTCGTCAACTAAATGTTCCGCAATATACCTTTTAATCTCATCTGTCTGCATTTTGGACTGAAATTCGATATCAAAGTGCCTTGCAATTTTAACAATTTCTGACTTTTACAAGGAATTTAGTTCCTCCATGGAGGCATTAGCCACAAATCTATGTAGATTGAATGACATTTTGAAATAGTCTCACTTTGACACAGAAGCCTGAACAAACAATCACAATTCAATGTTCTAGAAATTGAAAATTCTAACGTTAGGCTAGGCCTGCAGGTGATCCAGCTCCCGGATAGGCCCCCAATTCTTTTACGGCTAGGTACAATACACAAAACCGAAACAGCGAAAAGATGCAGAAGAATGAGTTTAAGATTCCAAACTGATTATTATTTAACCCCCTTTTCCTTAGTTTTTACAAAGTACACTAAAATTTTTACTTCGTCCTATATTAACAATCCGTATACTTATCTCTAGTCTTTGATCGGTGGAGGCACTCGCAACAGGATGGTCTTGGATCCTCCAAAGACGACGGTGATATCGGCTATTCAATGATGGTGAAGACTGGGCTAGTGGTCGTGGTACCCACAACGCGATAACGACTATAGGCTAAGCTAACTGGTTCGCACAGTTAAGTAGTCGGCTATACAGCAACGGGCGAAACATAGACTGCTGTTAGAGGTAAAATACAGCCTTCAGGTGACATGTGCATCAATCGGATTTAGTTCTGTCTCAGCAGTATGTATTTGTTTGGTATAGTCTGCCTCTAGATAGCCGACTGTCTCTAGTAGGTTATCTCTCAGCTGGTTTGTCTGTCTCAACCGAGTAGTTGCGAGTCCATATTTATATGTCAGTTACAGGCCGAAGAGAACAATATTCCATTCGAAGAACGAGGTAGAAGTATCGAGAATACTCGAGAATACGTCTAAGCGATCAACACAATGTCCCATGAGGTAATGTTTCTTTTACATTATACAGTCTCAAGGATTTCAGAAGTTACTCAAATAATCAAGCTGATGCATGCGAATTGTTAACTGGGTTGCAGAGCAGAGTTCAAACCTCTGTTAGCATCGTGACCTTCTGGTTGTCCTAGTTAGCGCCTCTTAAGAGTACAGACAAAATGTACTCGAGTATGAGTGTGTACTCGAGTACTACAACAAGTCTATTGTACAGTAGATAAACAAATTTACAAAGAATGCAGCTACTTCGAATGCTATCTCAGGTTACATTCAAAGTTTATTTCCTTCGCCTAAGACAACGGAAGTCTACTCATTCATGCATTATTGATGTTACGCATCTCCATGATCAAGACAGAAATATGACGCGGCCAGCTAAGCAGGCAAAAGTGTAGATAATATGCGTACAGTTGATCTTTTCCCTATGTGTTCCTCATTCTATCGATGCTCTGCAACAACGCATAAACTATGGGACACTAAAAGAACATTTGTAAGTTGCTTTTAAATCTAATATTTCAATAAAATGTTCTTCCTCTAGAATTTTTTCATATTGGGTCAAATTTTTGACCCTTCACTAAACCGGAGGCAAATTGAGTCCCCCCCCCCTCCTCGAGGCACACAATAAAACGTTTATGTTGATACACTATTAATTGAAGCCACAGCTTCGATTGTAGGGATTGCTCTATACAAGGGACAGTATTAAAAGATACGACTTCCATAATTTTTATGCAGCAATAATTAGCGCATAAGCTGGTGCAGCTGCGTCAGCGTAATAATTATGGATTATCATTGCAACAGGTGCAGTACATGTTCATCGTAGCGTAATGCTGGTTCAACGGGCGAAGGTATGGGAAATCAGTGCTTCCACTTGTATCGGAATTGATAAATGTTAGGCCTACTTGACAAATTTTCGTGTTTTTAAGGAACAGAATTGTAATTGTGGGAATTTTTTGCTTTATCCTCCTAATATTGTTTCTGAGAAATTAACCAGGGACAATTATACTAAATAAATATAACATTGCAGAAAATTTTGACTGTTCAACAAGTCTTTTGTTCAAGATGTGGACTTACTGTGCATAGCACACTGTGCGAAGCAAGCAGAGAAAGACGGCACCATGAAACGAACTTAGTTAGGCCTTCATGTTATTGTTAAGAACAAAGTATTCGAGCAACAAGGCCAAAGGTTATTTGTCTGCCATGATCAGGGTCAGCTGCCGCACAGACTTTGACAGTAGCTTACGCTACGCCCTATAGGCTATAACGTGGTACCAGGGAGTTGCTGTTTGACTAGTAGCAACTCCCTGGTGGTACTTCTCGTTTCAAGTCCTCAGAACGTGTATAGCCGCTCGCCGATAGTTCCCTCCTTATACGACCTATTGAAAATTCGGGTTCTTCAACCAGCACAGTGCTGGTCGAAATTGATTTTCTTCAAATAGCAAGCTAGGACCAATTAAGTATCAATTTACTACCAAACCGTATCCTTTCCAAATCTTACACATGTAATGTAGTTATTTTTGATCACTTAAACCTTTTAAAAAGGTCCGAAAATTTGAAATAAAATCATCAACTTTGTCGCTTAAGTTTGTAAAATATACTGTATCGTTCGAACTATTTTTCGATATAAGATTCCCGTGTGCGTAACATTTTGATGTCACAAAACATTTGATTACTGTAGTTCCCATACGTTCACATGGCAAGTTGTCTCTGCAAACATTTTATAAAGACATAAAAATGTAGCTCATTAGCATACTGATGTAAACAAAGTTCCTTAGCCACACAGTAAATTGTAGGGTGCGAAAAGGTTACTGATTCAAGCTCAAATTTTTGAACCTTTCCAGAAGATCTTAGTGATAAAAAACATACCCAGTACTCCGGCATGATTTGGAGAAGAAAAGTCATATTACTAAGTAAAGATTTAAGGTCCAAAATTTGCGGTGAGGTGAAAGTAAATTTCAAGGTCGTTGTAAGGACTGCGTACAGTGAGCTGTAGGCGAACGAACATACAGAGTACTTTACTGAGAACTAGTCAAGGCCTAACGTTATTCACTTGCCAGGGAAGGTAAAGAAGTTACACCTCTAAGCTTTGTTATGTTCAAGAGGCTTCGATGTGTACCTTCCTGCAAGGACAGAAATGCCTAGTTAATATCCTGTAACCTCTCGAAATATAAGTCATTGGAATAAGAAAATTAAAGGAAAACCTAAGCTCATGTGCATCTAAGGTTTACTGAGAAGCCTAAAACAGAGAATGTAAATCTCATGCAGCAGCTTTCAAAACTGTGCCCAACTGCAACAAATTCCGTCTAAGAGGTTAACAAATAAACAAAATTATCTGAAATTCTTCGCTGCCTTACACTGTGGTGACGTAAAGACAAGAACTCTTGTGGGAATAACTCGAAGCCCCGACGGGTTGCCAAAAGGATGTAGAACGTAAAATTTTCGGGTAACATTTAGGCTTCTGTTTACAAAAATTTGAAAATTTGTGAGTTTTGTTTTTGAAAAAAAAAATTAAAAAATTTGGATTTTTATGGACGAAACTTTGAATAAATAGATCTTTATTGAAGAAAATTTGAAAAGTTGGGTTTTTATAGAGGAAAAGTGGAAAATTTTGGGTTTTTATGGAAGAATCTGCCTTTCATTTGAGCAATCTCAAGCAAATCGTCGGGGCGACTGACTGCCGTCGATATTACATATTTTGCCCTACGCAATGACGCCGGCACGGGGGGCATGGGGGCGCGTGCCCCCAATAGATTTCAGTTTTTTTTTTTGTTGAAAATTTTAAAATGATCCCAAATCGCAAATCCTCCACAAACTATCACAATTATTGCGCTCACCGCGCGCTTCATACCTCACCTCAGTATTCTTTTTTATTATCAATAATTTCCGGTAGTAACTCCCGCAGAAGCACAAAAACAAATGTTGAAAACTGCTTACGAATTCTCAAGTAAAAGACTGGCTTTGTGATTGGCATATAGGTTTTGTTAGGGAATTGGAAGCGTCTCGATGCAGAGCATGAATGGAGGTTTTGTCATGGTAATCCTATTTAGTGAAAAATTTCGGGGAGCTTCGCCCGCAAGCGTCACGGTTTCCAGTCCATCCCATGACCATTATCAAGGTTATAACGCATAAAACTATTCTGGTCAAAACACTTTTCCGAAACAAAGAAGTACATCTTCAACCTCTGTAGGGGCCTATGGGATTTTTCAATCTAATTTGTAGTATGTGGACGGAAGGTTGAAAGTACGTATTTGCCGTTATACATTTTCCAAAAGTTTTAACTGAGCGCTTCGCGTGCAGCCATTATAGGTATAGATGGTGACTGTTAATACACTTACGACGAAAAAGCTTTCTGAAACGCGCTTGTTAGTCCTCAATCCCTTTTGCTCTACCTATCACCTCCCTGCACCTATACTCTCCCGCCCATTCCCCATTGCTGGAAGCTGTTGGTCTGGATTTTCGTTCAAACTTAGCAAACATACGATAGTTGTAAAGTGCTCGGCATTATACTGTATAGTATCATTTGGATGTCAGGTTATAAGCATCATATCAATACCTTATTTTATATAATTAATCCATGGCTTCCCAGGAGGCCCTATACCAGTTTCCCCCAGCCTTAGATACCCTTTTATAATGCACAATAAAGCAAAGGAAAATTTTCGTAATAGTCCAATAGTTTCTGTGATTCCACCCACGTAAATTTAAAAGGGGGGCTTCAGGAGTTTTGTTGACAACATACCCTTCTGTTAGACAACATACTCTCCTCTTTCACCTAACCAAGAATTAGAATTCACTTCTGTAAATTGTGGATATTTTCCAACCATAAATGATCAGTTCCAAAAATATCCCAAAGATAGCACCATTTTGCATCAATCTAAGCAACTTTAAATTAACAAAAAATTCTCAAAGGGGTGAGGGGGACACACCCCCTCCCCTAAGACCGCTCCCCAGGACGGCACCTCTATGAATTGACAAAAAGGATTCCACACTACTTTATACAATCGCAGGGACGCATAAAAAAGGTACAATTTACGCGGACTTTGGGGTTTAACTGAGGTGGCATTACGATGTCATCTGTGGTGCCCCCAATTACCAAATCCTGGCGGCGCCCCTAGTCCTTCGCATTGACGCACCCCGCAGAGAGTGGAAAATTTCCCCGACGGGGGCCATGTCCCCCCGCTGGGGTCACCCCTGGGCAGCAGTTTGGTTGATATTTTTTTCTTACTAGAAATTGCCTACGCAGCAGTCTGTGCGGCATATTACTAGTTCGGTCATACCCTAAAAGGGGGGCTGAGCAAACAGAGTCTACTCCTTTCAAAACACTTAAAATGGCATCAAACGCATTGGTTAAACTGCTTAGACAATAAAGCTCGCATAGGCATGAAAAGCTGTGTTAGGTTTATTTGCCTGGGCTTCGTAAGTATAAAACACCAAAACCCTCTGAAAATATTAATCAAAGAAATGTCTAGTTACGAAAGTATAACATCTCACTGCCTTACAGAAAGACATATTTTAGCAAAATGGGAAAATTTCTCTACGCACATTTATCACAAACTGTCAAAATTTTGGAAAGATGAATTGAACGTTTTAAACGGCGGTAATGGATTTTCCCTCGTAAATTTTGTTTGTTTTCAATTACGAGGAAAACGTAGTCCTTCTATAACTTACTTCGTCGTAAATTATGTTCCACAGAAAGCTATATA